>BMAO01005083.1:0-18990 GCA_019973975.1 Trichonephila clavata | reverse complement strand
AATAGGAGATGTAGCACTTGTATTTGGAAAAGTTTCCTCTTGAATTTAAAACTTTTCTATTCTGTTCCGATGCTGTACCTACTCATCAGATAATTCTCTTGATTTGCTGGAATCATCTATTTCAGCCACAGAAGCCTTTTTGCTACAGTTTGAACCTTGAATCTTCTTAATAGAAGGTGTAGCAATTGTAATTGGAAAAGGTTCCTCTTGAACTGAAAACGTTCCCTTTTTTTCCTATTTTGTACTTACTCTTTAGAATATTCTCTTGATATGCTGGAATCATCTATTTCAGCAACAGAAGGCTTTTTGCTACAGTTCGAACTTTGAATCTGCTTAATAGAAGATGTAGCAAATTGTTAAACTTTGGAAAAAGATGTTACGTGTCTGCTTAAGCAACAGTAAGAATTTTGAATCTTCTTAATAGAAGATGTAGCAATTGTATTTGGAAGAGGTCCCTCTTGAACTGAAAACTCATCCTTTCTTTTCCGATGTTATACTTACTCTTCAGATAATTCTCTTGATTTGCTGGAATCATCTATTTCAGCAACAGAAGGCTTTTTGCTACAGTTCGAACTTTGAATCTTCTTAATAGAAGATGTAGCAATTGTATTTGGAAAAGGTTCCTCTTGAACTGAAAACGTTCCCTTTTTGTTCCTCTTTTGTACTTACTCATCAGAATATTCTCTTGATATGCTGTAATCATCTACTTCAGTAACTGAAGGCCTTTTGCTAGAGTTTGAACTTTGAATCCTCTTAATAGAAGATGTAGCAACTATATTTGGAAAAGTTTCTTCTTGAACTGAAAAAGTTCCCTTTCTGTCCCGATTGTGTACCTACTCATCAGAAGATTGTCTTGATGTGCTGTACGCGTCTGCTTCAGCAACGGAAGGCTTTCTGCTGCAGTTCGAAACTTTTTCAGCAGTTTTCGCTTATAGTTAAAAAATAGGAATATTTGTGCAAAATGAAAAAACTGAAACAGAAATATTATATTTTGGCTTAAATATCCTATAACTAGCAGCATATCTTATCGTGTTTCTCATTTTTACCTGAGTTTTTAAAAAATGTTTTTTTGTGGTAAAAAGTATTTCGCCTTTGCCTCCTGTAATGTATTGCTGAATGAGTTATATCTTTACGTGTTAAAATGCAAAACTAAGCATTTATAGAATATTTTGAAATTTCAAAAACGCTGTGTTATAAATAGAGATGTAGGAGTTATAATTTTGCAAAATTTCGCTAAAGGTAATACATTTTTCTGTCTGAAAATATACTTCGCGCTTATTTCAGGCTCTCGTACTTTGGGTGGTGAAGATAGCCTTAAACGAGGAGCAGCTTCAAGCGTGTCTGAACGAACTTTTTGCCACATTTTACACCATTTAAGCTGCAGTGGCCGCCTCTTCTTCATTTGAAGACCTTTTCTGTTGGCCTTGAACAAGAAAAAACGTCTCCAGCTCGTAAAGAAGCACTGGGATTAGACAGTAGATAACTGGAAAAGGTCGCATTGTTTGATAAATCGTGTTTGCAGTTACATCATGCATATGACAGAGCGTGAATATAGAGAACGCAGAACGAAGGCTTGGATATTACGGTTTGGAATATGTTTTCTTGGTATTGCATGAGTTCTTTGATTCACGAGGAAAAACGTCTGAATGTCCATGGGTATTTAAATGTTATCGCAGATTAAGAGCTTCCTGTCATACAGCATTGTCCACAAATGACTCGAAGAGTCTGATTTTACCTTGCTTGTTTGTCCTGCACAATCTCCAGATCTGAATTTTATTGAGAATCTGTGGGATGAATCGAGTGGGGCATAGTTCAACTAGAACCAGTGCTAATTATTCTGAAGGCATTATAAAGAGAAATTCATCTCTTACGGTCTCAGATTCCTCATACCACCTACCGACATATCATAGAGTCGAAAAAGATGGTCAATAAGTGTTCATAATAAGTTGTCCACTCAGTGTATATACGGTGCGCTCTAAAAATTTGCAATTATATCCCTCTGTAGGATTAAATAATAACAAAAATGTATAAAATGTTATGCTTCAAATTCAAACCAAAGTGGAAACCATACAACGAGTTTAATACCAATAAAATAGTATCATTCTCTTGGAGGACATAGGAGAGATTTGTTGTATTTTCTGATGAAAGGAGGTTCTGCCTTGGGGCCAATGATGGCCGTATGTTGGTCAGAAAGAGTCCTGGAGAACGCCTGCAACCAAACTATCTGCGGCCTAGACGTACTGGGCCTACACCTGGAGTCTTGGTCTATGGAGTAATTTCCTATGACAAAAGGAGCACTCTTGTGGTTATCACAAACACACTGACTGAAAATTTGTATGTCAGTCTGGTAACTCACCCTATAGTAGTGCCATTCATCAATAATGGGAAGATTTCCATCACGATAACGCTGACTCTCACACTACTGTTGAAACGCAACGTGCTCTACAGAGTGATGACATGTTGCATTGGCTTGTGAGATCACCAGATTTGTTTCCTATTGAACACATATGGGATATCATTGGATGACAACCCAGAATCATTCACAGCCAGCATTGACTACCCCAATATTGACACAACAAGTACAACAAGCATGGAGCTCCATACCATAAAGTGATATTCGGCACTTGTATGACACAATACATGCACGCTTGCATTAAAAATTCTGAAGGTTACGCCGGCTATTAATGTAACAGCATTTCGCATTTAAAATGTATTTTCTTGAGCTTTAATTAACCTGTGATCTTGAAAATTTAATCAGTTAAACATGTTAACTAGACAATTGCATTGTTTTAATTTCATTACTCTACAATAATTTTTCTTGGTGTTCGAAATTTTTTCCCCCATCAGTGTATTATAAACTGGATTAAAGAATTTTTCCAGCATTCTATAAATAAGGGGCTTAAAACATCAACAAAGCATTAGGAATTTTAAAAAAAAGAAAAAATTTTTCGTCATTTTTGTTTTATGGTGACTGTATTTCTAATTTAAGTTTTTGATGCCTTTTCGAAGCTACAAAGTAATGTTGCTAAAGGACTCTAGATCAGTGCTTCTCAAACTTTCCGTATTCGCGACCCAATTTTCAATTATAATTTTTATCGCGCCCCCCCCCTCAAGATAAGTATTAAATATTGCATATGTTACTTATAACTAATAATTACTTTTAAGTAATATAATTATTATGTTATTTTTCCCCTTCTCTAATTTTTAAATTGGAATAGAATGCAAAATGATATTTAAGGTATCCGATTAAGCGTTCGGAACTGTTATTTTGCAAAAGCGTATACATGGATAATTTTTATGATATTTAGAGTCACTTAGCTTAGAATACATGTATAAAATTGTTTTATAAGAATATTATTAGAGTAAAAAAACTATTTAGATGCAATATTTTGGCAAAAAATGAACATAGAAATATCTATTTTCAAAACAATCTTCTTTTATGGAAAATGCTTCTATAATAATAATATTTTGCCTATATATACCTCAGACCTCTGTATAGGCCTGAACTAGGATTTTTTAAATATATAAATTAGAAGTCGATTTATCCGTATTTTAATATAACAGAGTGGAGAAATTTTAAGAAAAAAGCACCGATATAATTATTTCAATTGATAGTAATTCTGAAAATAATGTGAATTGTACAAAAATCCTAGTCCAGGCTCTCTGGAGAAATCTTGGCTTTATATAAGGAAAATAGTATAAAAATAGAAGCAGAAGGAGACAGTTTTAAAAATTAATTCTAAGTTCATTTTTTGCTAAAATGTTGTATTTCTATAATATTTTATTGTAATAGTATTCTTAAAACAATTTTATACATGTATTATAATCAAAGTGACACACTAAATATAATGAAACTTACCCATTTATACGCTTTTTTTTAAGTCATGGTTCCGAACGTATACCTTAAATAAGATTTATTTCCTCCATTATTCATTTCTTAAAGTACAAATATCATTAGAAAAATAGTCTAGTTTATGTTGCTCTACATAGGATATGAAGAGTAATTGTGTTATTTTCAATATTTAAAGAAGAAGATTTCAAAATGTTTTAATCCGGGAGCAGGCGCGCACTCAATATAAACGTTAATGGTCGCGCGGGGTGACTGAGTCACCCCAATCCTTTTTTTGTAATTAATTTTATAGTGCACGATAAAAATCGTCATTCCGAGTGAATAATTTAGAGAATGTATACTTATCTACTTTCAAGGACTTTTCAATTTTTCTTTGATAATTTGAAAAAAAAAATCCAATCAAACTGAACTAAAATGTTTCAAATGTGCATGACTTTTATAAAGGACACAAACGGTGCCGGTTTAAGCTCATTTCGGGCCCTGGCCGCAGAAGATCTATGGGGCTTCTTGGCATTGTCGGATCCAAGGAGGGTCTCTGATCCGGTTAAATCAAGCTTATCTGGGTGCCCGTCCCAAGTGCCTGATGGATAAACCTGCTCGGTGCCCCGCGTGACTGCTCCCTGGTTAGAAGTAAAATAAATATATGGATGTTATAAAAATATGGATGTATAAAATATAAAAATATGCAATTTAAAAATATGGATGTTAGTTCTAAAAAGAGATATGTAAAACATTTTTCATTATGCTTATACGTTTGAGAATACTGAAATAAATCTTGGCCATTAATGCTTCAAAGTGATCTCTGTGCTTTTCCAAACATCATAAAACATTTTAACATAAAAACAAGATATCAATCATCGGCATGGCCAAGTAATTTTAGCGCGTTTTTCACATGTTGTATTTTACAATAATGCAACTAATGAACTTTTTACTAACAAAAAGTAGTACTATACTTAAAAAAAAAAAAAATTTTAATTAAAAAAAATTAGTTTTTTAAATTATTAAATTTAAATATGATTCGGCTCATTGTGAAGTATGTGCGTCCCCCTTTGAGACATCTGGGGCTTGCTTCCCACGGCCGGATCAGTTTTTAGCAGAATGATGACCACACGTGCAAAAACACCTGCAGTCGCTAATATACTGCGATGGACGGGTCTTAATTAGCCCCTGCAACCTTTGACCCTAGGGAAAGCATTTCGCCACCACCGGATGTGGGGAGTGAAAGGGGACGCGCCAAGAACGGAACCGCAGAGACCGCAAAGGGCCGTGAGAGAAGAGTCGAGAGCGAAAACTTCGCATGGAACAGACACCAACAAGATCCCTCCCTCACAAAATTATTTTGGAACTCTAAAGTCATCTCATAGTGCAAAATTGTATATTAATGTAAATAATAGCTGTGACATAATTAAACTAAATTATTATATTTCAAGCACGCTACCATTATTGAATCAAACGTCACACTCATCTAGGGCACAAATGCGACCAAATGCCGAAAACCCGAGGTAAATCGGTTAATTATTGGCTGAGAAAAAGGTACGACAAAATATGGAACGAAGACGAAATTTGTGTCCTAATAGCGCTTTTTTTACACTATGTGAAAAACGCGCTAAAAAGCGCAACAAAAATACATTATTTGCAACTTCCCTAAAGGAAAATAAACACATAAGAGAGGGACGGAGCTAACCGTACCAGTTAAAATCGAAGGTCAATCAGATGATCAACAAATATATTCTGCTTTTTGGGTGAAAAGTGAATTACGTCTTCCTCTCTTCCTACTGCTAATGTACAGTATTTCAATAATAATAACTTTGATGAATTTTTTTGATTCTGGGTCTGGGCTTTACTTTTTCTTTGAAAGAGTAGTATTATAGGTTTAAAAAGAAAACATAATAAAAAATATCTCACATAGGATTACAGCAAATCAAACAAAATGTTTTTTATTTGGTTACAAGATCAAGAGCGCGTTGAAGCTTTTATTTTCGATGACGTAATATCGTCAGATGATATGTATAAATTATATCAATGTAAATCTGTGTGCTTTATTACGTCAGAAAGTATTTTGTTTTACTTCATTTCAGTAAATTAATTTCTTTAAATCTTTTATTTTCGATATGCTCTCGCCCCCTTCGTTGGGTTATCGCCCCCGCCCAGAGGGCGTGCCCCACAGTTTGAAAAACGCTGCTCCAGATGCATTTTTTTTCGAAAAATTTGTTTTCTTACTTCCCTGATGTATGTTATTCATACGCTGAAGAAATAATCCGTCACCAAGCCATTTCATTTTGCTAAAAATGAAAATTTAATAAAAATGCAATAAAAATAGTATTTTTGAGATGTATGCTTCTTTAGTTATGTATTGTTCGTTTTCAGAAATAGTGTAATAAAAAAATGGTAATTTTTATGCATGAGATATTAGTACCAAACATCAGAGCTGATAAACACATTTCAGTACTTTTTTTTAAGTTGTTGCACTTAAATCGAAATTTATATTAACTTAAACTTGTTAACTTTATTAAACCTTCTTCATCTACAAATAGCATCTTTTATGGTTGGTTCTTTATTTAAAATACGTTACGAAGGGTGGTACCAAAATCCCAATATTATAATACACATAGTACTTGCGTTTACATTGGTAAAATTATTATCTATCAGTGATATATTTCTATACTTTATTTGATAAGTTCTGCATTGTTTAAACAAATAAAGAACATTCCAATATTTTCATTTAAAATTATATTTTGTAAAAATTAAATTTAAATGAAAAATAAAAGCTATAATAATTGGAAATATATAATTTTTAACGCGTTAATATTTTCTGTATTAAACAAAACCTTTTTGAGTTATTGTAACATAGTTATAAAAACACCCCCTGACTTTTTTGATTGATATTTTGCTGGCATAATTTAAATTATTGACAAATGGAAAATAATTTTCGTGTACGTTTACTTTTAAAATTTTAACCTCTGATGAGTAAAAAACTGTTAAACACGTGATTAGCAGTTGCATATAAAAACGCGCTTAACAACAATAAATATTTATGGTTAAATAAAATATTACAGAAAATTAAGTAGAGCAAACCAGTTCATTAAAAAAGTTATTGATAAATTAATACATTCAGGTATGATTCCATTATAAATTTAATAGATTATTCCTTAAATGAAATTTGGGAGTTAGTCGCCTGTTTGTGATATGAATTTTAATAGACATATTCCCATTTAATTATGGGTGAAGTTTAAGGGAGGTCCTACGAAAGATTAAAGACACATATTGATTTGATTTGAAGAAAGTACATTTTATTCATACAATGCGCAAAGAAATTATTTTAATTCAAAGAATAAATCGAAAGAAATGTTTGTTTACTTAATAAGTTTTCTCGTTCAAATCTCAGTTGTACCGATTTCTATAGACTAATTAAAATAAGGAAATATGACAGGAATGTGCTGCAATACGTCAAAATGAAATTCTTGTTCAAATTCCCAATTCTACAGAGTGTGAGTGTGGTCTTCAGATTCTTAATCCTTGTGGTTAACAAGAACCTCACCATTGTGAACTGGGTTTTTTTCCAAGAAATGTTGTGGCCCGACATTCGCAACTTCCGTCCAACGTTGTCCACTTCCGCTGCCCATATAACCAGATGCAGAGACAGAGCGAAATTGTAGAGTAGGAAAATCACCTTGAACCCATCTATGAAGGCCAAATGTTGTGTCGAAAGTTCGATACAGATTCCTAAGACGTTGAGGAACGTGAAGAACGCCAACACAGATATGCTTCTGTCGACATACCGGATCATAACGTCCACGTAGTTCAGGATATCAAATAGCTCCCTGATCTCGTCCAATTTGGTCATTCCGATTTTCTTGTTGAGGGTATCAATGATAGAAGAGAGAAATAAGCAGGCAATCGAATGAAAAGACACGAAAAGCATCGAGGCAAAGTTCCACATGAAGGTCATAACACCAGCAACGAAGAGAAGAAGGCCCTTGTGCTGTTGCAGAAGCTCACTGTTCACTAGGTTGAAGGTATATGCCCGAAAAATCCTCAAAGCTTCTCTCTGTTTTTCGTTAAAAAGCAGAACAGTTGCGATCATCATAAAAATGTGAGCGAGCAACCACATGAAGCTGATCCTCTTTGCCTTGTAGACAACTCTTTTGAGTTTTAGTTCAGATATGTGCATGCGGATAGCGAATGAAGATATCTGTCTTGCAACTTGTACGAAAACCTTTCTGTTCCAGACCATGAGGATGAAAATGACAAAGTCGAACATCTTAAGCAAGGAAAAAATAGTTGCATACCTAGTGTGTTGCTTCCCCATCAGAATATAAATGTAACCCGAGACGAATCTTTGGTATGTTATGATAGCAATAGACAAAATCATGTGCAGGTGTTTCAGAAAATTTATCCCTTTGTTCTTGCTGTCTTCAACATAAATGCCAAAAATACTAAAAATCGTAAAGACACAGCGAAATGCACTATTGGAGGCCTTTACTTTCTTCTGACGGTTTGATTTCCAGTAAAATTTCATTTCGAGATCTAAAGAATGAAAGTCAAGTTAGTAGTTTAGGCTTTAAAACTCTGATATATTACTCTCTGGGACTTTATATCAAAATACTTTCTTAGAAAGCGATGAACCAGATAAATATGTTTTTAACTTTTGAATTGCACAGAAAATAATTCGCACTCTCTATACAAGCTTAAGCAATAATAATCAGTCAATTTTGTTGCGAATATTAAAAAAAAACAATTCATAATACCAACAGGGGATGTTATTTTGTACATTGATTTTTGAATAAAGGATAACTTAATGATAGTGTTCTAAAGAATTCCGCAAAACATGATGAATTTTTAATGGCGTATCATATAACAAAAATGGTTCTCTTCTAGCTCATAATCAGAAAACTAATTTTTTTCCCAACCAAGAGCAGTATATTTTCAGCAGAAAATTGTGATTTCTCCTAATGCTTTTTTAATGATAAGTTTTCCCTACAAAAACATATTTTTGTATGTATAAAATGGCCGAAAAATAATACTTAAGGATTATTTTAGAATCACTCGTCCACAAGAATAGGGCAGTTATAGGGATCCTTATCTAACGATTCAATCCCCAACAATTGTGCTGCTGTTCTAGTAGTTTTCTTCTTACATATGACACAAGCCTACAAGTCGTTAAAAACTCATAAACTGTCAAGTGCATATAAACATATTGAAATATACTTATTAATGTAATAACATTCCATTTTTGAAAACTAAATTTAAAAAATATTATGTAAGTTTTTGACGAATCGTATAGAGATAAAAATTAATACACTCTTTTACACAAAAAGCGACTCACTAATGAGCTAACCGAATGGGACGTTACTGAGTATGCACATACCTTACGATAGAATCAATAACATCTTAAGGCTTTTTGAGGGCGATTAGCGATTTTTTTAAAAATCAATTTTTTGAGGAACATACATAGGCTTAAAGAGTCATGATTATTAAATAAATAACATGTACTAACCATTAGCTTTGAAAAAAATTATCTTTTTTTAATTTTATCAAAATTTTCCAAGTTAAGAAAAACGCCATAAATAAAACTATATTAGACATAATGCAATTTTAATTACATTAATATACTTCTTAACCCATCTGAAATGTCGCAAACCGCAGAATTAAAAATATTTTAAAATATTTTGATAAGAAATAAATATTTTGTAAGCATTTAAATTTGATGTTAATGATTTTTCATCAAAATTACTACATTTTCTAAGCTAAAAAGGGCTAATAAATGTGATTGAATGATTAAAACCCGCGGTTTGTTAAACTTCGAAGAGCCCATAACATATATGTTATAAATTTCATTGAATTTGATTGGTTTGGCTTGGAGATATCCCGTTTTTCGAGCACAAATTAACGGAAAAATCTCATTCTTCAAAAAACGCATTAAAAATAGTTTTATAAGTTAGATGAAGTAAATGCTATAAAAACAACTTAAAAACCTCTCTAGTTTTATGTATTATTTCTTCTTCCCCAATAATTATATTTCTTTTTTCCATAATGGCCCAAACAACACCAAATATGAAACACCTAAAAAGCCCTTTTTCAATCTAGTCGGATACCTTAAGCAACGAAGACCCTACCGACAGCTATTTTAAGTAGACAGCATATGTTGTCAAATACGTGGAAAAAAGGCAATATGTAACAAAAAAGTGTGCATAATTTACAATCTCACAGACTAGGTATAAATGACTCGATCGGCTATTGCCTTTCAACTAAATAAGTAATACTGTACATGGACATGACACAATAATGTAACCTTGACACTGTTACCAGTTTTCGCATATTTCGAAATCCTGTGTTTCGAAGAATATGTCCGGGAATAACATTTGACGATTAAAGTTATTCGAATCTTGATCTTAGCTCGAAGCGGATACCCAGACCCATGCCTTAAAACGTGTTGTTGTTTCTTTTCCCACATGGTGCAACTTAGCTACAACATCTCTCTCCATTAAACCAAAAATCACTAACAAATCCAAAAATAAAATAGGATTTTTAAAATGTGTCTAAGGTAAAATTCAAGCAATTAAGAATATGACTGGGGGAGGCCTGTGATCAGCCTTGCACCAATGACACTCTGAAAAGACTTTCTGGTCCTGTTGAAAAGTAAGAGACTTGATGTGGCCACTAAACAAGCGTGATAGAGTCTTCTGCTGATTTTTAGGAATATTAAGTTGGTGACACCGACGGGGGTCATCAGCTCCCCTCTCCCCGATGATGTCACTAGCCTAGGTGAATATACAAATGATAAGTTTTTGGTGACCAATGACTGACTAGTTGTAACTTCAGTGCATTTCAATGCAGATTCCAGAAGATGTATAAAACGGAGGACATTCCAATGCGACAATATAAGGCATGATTTCCAAGTAAATGTGGTTCCGTGGATTAAGGGTCAATACATTGCTGATAGACCATCAAATATAAATGAGCCAGATTTTATTCAAATACTTTACTTTTTTGTGTGCTTTAAGGCACATTATATATTATTCTCATGTTATTTTATTATTCAGTCAATTACATTGTTTTATGTATTAAAATACATAAAATTTTTGTTATGATCTTTCCTTTTTGCATTCATATTTTTCACAATGTAATTCTCAAAATATTTATTCCATTAAATTAACCTAAGAGAAATTTAAAAAAAATATCGCAAATATATCTAAACTAAAAAGCTTGGACAATAATAACACATCAATAGTCTTAAAATTTATTTTTATTTAAAGCAAGCAAAATATATACATGAGTATCAGATGCAATGTACATACTTTTAGCATTATTTGTAACAGAAGTCTTATCGCATTTATTTACAAGCATCGGATTTACATAATTTAACATTTGAAGGTTTCGTTGAATAAAATCTGATTAGTTGCTCAACGTTCATTGAAAAAAAGGCTAGATAACCACAGAGTTGCAAACGACTGTCATGATCCATTGTAACGCATTCATGCCCCTGTTGACTGACACATTCCTGGGTACATCTGAAACATTCAAATACATCTGTAAACTCACTAAATATTCACAAATAAGTTCTAACAATAAAGTAGCTAACAGTGGTTCAACTTCTGAAATGTCCGTATTTATCACAGCATTTGGTGCGAGTTTAAACTTTGCGTAACAGCAGCTTTCGAAAAATACAATCGAAGACTTACAGGGAATGGCCCTCTCAGTAATTGTTTTACAAATTCGTGCTAAAATTCTTACCAACTGTTTTCATTCATAACACAAATTCCTGGGACAAACTTTTTAGAATAGTCCTTTTGCTTGAAGTATCAATGGCAGGTAATATGTAGAGCGTCTTCGATAAACACAGTCAGTCCAAATTATCAAAATGTCTTTTAGAACAGAAATCTCTTTGTTAGAGAAGGGCAAGTTGATTAGCTCGATTCAGTTTGTAAGGAATTTCCAAAGCACAGGTAATATACAGAGGCCTTTTTAGGTGGCTTAAGTCGAGTGTTTTCATCTCTTGTATATTGTCATAGATAAACTTGTACGAAGGTAGCAAAATATGTCACTGCAGCATTAATGTCTTGATCCATACGGAAATGATGTGGAAGAACAGCATTGTCCGAGAAGGAGGATTCTAGTTTGGCATTTTTATTGAAACACACTCGATTAGTTGACATATTTGTAGAATCCGACATTCATTTCATTTTACAAATTCTGAACGCGAGTCCGTTTAAAATAGAACAAAATTTAAAACTACAATCTGTGAAAGAGCAAAAGTTAGAAAGACTTGGAACTAAATAAGACCCAAGTCTATAATTAGAACTTTACACCAATAATGAACAGTGATTGATTTGTCTGGATGTTATCACAAAACTTAAATAAGTTGATTGCTGGAACAGAATAATCTATTCCCACATGCGCGCATTGGTATTATTTGCATTTGTTATCAGCATTTGTGTAATGACATGCACATAGGATTTCTTCCAAATGAGTAATACTTTTTCAGACTTCTGATTCATTCTGATCGTGATTTTACTAGGTCCAAACTCGCATTCTCACATTTAACTTCAAAGTCATTATATTGTCATAAAACTTAATATTGAAACTTAAAAACTTAACTTTGAATATTATAGCACCGAACTTTTCAAACAGAAAGTAATATTAACGATCAGTTGTAAAAGTGTCACAACTCCACTTTATTTTGAATATTTTTACTTCATTTTCTATATGTTCACAATATGTATCCAAAGCTTCAGAATGGTTAGGGCATTATTTTTTGATATTCAAGTTCGAAGGCTTTTGGGCTTCAAAACTAAACTTAAGAATAGGTGTAATTCTACACTTAGAAATTCAAATAATTTATAGGTGGCACCACAAGAGAATAATATTTTAGTTTTAAATTAATGAAAATATTTATTGAAAAATTAATAGATTAAAGGAGGACAGAAAAAAGTGGGAGATGAAACTTCCACCCCCTTTCGATTGCAGTTCTCCAATCCTCCTGGCACAGAACCGGTACATCAGGACGCAATCCTATATCCTGATTCCAATTTTATTCTATATGTTGTCATACGCAGGCGATTTTCCACCAGACAAAAGTACCACTAACGTTCTGATTTCGATCCATTGAATTGACATAAAGACAGTACTTGATGCTAGAGTCTTCAGATTTGTCAACAAGTTGAAAGCCACACGAGTTGAAACAACTAAACTACCTTAACTGAAGCCAGTCTAAGGATAGAAGATATGAGCCATTGCTTACAAATTTGGCCCTAACCAAATGTTATCCATAGGGTAGTTATAAATAAAATTCCATCTTCAAAATAACGTGGAAAAAGAACCATAGGCCAGAATGACTTCAAATTTGAACTGAATATACTTAAAGAAGGATAAAACGGTATGGGGTATAAGAAACAAAGTTCCGAAGTATATCAATAGAATCGATTTTTTTCATCAAATGGGGTACGACCTTGTCGTGGTGGATGGACTTTTCACGAACAGTGCCACGAGCGCTGAATGACTTGGAAAAAAGTGATCCCCCGCGTCAAAACGCCGAAATGATCATGCGTATTGAACCGTACAGTTGGTTTCAAGTGTAACTTATGCAAAAGTATTCCTAAATGGATTCAAAATGTTTTAGTAGCCAAAATCCCTTTTCGTTATGCCGCTTATAGTGCCATCTATTAATACAATTCGGAACTTTTTTCGTATGACAATCATTCTTATTTCTTCAAGTATTCTCAGTTCAGATTTGAATTCATTCTGACAAGTGCTTTATTTACAGCATTTTTAAAATGTGACTTTAATTATATAATCACCCTATATTTATAGCCTCGAGCGTCAAAGCTACTGAATTTACATGGTTATTCAAGTGATTCAACCGAAGTGAACTCGAATCACCGCCTTGTAGCCTATGCCACTGATCTTTGCAACTGAAATGTGCTTGCAAACGGTGAAGGAGGGTATTTGCTTTGCAACGTGGATAAAAGCCTTCTCTTCGCGAGCATGAGGATGAAAATGACGACTTCGAACATCCTGAAAAGAGAAACACTATTTAGAAACTTAATCTTTTGTTTCCCAGTCAGAATAAATATATATTCAACTACCAACTTTTGGTATATTATTAAGAAAATAAAATCAAATAAGGGTATCATAAAAGTTATCACTTTGTTCTTGGAGTTTTCCCCATAAATGGCGAAAATGTTGAGCACAGTGTTAAATACACTATTAGAAATCTTTGCTTACTTTAGATGATTTAATTTCTGGAACAGTTTCATTTTTAAACTAACAAATGAAAAGTCAGTAGTTTAAGCTTTGAAATTCTGATTTATATTAATATTGCTTGGAACTCAATATAAAAAATAATTTTAAATAAGAATTAAATAAAAAAAATGTAGCAGAAAAATATATTTTTGGCCTTAAATTTTTTTAAAAAAGTTATTGTACAATATACACTCAAGAGCCAAAACATTATGACCACCCGTACATTTTGCAATGAACTCGCCTGGATGACGTGGAAGGCACGTGATCAGGGGGAACACCCGGGAACATCTCGACTCTTCCATGGATCAGTGGGAGAGAGTTGCCTGGTGAGATGAATCACGATTTGTCATTCATCACGCCGATGGCCGTGTCAGGATACGCCGTCTTAAAGGCGAACAGTTGCTCCCTCAATGTACAGTAGGTCATACACTTTCAGGTGGTGGTGGTATTATGCTTTGGGGGACGTTCTCTTGGGCGTCTCTGGGACCCGTGGTTTTGGTAGAGCAGACCAGGAATGCTACAGGATCATTGCGGACCAATTGCACCCTTGCATGGAATCTATTTTTCCAGCTGGAAATGGAATGTTCCAAGAGGACAACACCCCGTGTCACAAGGCTAAAATTGTGTTGGAGTGGCTCCAGGAACATG
Source organism: Trichonephila clavata (assembly GCA_019973975.1). Classification (NCBI taxonomy): domain Eukaryota; kingdom Metazoa; phylum Arthropoda; class Arachnida; order Araneae; family Nephilidae; genus Trichonephila; species Trichonephila clavata. The sequence continues at coordinate 4,250 of BMAO01005083.1, read as the reverse complement.
ATGCTGAATTCCAATTAATGTCCTGGCCGCCTAACTCACCGGATCTCAATCCGATATAACACATTTGGGATGTCATGAAACGGCAGCTCAGAGTTCAAAGACCACCAATTCGCAATATCTCGGATTTGAGTGACCGTTGCTTAAACATCTGGTACAATCTGTCTCCATCCATCTACCAAGGTCTTGTGGCATCCATGCCATGGTGGGTTGAAGCTGTGTTGCGCACCAAAGGGGGGGGGGCAACTCGTTATTGACAGGTGGTCATAATGTTGTGGCTCTTAAATGTATAATTCCTACTCACTATGAATTTAAATTTTGAAAATCGATGAACTTACATTAACACACACTAAAAAAACAATGCTTCTTACTGTATACATTTAAATGAAAGAAATTCTATTTAATGATAGAACACCAAGAACATCTCAAAACAGAAAAAAAATTTAAGAGCTTATAAGATAATAGATGTTTTAAACTCAAATCAATTCAAACAAGTATTCTTTTTCTTTTTTGTCTAGTAAAATATATTTTTTATCAGAAGATTGCAAGTTCTCCTAATGGATTTTTAATAATATTTCTTCTCCACACGAAACATATTTTTGTGTTTATAAAATGACTGAACAATAATACTTAAAGCTTATTTCAGACTATCACGATACAGGATAATATTAGGGTAATGATCAATTATCTGATTCACTTCACAACAATGATGGTGTTATTGCAGTTGCTCTTTTGCCTTCTAATGCAAGTATAAATGTCCTTGAAATTTCAAAAATGTTGTTTCATATATTTAAGGTGTCCGACTACCCTAAAATTGTGAATTTTGCCAAAAATTGATAATTTTTTATGATTTTATTTTATAGACCATTTTATTAGCTTTACAAAAAATACGACGTTTATTTCTTTACATTCACTAGAACAAAATCTACAGGTGTTTTAGTAAAAGCAGATGCCATTACTTTAAGCAAGATGTCATACTTTAAAACGCGTTTTACTCGAAATGTGTTTTTTTGAAAATGCTCAAATGGCGAGAAAGCGTATGCTCAAAAAAAGTTTTGAAAATAATTAACTGAAATTTTTCGTGTGTATGTTCTGTATAATAGTAGAAGTGCTTTAACCTTCAGATTTGTCAATCACTGTTTTATTACAAAATTTACAGTCTCCTATGTTAGCATAATCACTGTTTTTTAAAGCAATTTCATATAATAACTAAGATAAAGTGCTCTAGTTTTTGTAAAAATTAAAATATCTCTTATCCTGAAGGTCATTTCAAAAATGAATAGCATAGCAACACATAAGAATTGAAAAATTGTTCATAAACTTTTGGTACAAAATATTTCGTAAGAACAAGAAATTACTTAAGAAAAACTCTAAAATCAAGAAAATATAATAAAGGATTTCAGACTATAATACAAAGATAAGTAAAATAGAATTATTTTTACTAAATAACATTCTAAACTTCTAAAGAAGGGAAAAATGACAAATCTAGTGCACAATGGTTTACAAACATACATTCTACTTTTTTAGAATACCTCTTCTACTTCCATATAATCAAATATATTTTGCCACTAAAATACTTTGTACAGGATTATTTGTACTTAAGTTGAGAAACTCTACAGAGAAAGCATGTCAGTCAATGTTATAACATTACCCTTTTGAAATAAACATCAAAGCTATCTTTTTTGCTTACATTCATATGAACGTGCACTTTTACTAAACTGATATTATTTTGACATGCAACGAAATCTAATTTCAGAAACAATGAAATATTATTTGCAATTTGTTTTGTAATGCATCTGCATAATGCGTCTGTGAGTTCTTAAAGTCCATATGGATTGTCCACACCATAATTAAAAGAACGTTCATTTTCAAAGAAGGGGATTCAATTCGATCTGTACACATTCACAAAACGTGTAGTTAATCAGTTTTTCACACAACCGAGCACAGATTCGTAAGAATCATACAGTTTGCTTAAAAACTCTCGGCATTGAGCAAGAAATCTTTCTGGAAGGATTTGGAAAGAAGAATCTTTTTTCCGGAATAGTTTTTGGATAATCACGGATACGCTAGCTTTATCTGGTTGAATGAAAAGACAAATGTCTTTTTTAATTGTAATTGCACGCTCGAAGTTTTCACGGGGACGAAGACTGGAAAGTTGACTATGAAAGGCACTCTACACTTCTGGGTTAAGAGACACTTAGTCTATGGTAGGGTATAAAATACTCCTATCGTATTTTGCATAAAGTCGAATTTTTCACTCATGTTTGCTTTTGAAAAGTGTTCACAGAAATGAAAATTAATCCTCTTAAATGAATTATGTGTTTTGAGATGCTTGTTGGCGTTTCAAGTATCAGGCAAACATCCAAATTTTCAGTCAAACATACTTTTTCAGAAGTATTATTTAAAGATTCCCACACACATTTGTGTGCTTCCCACTGAATTCAACGTAACTAGAAAACATGGCATGGTAAAATTTTAAAAAAAATCGCTGCAAATAAAACACTGAAGTGAAGAGAGTTAGAGCACAAAATAAAAGCATTATAAAGTGTCAGCTTGAATCTAAATTTCTTCGTTATAATTTTTTCAGCCAATCACAGTCCTCATAAAAGATATTACTTCAATCAACTGCACTCTCAATATAAAAGATATTTTTTTTAAAAAAATTGAATGAACTTATACTGTTGGGCAATTTTTATGTTACACACATTGGAATAATTTAATTATTATAAACTCTTTAATAATCTATAAAAATATATATGTTTTAATTATTTAGTTGTTATCTTTTAATAACCCTCAAATAAATATTTCATTCAAATGCACACATAGGGTCCACACATACTCATCGTTAGGATTTAAGGTATCCGCAATTTGGGGGGAAAAAACTTCCCCAAAAGTGGCTTTCGGAACGTATGTTTCATCATTTTTTTCACATGAAAACTTTATTACCAAAAACAAAAACATACTGTTACATTGATCGGAGTTTGAGGATTTTATGCAAATCAGTAGCAAAGAACAAGACATTTCTTTAAAAGCGATGAGAATTTACTGTCGAAAATCCAATCCTTGAAATACAGGATTCAGCAGCAATATTCGCATAATAAATCTCAGAATAATTTCCGCAGCACTCAGACACAATTATCAGTGTCTAAAATACACGTACGTAAAAGATTATTTAAAAGCACCGCTAGTAGTAAAGACAGGTCCCCAGGGAGAACAATAGAAGTGGGTGTGTCACCTGTCAATCAAACTCCCCCCCATGGAGCCATAATCCAACAGGAGGGTATCTTTCCCCCTCCCCTTCCCCCAACAGAGCGATCGTCCAGCAAAAGGGTTTCCTTCCCCTTCCCTTCCCACCAACGGCGCCAACGTACAATAGAAGGGTTCTCCTTTTTTTAATATAATAAAAGTATTTAAACAAAATACAGTAAAAGATTTTTTGAACATAAGTATTATTAAAATTTATTTCATTTGTCAATATTAAGGCAAATAAGATTTTATACACTCATGTCCATAAATTAAGGATAATGAAGTTCAGGCAAAGAAAGAGACAGAAGCAAAACAAATTTGACTTATTTGTAAAGTCTATTTATTAAACAAAAGGTAAAGAGCAAAAAAGATTCTATATGTTTGACATAATTAATAAAAATTGCGATTTTTACTCCCGGGGCACATTTCAAAAAAGAACCTATTTACAAAAACATTTTAACATGGTTAGTAGGATGGTTAATACGGAGTATGTCTCCCGGACGATGCAATGCAGGCCTTACAACGCCTACGCATGCTGAGTATCAAATTATCAATCTGATCTTGGGGAATATTACACCACTCATCAAGCAATGCCTCCGAAGTTTAGGTAGACAGGTGGGAGGGAGTTGACGGGCTGCAATTCGTCGGCCAAGCATATCCACACATGCTCTATTGGATTCAAGTTCGGTGAGTATGCTGGCCAATCTATGCGGGTGATATCCTCCGATTGAAGGCATTCGTCTACAATGTTTGCACGGAGAGGACGGGCGTTGTCATCCATAAACAGAAATTCAGCACCCATGGCGCCCCGAAACAAACGTACATGTTGTTCCAGAATGGCATCCGATAGATGTGCCTGTCATCGTTACACTCTAAACATTTTTCTTCTTGTCTCTCGTTATTTTCCTCGAATTCATAAGGGTCATGGATCGTATTGCATCCATACTTGAAACAAGCTCCTTTACCGATTCGTAGTTCAAAACTAAACTGTTCTGAAAATTGAGAGT
>BMAO01005082.1:0-348164 GCA_019973975.1 Trichonephila clavata | reverse complement strand
CTCGCACCGGCGCGTTAGGGCGGTGGCCAGAATAGAGAAATTGCCCGCGTGGGTAGTTACAACTTCCGTTTAATATTTCTTTTATATGTTTACTGTAAATAAAAGTGCTGTCCTCAAAGAAGACGTCTGTTGGATGAAACCTCAACAACATCATACCCAACACAACACGACATCACACTGTCGCATTAACGACAGGATCGAAACCTGAGTGAAGCAAGACATCAAAAGGAACTACGAGGTAGGCAATCCTTTTGCTTTGTTTGAGCGAGTTCAGCAACTGTTATTTACAAAATTTTGGGGGTTAATTCATTTAGTATAATTCCTTTCAATCATGTTTCGTGGAGCGAGAAAGGAAGAATTAATATTAATTGCTGATGAATTAGGCGAGATAATAAATCCAGAAATGAAAGTATTGGATTTAAAAAATTTAATTTTAAATAGCGACAAATACAAAACCGATAAAGTGTTTATCGATGACTATTTGGATTCGATTATCGCGGATAGAAAGTCGAAAGAAGAACAAGAGCGTTTAACGGAACAATCGAAACTTGAGTTTGAAAAAATAAAACTCGAACAAATTAAATTAGAAATAGAACTCGGTAAAATAAATTTAGAAAGGGCTAAATTGGAGAGTCAAAGGGATAGCAATGATTTGCAGCGAATAAATCCCAAAACAAATCAAACTTCAATCGAAAATTTCATTCAAAGTGTACGCACCATTAACTCTTCCGATTCCTAAAAAACAAGAGGGATGGAATTTATTTTTCTCTTCTTTAGAGCGTTCTTTTAAAACCAAAAATGTGCCGGATGAATTTAAGGGAGAGATTCTTTTAAATTTGCTAGGTGAAAAGGCCGAAAATATTTTGATTTATGTAAAAGACGAAGAAATAAGTGATTATGATAAATTAAAAAGTTTAGTTCTAAGAGAATTTGAGCCAACGCCTTTAATTTGCTTGCAAAATTTTCAAAAAGCGAAACGAATGCAAAATGAAACGCATGTTCAGTTTGCATCTCGTTTATTAACCAATTGGGATCAATACTGTCATTTGAGAAATGTCAATGATTTTAATTCTTTAAAGGAGTTAATTGTTAGCGATAAATTATATCAAACGCTAGATGATGTGAAACTGCCGTTCATATAAATATCAAGCAGGAGCAAAGTTGGTTTAAACCAATTCAAATGGGAAAAGAGTGTGACATGTTTTATGCTTGTAAAGGAAGAACTTTTTCCGAGTTTTCACATAAAGCATGTCATAATCAAAGTGGCTTGCGAAATTATTTTAAATATATCCCACCTCACTCGAGAAGAGACGAAACAAATCTTAATTCGAAAGAAAATAAAATTTATAACTCAAAACAAAGTAAAGTAAATAAAAAAATAGAATGTTACATTTGTGGTGAGAATCATTTAGCTCGAGATTGTAATAACAAATATTCTAAATTAAAAAATGAGAAAAAAGAGACTTCTCAAGTACAATATGTACAACCGAAAGTTGACCTTGAACCTTTAAAATATGTTATTATTTATATTAAAGGGAAAGCAATAAATTGTGTTTTGGATAGCGGAACTCAAATTTTTATATGTAATTCTAATATTTTTCCAGATAATTCTAATGATGAATTCGGAAAGATTACTTTAAGCTCTGCATTTGGAGAGAATGTAGAAGCAAAACTAATTAAAACCTCTATAACCCTTGACAATAATTCTTTGAATCACATCCATTGGATTGCTTGGTAGCGATCACGAATAAATTAAATGTTGAGGCTTTAATACCTCCTTCTTTGTATGAAGCTTTATGTTCCATAAATAATGAAACAAATGAAAATGATATTTTTGCCGAATCGGTTGATAGTTTTACTCCGTTTTCAAATGATGAAAATGACGCAGAATTCGGGAACGAAATATTTTATATTGAGAGCGACTCAGATAATTTATATTTTAATTCAGATTACAGTAAAATGAAAGATGAACAGAATAATTATGATTCTCTTAAAAAGGTTCGTGCAGAGTTAAAATTAAATAAAGGAAATTTTTTATTAGTTGAGGAAGAAATTTATCACAGGGATAAAATTCTAAATGAATCCGTAATGCAATTAGTTTTACCGCGTTGCATAATAGACAAAGTGATGAAACTAGCACATGAGTCAGTTTTTGGAGGTCATATGGGGGTAAAGAAAACAAAAGAGAGGATAAAATATAATTTCTTTTGGCCAAATATGTCTAGGGAAATTGCTGAATTTGTCCAGACATGCAAAGGGTGCCAGCTTCGGAAGTCTGAGAAAATTGGAGATAGAGCTCCCATTACACCTATTGTCCGTCCGGAGCTTCCCTTTGAGATAGTAAACATTGATGTGATCGGACCTATTCAACCACCATCGGGTAGAGGGCACAAATGTGTCCTTTGTATGATGGATCAACACACACGTTGGCCTGAGGCAGTACCACTTAGATCACTTACAGCCAAAACCGCATGTGACTCTCTATTGCAAATATTCTCGAGGACTGGAATTCCGAGTATAATTGCCAGTGATCAAGGCACAAATTTCAAGTTGGCTCTAACCCAAGAATTTACGAAAAGGATTAGATCTAGTCCTAGGTTTTCCTGTCCTGGCTATCCGGCCAGCAACGGACTAGTTGAAAGATGGAATAGGGTGTTGAAGGATATGCTTCATCATGTTATTCGTGAAGATCCAAGAAACTGGGATCGACAATTACCTTTTCTGTTGTTTGCATACCGTGAAGTACCAAACACTACCACTGGTGTATCACCATTTAGGTTACTTAAAGGCAGAGAAGCTCGAGGGCCGTTGGCAATTCTTAAATCATCCTGGGCAGGCGAAATACATCTTCCGACGAACATTTCCCAGTCAGCTGCTGATTACCTTCAGGAAATGAAGATCAAGATGGAAAACGCTGCTGAGAGTGCATCTTTAACTGCTGCTCAGAAACAAAAAAGTTATGGAGATTACTTCAACAAGAGGTCATCCGTAAAGAATTTTAGCATAGGAGAACAAGTTGTTTTGCTGATACCAGATTCTAGTAATAAGATCTATGCTAGATGGACTGGACCTGGAGAGATAATTCAACACCATCCACCCCATTCATATAAAGTTAAACTCCCCGACGGAACTGTAAGACATGTTCATGTGAATAAGATCAGGAAATATCATCCTCGTGCACTTGCAGTTGGAGTTATTTTTGAAGATGACCACGAATTCGGAGAAATATATCCCACTCCTAATTTATTGAGATCCACATCTGAAAGAGTTCTACATGAAACCGATCTGAATCATTTGAGGGAGACTGAGAGAGAACAAGTGCTAGCAATTCTTCTAAAACACCGTACACTATTCACAAGTGATGTGAAAATAGCCAAGGTAGGAGCTCATCGAATTCGCTTAAAGCCTAATATTGAACGGAAGAAGCCACTTTTATATCGCATCCCAGAGTCCTTGAAGATTAAAGTTGATGAGCAGATAGAGGAGCTCTTACGACTTGATTTAATTGAAGAATCTGATGCAGAAATAGCCTATGCAATTGTTTGCGTTAACAAGAAAGATGGTACCCTGCGACTCTGCGTTGACTTCAGAGCTCTTAACTCTGAGAGTTTGTCTGATGATTTTCCGATGGAAGATGCTGTGGAGCTCATACATTCTATTGGAAGAGCCAATATCATCACAACATTAGATCTCTTGAAAGGGTACTGGGCTATACCCATGGCGGAAGACAGCAAAAATCTTACATCTTTCAAGACTCATCGTCAACAATACCGCTTCAAGGTGATGAGTTTTGGTTTGAAAAATGCCTCTGCTACATTTCAGCGTGAAATGAACAAAGCATTATCGTGTTGTAGAGAATTTTCACGTGCCTACATCGATGACATCGCAATCTTCTCCAAAAATTGGGAAGAACATCTTCTTCATTTGGATACTATTTTAACGAAACTTTCAGAGTTAAATTTCACTGTGAACCTTCAAATAAAATATTTGGGACATATCATCGGTTCTGGTAAGCACGAACCAGATCCTGAAAAGACTGCAGTTATCAACAATTTACCAGTGCCTAAAACGAAGAAGGAGCTTCGTAGTGTTCTTGGACTGTGCAATTACTAGATATTCTGAACTTGTGTTTCCATTGACCGAACTCACCAAAAAGACAGTACCTGATTCCATCCCATGGACTGAGAAACATGACTTCTCATTTCATCTTCTAAAAAAGGCTTTAGCGGAAGCACCTTCTCTATACTCTCCAGTGCCTGATAAACCGTATACCATTCATTCAGATGCATCACAAATTGGCATAGCTGCTTGTCTGTCACAAAAATGTGGTGATAAGTGTTACCGAATTGCTTATGCAAGTCAAAAATTGAGCAAGATCCAACAGTCATGGTCAACTATTGAACGAGAAGCATTTGCTATTGTGTGGAGCTTAAAAAAGTTCGAAGTATGGGTATTTGGGACTGAAATTGAATTTTATACTGATCATAACCCTTTACCTTACTTGACAAAGAGTGCACCACAATCTGCGAGGCTACAAAGATGGGCTTTTGCTCTACAAAAGTTCAATGTGACAATCAAACATTGCCCTGGTGTGAAAATGCCTCATACTGATGCACTCTCACGATTAGTGTAACAAGTGTGCCTTTCAATTTTAAAAGGAACATTTTTAGATTTAGTGAACCATATTTTCTGTATATCATTTTATATATTTAATTATATTATTTGTGTATCTATTTACATTTAAAAAAAAATGCTAATATTTTTTTAGAATTTGATTTCAAATATTTTTTAACTAAATGTTGTTTATTTTGTGTATTTCTTGAATTTCAATTTTCTTGATTATTATGGTATAATTATGGATATCAAAATGCTATTCTTAATTTAGTTATGTATACTTATCTTTTTATATTTTTTCTTTATGTGTGAGATAATGCTAGTTACTTATATCTTAGTGTATGATATTAATGTATATTATTTCATGCTCATTTTATTTATTATCAGATTGAGTATCATGTGTGACACTGCAATCTTGTGTGGGGGGTGTAGTGTTTCCTCCCCTCACCAGGAGGCGCACTGTGTCCCCTACCGGAAGAATGTGTTCTTTGTTATTGAAATAGATAGCCTCTCGGCACCGGCGCGTTAGGGCGGTGGTCAGAATAGAAAAATTGCCCGCGTGGGTAGTTACAATTTGCGTTTAATATTTCTTTTTATGTGTTTACTGTAAATAAAAGTGCTGTCCTCAAGAAGACGTCTGTTGGATGAAACCTCAACAACATCATACCCAACACAACACGACAACGAAGTCGACATATGAGTTGACACTCCACCCTCTACATCAGCGTCACGCCAATGTTGGGACTTGAGTCCCAATGATTTTAATTTGCAATACTCTTAATCTCACACAGTAGTGGACACGGGAGCTGAGTGGTCATGGTCGAAAACTGTTGACCGGTATTGTCGAGTCCAGGGGCGTAACGTACACCCCCGCATCACGTGGGGTCCAAAACCTGACTTTGTAGGGGACTCTAATGTTCTCCGTTACGCTTCTGTTCGAGTCGTAGATTTGGGTTCTGGTGTCACTAATGACCCGCTATGCAGAGAGGCTACGGCATATTAAATCTGTTTGGTGTGAAGTGGAAGTTTGGAGAATGAAGTGCGGTTCTCAGATGTCGTCCTTTTCAATTGATGGAAAATGTCAAATTTTTTACACAACAGGTCAAAAATGGAATCCAGTCTCGAAAATTCGTCTTTACTCCAAAAACCATTCCGCTGCAGAAGATTAATTCTAGTGTCTTGAATTCAAAATTAGAAAATTGTTGCTATTGCTAAATATACGCATAATGATTAAGGTATCCGACTAATTGCGACAACTTTTTTTTTTAAAAAAAAAAAGGAGATTTGGGGATTTTTTGTTGTTGTTATTTTTAGATTTGTTTTGTGCATTTTAAGAAAAATGTGCTAAAATTAAGAAGAGAAAAGGAAATTATTATTACTAAAATGGAAAAATAGGTAAAAATTGACAAAAAATAGCCTAAACGCGGACCATTCTGCACCAAAGGTTTAGGAACAAATTTTCAATTTTTTCAATCTAATGTGTTGCTATATTATTCATTATTGAAATGACCTTCAGGATAAGAGATATTTTCTTTTTTACAAAAACTAGAGCAGTTTATCTCGGTTACTATATTAAAATGCTTAGAGACAGTGATTATATTCACATAAGGGACTGTAAATTTTGTAATAAAACAGTGATTGATAAATATGAAGGTTAAAACAATTCTACTATTATACAGAACTTACAAAAAAATTTTCAGTTAATTATGTTCAAAACTTTTTTAGCAATCGCTGACCCCGTTTGATTATTTTCAAAAAATCCCATTTCGAGTAAAACGCGTTTTAAAGTAGGACATCTTGCTTAAAGTAATGGCATCTGCTTTTACTAAAACACTTGTAGTTTTTGTTCTAGTAAACAGAAAATGATATACTTGGTATTTTTATAAAGCTAATAAGATGGCCCATAAAATAAAATCATAAGAAAATTTGTCATCTTTTGGCAAAATTCACAGTTTTAGGGTAGTCGGATACCTTAATATGTATACATTCTGTAATGGTTTTTATGAAATTTATTAAAAATACAAAGACTTCATTCTCTTCTCAAAGGAAAACAAGCACCAAAATATAAGAAAGGCTTATAATTGACCAAAAAAAGTTGCATTTATACACTCTTTACATTTTTTTTGTGTTCTCTTTTCTAGTACCCTGCTACCATTTCTCAAAAGATTCCATTACAACTTTGTTGCAATTAACATTTTTCCAGTTCACGTGATGCAATGTAATGAACGATATCCACCTCGACTGACCTAAAACTGTGGGGGAGAGGACACACACACGCAAAAACAAAACAAAAAAGAAAACAACCTTTCGAATCATTTCATATCGATAGATCAGGAAGGTGTCGACTTCCACTGCTGAAATGTTTTCTTTATTTTTTTCCTACATTTTCCTTCATTTACTTGTTCTTTTTCGTAGATTTTAGGCCCCCGGGGGTCTGAGGGGGCGAGCGGAAGTCGGTGAAACGGGATCTCGTCCGAGGATTGCATGCAAGAATCCCATTGAGGCAAACAGAAACGGAAACATCACTTGGAAAAGAAAGAAAAAAAAGTGATTTCGGCTCTGTTTCCCACCTTCGTTTGATCCCGGTGGCCTTTTATTTTATTATTTTTTTCTCCACTTTTTTAATGCCTTTTAATAGCATTCTTTTTTTTTTTCTAGATTTTTTTTTTTGGAGTTACAGAGGAAACATTTTTTCTTGGTCAGCCACCATGGGACCGGAATTTTAGCCGGATAACTAAATGGCTATTTAAACCGAATTATATAAAATTCATCTCGCATCCTTAAGTACGAGAGCAATTTTAAGATGTATAATTGATTTGCTTCTGTTGTAATGTTCCCGAACGTTAATTTGTTTTCTTTCGTTGTTGTGTTTTCTTTTTTCAATCATATCCAAGGAAAATTTATTTCAGTACTTTTCTGTTGTAATCTCACAAAAAATTTACGACGCCGAATTGGCATCTTTTGTGTGTGTGTGTGAGGTTTGTTTCCTTTTCTACATTATAAGGATTTCATACCAAAAAGAAGAGTGAAAGGGGATGTATTGCTTCGAGATAATTTGACGAAACAAAAAAGAAAGAAGAAAAGATGCCATGTGAATGGAAGTAGAAAAGTACTCTCCCCCCTCCCTTTATTTTACTCACAATTGCGCGAAAACTATCATTTGCATTTGGTCTTGTAAAACAATAGCAGGGTCTTTATAAAATATAATGAAATACGTTTGACGCGAAAACGCTTAATACAAAATATCGATTAACACAAAATAACTACTCTGAATTTTCATGCATTTTTTTCTCTTTGCACGAAACGAAAGTCGCTTAAGCCGAAAAATTCCTCTTCTAGGAATGAACAAAATACCGCAAACTCCAGACACTTAATGAAATGTTTGAGAAACTTTCTGAATTATTGGACTGTCCTAGTATCATCGGAAGAATTCGTTGACGAAGATGATGATAATGTGTGCACAGTCGCGACAAAGACATTTTGGAGTTTGTTCAAAGTTAAAAAAAATATCATTGATGCAGATTTCGATGAAGAAAATGAAATGAATAATGTAGCTCCTTTTTCCATGTCATCTAAAACGAGGCACATCACATAAAGGATGCGCCATTATTTAGACCCACATTTCATTGGAGAAATGAACAAAATGGACGGTATCGAACAATTTGTTGACAATTTGATGCCAAAAAGACAGTGCAAAGAAAATATCAAATTATTTTCCAATAATTAAATAGATGTGTTGTTTCTAAAAAAAACTTTTAAATTTTGTATTAGATTTTATGCAGTTCTTGTGAATGTTTTTATTTCATTGGTTTTGGTTCATTGGTATCCTTTTTGATTCCATGCCACGTTGAATAGCAACACTTATTGCAGCGCGTGGTGGCTACACCAAATACTGATTTCGGATACTTAATATTGTTTTTTTTATTTATTTATTTTTTTGCTTTGAAAATTTCGTCATTTATTTGTACTAATACAAGTCGTTTGTGCATTAAATTTCATTTAATTCTGATGATTCCTTCATGGTGTTGCATTTCTTACAAACAGCAGTATATGTTTCTTTTTTTTTTTGCAATATTCTTTAACATGAAACAATAGTTCAGTTCCCTCAGTTTCGTGTTAAGCGATTTTCACTGTACATTCAATATTTATCAGAAGTCTCTGTATATAAACTGAAATCCAAATACAAACATGTCGGACTGGAACGTTCATATTATTTCCCCAAAAGAACGACCAATAAAATTACAGATAGTTTTAAACCCCTGAGATCAGAATTTTGGCAAATTCAGGCATCAGCTTGATCTAGATCTAATTAGAGATCATAAAAAAAAAAAAAAATTCAAAAACTTAATTTAAAAATTAGTGTTATTCTATGAATTACAAGTAGAATTCTGGAGTTTTTCAAAAATCATAACTTCAAAGGACAATACAAGGGCTAAAATAGCTCTTTTTTTATTTATTTAAAAAATTTTGAAGACTAAGTTTGAAAGGTAAAACAAATCTTAAACTTGACAAAAAGAATAACTAAATAATTTAGATAGAAAATGATAAAATTATGCAGGCTGTAATTAAATAGTTTGCAAAAATAGAAATTAACTTAGGTCTAAAGCCGTTTCAAGGTTTGGAAAGGGGGAGGGCTAGAGGCAATAATCCACTAAATGCAATAGTTCAATTCATAGCACTAATTCCTCTCTTGTCCTTGTCTATGTTAATTAAATACTAGGAAAGAAAAGGTAGTAGAGAGTTTACTCAACCCCTTTTACACGTAAAAAGCTCAAGAAACTTTTTAAAATGACTTTTCAATAAATTTATAAAAAAAAAAAATCAAAACGAGAAGGCTTGGGTCCGGTGGGCAAGGGATCTTCCCAGACGGCACTGGGTCGCGAACAACAAAACTCAAGCTTGGTCTTTGTTTGATTATACCTATATATATATTTACAGTATATATTTACTGGGTATATATTTACACTCAGGCTCCTCAAAAATTATTTAAAAGTTCGGTGTAAAAATGTTTTTAATATCGATTCGATGTTTGAATTTGTTCCCTTTAAGGTATGTGTTAATATCTTCGAAGCACATTTTTTAAAATAAATTTTCAACTAAATAAACACTTTTTTAATTGAAATGAGGCGTAAAACTATGAATTCATATACAATTTACACAAAATTAAAAGTAATTTTGGATGTATTGGGAGTTTTGAGTGAAATTTTAGAGAAAAATTTCAGATACGGTAAACCTTGTATTGAAAATTCTAATTAATATATTCGAATAATATTTTACAGTACAAAAAAAAAAAGCATCAATATCTTTGCTTAGAGCTATAAGATTTGTAATAATTTTGAAAGTTTTTGAAATATGTCAATTTTTATGCAAGAACTCATTTAAAAAAAAAACTAATGTTATTTTTTCGCAAAAAGTGCAATAAAATACATAAATTTATACACAGTTAGATTATAGTTAACAAAACAGATGAAACATGTTCTGAAAATTTCAATACAATATCTTAAAAATGTTTGTGTAAGGATCTGTTTCCGGTTTTGTAAACTCTATTTCCGGTTTACTAATTATGCTATAACTTTGCTTCTAAATAGCGTAGTAACAAAAATAATGTTTTTGGAATCTTAAACGTATGGACTATAAAATAAAAACACAAAAGAAATTTCGAAAATTTTCACCAATACGGCGAATTTTGGGTAGTGACATACTTTAAAAATGAGCCTAGGACCACGCAGGTGGCTCTTATTTCTAAGTGCAAAGACGCTCTAAAACTTGAATTAACTATGTAGTTATGTGAAACGATTTGGTATGACTTTATCTTATTGCTGTACATGCCCTTCTAGTTAAAACCCTCAGTCATATAGAAAGAACATCTGGATTAGTATTGCATTTTCCTAAAAATTGTACGCCAAATCACGTATATACAATAAAAATGGTTTAACTCGAAACTGAGGGGACTGAAAAACTTTTTCGTTTCAAAAGAATTTCGTGTTAAAGGATATTACAACTAAAAAAAAAAGCATGTATTCAATAAAATTGTTTATAAGAGTACATTTTGTTAACATAGATATGTATATATACATGTATTTAATAAAAAAATCAATGAAACAAAAACATTCACAGGAACTTCATGAAATTTAATACAAAATTTTCTAATGGTTTTTAAAAAACTGAACATTTTTATTGAGTTTTTGGATAATAATCTGGTATTTTTCTTTGCATTGTCTTTTTTAGCAACAAATTGTTCGATGTTGTCCATTTTGTTATTAATTTCACCATTGGAATGTATGTCTAAATAATTGCGGATACTTTTCATGATGGGCCTCATTTTGGATTATGTTGGAACAGAAGCTGCATTATTCATTTCATTTTCGTTATCGGAATCTGCCTCGATGATATTTTTTGAGCTTTGATCGAATTCTAAACTGTCTTTGTCTGCCATAATTGGGGCTGTACACACATTATCATTTACTGCAACGAATTCTTCAGATGATACAATAGGACAATCCAGTAATGCAGAAATTTTCTCAAACATTTCATTGTTTCGTCTGAGTTTCGATATCCTCTCTCGTCCAGTTAAAAAATCTTTTCGTGTTAAGCGACTTTTGTTTCGTTTTAAGATAAAACCTGCATGAAAATACATAGTAGTTTGTCAGGATTGTTATATTATTAGGTGTTAACCGATATTTCGTCTTAAGCGTTTTCAAGTTATTCGTATTTCACTGTACATTGAAATCCTGTTAACCTTGGATTTAACATGGAGCATTCCCTATTACTCCTCAAGATAGTTTTTTTGAGGTGGCTGAATAGTCATGGCCTTGAAATTGTGTCTGGCGTTGTTTCTGTCACCGTTAAATAGAGCGATTGATACGCGTTAAATCTGCCAAGGCTCAAAGTTTTCACATTGGTGCGGTATGGAGTGCCAGCTTAAATTTCGTCCGACTTGACAAAGTTCAAAAATACGAGGTCCTCGGGGTCCGTGGTCCACAGCCACTCGTTCAAACGGTAATTTGAAACAAATGTGCACGACTCACAGTCTCACACACCTAGGCCTAAACCGGGTCAACCGATGGCCGCATTTCGACTCAATGAGTCGAAAGATTGTTTATGGTATTGGGCATAGGCCTAGAAATGGACAACGACCATCACATAATAATACAGTCTTAACACTTTTGCCAGTTGACATGCAGTTTGAAATTCCCTGTTTTCCGAAGAATATGTACGGGAATAATATTTGACCATTAAGATTATCCGGATTATGAACTTATTAAGACAGAGTCGAGAAAAAACGAGGCCTCCACCGAGGGCGAGGACCTGGGCCCATAGCCCAGTTGGCCCATGCTTTAAGACGTCTCTGGATCCACCGCCAGTATCCATCGTGTTGTTTCGATCGATTGACTGATTGTTTGTTAACATTGCATTCAAAAGAAACAGGAGGGCTATTGGCGACGGACTTCAGAAGTTTGAGCCATGGCCATGCGACAACGACGACACCTGAGGTATAGCCCCATTTATTCTCCAAACTTGAACATCATGTCGACTTGAGGACGTTGAATCTTGATAAATTTATCGTGCTTCAGTCCCTTCTAGTCTTCGGTGACACCCGCACTTGAACCCACGACCGAAAAGAAAACCACCCTGAGTTCGCAATTATGACTTATCAGTTACCACAGCCACGTAGTGTTGTTTCGAAATGCTATGTTAAAAAACAGAGAGTCATCCCAAAAGATAGTCTTTAGAAAAATCGGAATTCATATACCGGATTAACTTTACCTATACCAGGCGTGTGTTTGCATCTATATCATCGTTGAATTTCACACGTAAAATGATGAGATAATTAATCGTCAAAATTAATAAAATTTTTCGCATTGTTTAAATATGTTTTTAAGTTCTTCACTAACTATATACAATTTATTTTCAGTGTGAATCGTGTATAGAAATACATATAACGAATGCACGTCAAACCTCCATATCGTTAGAAAAATATTTCAACAGAGCTTCGACCGATGGAGGAAAGCACCTCATTAGAGCATTCTAAGAAAATTCTTCATATATACTTGATATTATTCACTTGGCCCACACTCTCACTTTTTTAAGTACATACATGCAGTCGACTTTCGATAATTCAAACCTTCGATAATACGAACCTCTCGATAATTCGAAGTATATGCTCAGCCCCTAGGAAAACTCTTGATATTTCGAACTAAAACAATACATTTTGGTACACTCAATATTTCAAAGTAAAATCTGTGGCTGGCCAGACTACAACACGCTTTGATTCGAAGTTATCTTATAAAAATCTTGACAATTCGAACACTCACTGTCATGTACAATCCTGTGTCAAATAGGTTGGAGCTTACAAGTTTTGCGTTGTGTTATCTCTGTGTGTCTCCCCTGTAACGTAGCCCCTTCGATAACCATCTGTCTGCTACCCTTTCTTAATGTTTTCCAATTCCTCAGGCGAAAAGACACTTTTATTGTTTTCATTCCTCTAAACGGACAATAGACCAACCGCACCTGTTGTCAGTCGTGCATATCTTTATTTTAACACGTGGCCTTGCTACACATGTGTTCAGAAAGGATGGTCCGCTATTGTGAAGAAGAGATGCGTAGGATTGTCTATGAATGTATAAAATGTATTCTTTTAATAGAAGACTTTTAACTTCTGTAAAATATTTATACCGTATAATATGTACTTTTAAAAAATACTTTAAAATAATTTTATACATATGTAGAATTGTTATTTTATTATAAAGTTTCAAATTTAAATGTGTTAGCAAAAAAATTTCTTTACATTTATTTTGGGAATTTTTTCTACCCTCTTGATAATTCGAAGTTTTTCATTGGTCCCTCCAGTTTCGAATTATCGAGAGTTGACTGTATATAACTTGTGAATGGTGTTCCTGCTGTATAGACATGCATTCTTATATTTTTATAATTAGAGAATTTTAAGTTAAGAATTTTGGTAAGTAAAGATCTTAACGTCGGTTCATTGTTTGTTTCAGTATGTAACAGTATGCAATTTTACAATAGTCATTCATTTCTGTTTACTTGATATTAATTGTCCTTTCGCTTACACGTGTTATTATAAGGTTTGGTTTCATTATTCTTTCTAAGTTTTTTTCTTCACTTTCTATTGCACTATTATATCAAAACTTTCTGTTCGATGGGGAAGGTTGAATCCTGTAAAGCAGTGGTTTTCAAACTGTGTTCCGAGGAACCCTGGAGTTCCCCAAGGGATACCTAGGGCATACGAGTCACAAGAAAAAAATTTAAAAAAAAATTACAAATGTGTATGCAAAATGTATTTACGTTCTCTATGAAGTTTGTATTCTCACTAAAATTTAATGCTCATTCCTGTTGTTAAGAAACTGAACATTTATTTCTAGATAATAACTTCATTTTGTAATACTTTTTAAACTTTTATATAATAAAATAACATTATAAAATGTTTTGTTTTTGTATACTACCTACTAGATTGTAAATTTTTTATTTCTTACTATCCCTGGTTACACGAGATAATTGTATACTCGTTAAAACAATGTCTTGCAAAACTAAATAGTTCTCCAATGGGAAATGTACCATTTGAAATTTGTCGAAAAAATACCAACAATAAAGCAGAGGAACTTATGGACCTATCAACACACAGATTCGATGTCAAAACTCTAAATTTAATCAAGAACAGCTCCTAAATATTTTGTTGCAAATCATGCAAAGTACACAGTATCGCAATAAACATTTTAATGCCATTCAGTACAACGTGTATAAGTGAAAAATATTTCTCCCCAAAAGGGGTTACAAAATCAAAGCAAAGAAATAAATTAAGCTCAGAATATATAATGCGATTGCAGTTAATTTCAATAGGCATAGACTTCGACAGTTTGTGTGAAAAAATCAAGCACATATCCCAGTTACTAAACATATTGCATGGGTGGGTGACACTCGAATCACAAATTAATATTATTAATGAGTAAGTTATATAAAAAATAGATTAAAATTCTTAATAAATGCAATACTTTTTTAATTGCCTTTACACAAAGTACCTGTGAGATGTTGATCTTCTTTAATTATTATTTTAAGATATATTCATATATTCTTCCAAGTGTGTGTGTGGAATAGGGTTCTACGAAAATACTTTCTAGTTCTAGGGGTTCTATGAAAACATCTTCTAGTTCTAGGGGTTCCGTGAGTTGAAAAAGTTTGAAGACTGCTGCTATAAAGCAACCTTAACCCTATTTCACTGTCCGAAATAAGTGACAGCTCTTTTCCATTCTAGCCTATTGACTTTTTAAATGCCTACTTATATTTCGGCGGGTTTTATAGGTTTTAAAATCCATTTCCATCCATTCTTAGCTTTGTAAGAATTACAATTTGTCTCTTCTGTTATTTTATTTTATTAAACTACATATACACAGTGTGGCAAATAGGTTTTAAGACTCACCCCAGAGCGCAGGCTGTAATGGCTTCATGAGTGTAAATACGCATGCATCACAATGACCATGGTTCTGCTGGCACACTGATAACAAGTTGTTCGTAGTTAGTTAAGTAGTTAAGAGAAGACAAGTGTTTATTACAGAAGGGAATTTTTTTAAGATGGAGCAAAGAGCTGTAATCAAATTGCACGCAAAATTTGGTAAAAGTGCTTCGGAAACATACCAACTCATAAAACAAGTTTACGGTGACTGTTGTTTAAGTAGATCAAACGTTTTTGTGTGGCACAAACGTTTTTTGGATGGAAGAGAAACGGTTGAAGATGATCAGGGTAGTGGAAGACCAATTTCATCTAGTACACCTGAAAATATTGATAAAGTACGAAATTTCGTGGCAAATGATCTCTGTGAGTCATTATGGCAGACACTTTAAACATCAACAAAGAAACAATTCGAACCATTGTGCATGAAGATTTGTGCAAAACAAAAGTGTGTGCTAAATTTGTTCCACACACTTTATCCCCAGAAACAAAAAGCAATGAGAAGTGCACATTGTAGACATCAGTTTAGCCGCTGAAAACGATCCAAACTTTTTGAAGTCCATTGTTACAGGTGAAGAAACCTGGTGTTTCCAATATGACCCTGAAAAAAGCGACAAAGTGCGGAATGAAAGTCAGAAAATTCACAGCAAGCGAAAAAAACAAGGAAAATTCCATCTAAAATCAAAACAATGCTTATTACATTCTAATATGCTAGGGGTATTATCCCCAAAGAATTTGTTCCAGCTGGACAAACAGTTACAGGTAAGTACTAAGCTGTTTTAAAGTGTCTGATGGCCTGAAATCGTCGCATTCGTCCAGAATATCGGACTGAAAGCAGTTGGTGTTTATTACACGACAATGCACACAGTCACATCTCCCTTGTTGTCGATTTTTAGCGAAAAATAATGTCTGTGTATTGAACCATCCACCGTATTCACCTGATTTAGCACCCTGTGATCCCAAAACTTAAAATGAAATTAAAAGAGTGTTATTTTGAGGATATTTTGACCTTACAAGTATCTTCGACGCATGCTTTGCAGACCATTCCACAAAATAATTTACAACAAGCGTTAGAATCCTTAATAAATCACTGTAAGAAGTGCATTAAAGCTGGAGGGTCCTATTTTGAATAAAAAACTAAAACAGGAATTAATTTCTTGTTTCCATTTCTTTTTACGGACACAGTCTTAAAACTTATTTGCCGCACTGTGTATATATACACGCACAAAGAGCTTTATTTTTTCATCAAAACATTCCATTATCAGTGGAAGTCAAATATTCGTAAATCAATTTGTGTTTTATATTGTACACATTTTTTTTCTCAGAGAAAAAAAAGTATGAAAGAAGTTAAAAGGACGAGAAAGGAATTTATTTGCTTTTTTTCACTTTGCAATTATACAAGGAGATGCGCGGAATCACCTCTGAGCAAAGAGCCGCACTTTGTGAGAATTCAACGAAATTTTTTTAAAATTTAGTTTTTGATGCCGATAGAAAGAATTTCAATTTTCTTTTGTAGACAGAATGCAGTGAATTGACGGGAAATTTACTTTAATTCGTTCAGATAGTTGAAAGCAAACGAAAACGAGAGAGAAACGGTGCTTTCTCACGGGTAAACTGTTTGTAGAATTTACATCTCCTTCCCCCTCCTTTGTCATCATCATTATATGATATTATAGACAGAAACACACACACGTAAAAGAAGGAGTTAAAATGCAAAAATGTTTCTTTTAGTCTTTTTACCCATCTTTACTTTTTACTGTTGTCTACCGGTATGTGTGATCATTAAAAAATATTTTGTTTTGTTTTCTTTTCGATGGTTATCAAAGAATGGTATTCAAAATGCGCTATGTTTGTTTTGTTAACTTTAAAGTTCATTTTTTACCTTTAAATTTCAAGGACTGATTCGTATCAGGAATGAAAAACTTGCGGCTTTAAGGCCACGTTTTTGCGCTTCTTGGTTTTTTAATAAATTTCACTTTTTCGGAGAAAAAAATCTTTACTTCGAAAAAAAAAATCAAAGTATTATCTTTTTTTATTAAAATTATTCATCAAAATAATTTAACATGATAATTAAAATTGCAGGAATAGTTATATTAAACTATAAATATCTGTTTCAAAGGTTCTATAAATTTAAGACAGACATTTTTTAAGATAATGATATTATTCTAAGAATGCATAAACGTGTTAAGAATAATGATGGCAAAGATTCATCTAATGTATAGTAGAATCAAAATAAATAAATAAAATAAAGTAAAATAAAATTTCTTCCCTGTGCTGTGTGTGTATGTATAAGGTTTTAAATCGCACTCGGTTTTTTGAGTGGGGAAACACCGTAGTTAACACAAAAAATTTACGGGGGCACATTATACGCTGGGTATAAAAACGATAGCTTTAATAATAATAATAATAATAATAACAATAAGAAGATTAGCATAAAAAAATTGGACTTCTATATGTATCGAAATACTGTTTATTTAAAACCTGACATTGGAAAATTTGTCAAATTGCAGAAACTTAAATGGGCTGGTCATCTGGCTAGAATGAATGAAAATCGTAGCTGCAAGAAAATCTTTCTGGCAAAGCCCATGGGAAATAAACCTCGGGCAGACCCCCATTAAGATGGATTGACTGTGTCGAAACAGACCTAAGTATTTTAAAGATAAAAAACTGGAAAACAGTTGCCAAAAGTAGAGATACTCGGAGAAAACTTCTGGAAAGCCAGAGCCCACCCAGGGCTGTCGAGCCTTTGAAGAAGTTTATTTAAAAGAAATGACATATTTATGGCTGTAACTCTAGAAGCATACTATTTTTTCAAAAGCCTGGATACCAATAAATACGAATAAATGACTTCAAAACATAAGAGCACTGCACCCGTACATTTCAGATATACGAAAGATATTTTACGTTATTTAAATATATAAAGTAGTTTTTTAATAAGAAAACTAATAAAAATTAAAAGATTCGATTTCATGTGAAACATTTGATAATGATTTTTTTTATGATTCTTTGTTAGGAGTAAAAATATTGATAATAGGTTTTTCTTTGCTAAGCTGTCCCAAATTTTCAAATTGCTAAAAAAACGTGATGTAGAAATTTTGAAATTTTGACAGTTAGAAATGGAGAAGGTTGAAGTTAATTTTCAATATACTGTAAGATTTCTGCAAAATTACTTTTTTTAAGCATACCTGCGGCATAGCGGCTGAATGGTCATGTTCACGAATTCATGTATCTATCGAGTCGTGGATTCCACTGACGCTTAAGTCTTCACGCTGACGCAATATGGAAGTTTAGAGATTGAGGTGCTATGTCATGTACTGTGCATGTCCTCCTGACTTGACCAAAGTTCAAAAATACGAAGTCGGTTTGTCCGTAACCATTCGTGTTGCTTCGAAGTACAACGTTAATAAGGTACTTACGTATTATCACAACAATCGCCAACTCTATTAAAAACTCGCCAAGTTGGCAACTTGGATTTCCTATGTGTCGTACTTGCTGAATTTTCCTCCATGTGCTTCATCTATACAAAATAAATAAAATTGAAGTGTCTGTTTGAATTTAAATTAGCTGTTTTTAAAATTTTTTTTAATTATGTATGTATGTATGTAATTTGTTCGGGTGGAATCTTGCAACTCAATTTTGAAGCTGATATCTTCCTCCCATTGAGCTGAAATTTTGGATACACGTTTAGTTTGGATGACAATGCATGTTTTGACCATTTATATTCCGATATTGCAATTAATTAAAAAGATATTAATTAAAAACGTTAAACTAGTTTTGGGCGCCAACTTGGATATATCTGCATTGTTGTAATAATTTTATTGTTACAACAATGACAAAAGTTGGCGTCGAAAATCGGTTTTCAGCCAAACTGGAATTTCATAACGTTGCGCTATTGACAGTATTAATTAACTTTGTCTAAAAAATAATTACATTTCTACAACGTAAAAACAATCTAATTTCTACAAGTATGCATTTTTTTTACAAATTTCTATCTATTTCCTTGGATTTAAATTCAAAACAAAAAAGTAGAGCTATTTTTCAAGTAGATTGGTACATTGTATACCTTTCTCAACGCTGCCAAGTTAAACTGAGATGGAGTATTGAAGAAATTCTTTAAATAATTTATCTATCTTTAATCTATGAAACTCAGACAAAAAATAATTACAGAATCGGAAAGATCATTTTTTTAATGTATCTTACCCATCAAAAAGGAATCCGCTAGGAAAACAATAAGAGAAAAATATTATCTAGAAATGCAATATATTTTCGATTAAAAAAATAATTTTACAATAAAATGAAGTAATTTTTTAAAGAAATTTTCTAATTTTAAGCCTACGAGTAATTTAAATATACCTCATTTTATCACCAGTAATCTAAACACACACTACGACATGTGTCCTTAAATTTAATTACAAATAGAATCTGTTAATTTTATTTGAATTTAATTATTGATTTTTTCAAAATCAAGTTTCTAAAGATGATCTGAGCAATTAAAAAAAAAATAGATTCTTACGTAGAAGATATTCAATGTCCAGCAAAAAATTATCATTATTTGATAAAACTTTCTTTTTTGATTACAAAATGCGTTTTTAGTCTTAAGCATTTTATTGATTAATACAAATATTTAAACGCCTTTTTAAGTTTTTAATAAACAATTCAAATTTTCTTCTAATATGTTAGAGAAATACATCCCTTATCTTCAAAATATTTCAAATAAATAATATATTCTTTAAGTTTTTCAAAAATAGTCAAAATTTTAATTAAACATTTAATAACTTTGTCATTTATGAAGATAATCTCACTAAACCTTTTTTTTCGTGTGTAGAACAATGTTAGCCAAAATCTGCATGAAGATTGAAAAAATTGCTTAAAAATTACGGATTTAAAAAAATTGTGTTTTTAGTCTAATACCATTTTGCGAGAATTAATTCAGCTAAACCAGGGAGGGCGAACCAGCGTTCAATGAGTTGAACAGGCTGAGAAACCTGTCCAGCGATAATTAAAAAGCAAAAAATAAATTAAATGTAAAAAAACTTTTTTAAGAACAAGCTTTTATTTAAACGCGCTAAAAAGAATAAAATAAACTTTTCCTTTAAAACTTTTTTTACTATCAACTTATAACGTCATTACACAATTTATATGATATAAAAGCTTGTCGCGAGATTTACCTGTGTAGATAAACAAGTAAAATAAATAACTTGACCTGATTGATTTTGGTTTTTAAAAATTCAAACTAAGTAAATATGAGTACTTAAATATTGCGACAAGCTTTTATATCATATAAATTGTGTAATGACGTTATAAGTTGATAGTAAAAAAAGTTTTAAAGGAAAAGTTTATTTTATTCTTTTTAGCGCGTTTAAATAAAAGCTTGTTCTTAAAAAAGTTTTTTTACATTTAATTTATTTACTAAATGCATTTAAAGGTACGTACCGTACTTATATCAAAAAATCAATTTTTAAAATTTTTGTCTGTCTATCTGTCTGTCTGTTTGTTCCGGCTAATCTCGGGAACTTCTGGTCCGATTTTAAAAATTCTTTCACCAATGTAAAGCTACATTATCAGCGAATAACATAAGATATATTTTATCTCCATATTCCTAAGGGAACGGGAATTGTGCGGGTAAATTGTTGACGTTGCTTACTCCCCGCCAAGTTGGCGCAAAATTATGCATTTGTGATCAATAACGGAAATTTTAATAAAAATTTTCTCACATTTGTAGCAAATAACTGAAACACAGTGTGATTTAGCATCTTAACAAAAATCAATTTTTAAATGGTTTTTTATTAAACGTCTAACGTTTATTATACGTTACGTTTGTTAAATGTCAAACTCAAACTTTGAGAAATATCGCCAAGTTGGCTAAGAAGCTCTCTATTCCGACAATCCCAGATATTTTAATGCAAATTTCCCCCCACTTTTTAAAGAGGGAAACGAAATAAAGTTTTAGCGAATTGCGTGCGCGTGATATTGAAATTTCTATAATAATATTAATTGACAGTTTCACACATAAAAAGTTTTGATTACTTTAGTAGTTTTGATTAGTTTGAATAGTTTTAAAAGTATTTATTACTTTGAATTTTTGGAATAAGTACAAAGACTACATGGCGAAGATATTTTGTGACGAAAACCAATCAAATATGCCTTTCAATGAACACATCTACAACGAATCGCAATAAAGGTTTTCGGAATGGTTAGGAGAAAGCTACATGATTTTGGAATGATTAGCTCTAGACGTGTCGACGGAAATGGCTTCGATATTGAAATTACTTGAGAATTAAACTACAAATTCATAGTATTGCAACATCAAGTAACAGAATTTATCCCTCAATTAACTCCAGAACAAAGTCACGTTTTCCAACAAGTGTTACGCAAAATAGAATCCGGCAGTGGTGCACTCTTTTTTTTTCGAAGTCCCTGGAGGAACAGGAAAAACGTTTTTGCTAAACTTATTATTAATGACCATCAGAAAAACCTAGAAGATAGCAGTTGCTATGGCTTCTTCTGGTATAGCCGTGATTTTACTGACCAACAGTCGTACTGCACATTCCGTTTTAAAATTATCGCTTAATCTTGCATTTGAAGATTCCCTCATCTGAAATTTCAGAAAAAATAGCTCTCAAGGCAGGATGCTTCCACAATGTAATCTTTTAGTGTGGAATGAAAGTACGATGTCTCACAAGAAAGCTATAGAAGCGTTAAATCGGACTCTTCGGGATTTACGAGATAGTACAGATATTTTAGGAGGAGAATGGTAGCTTTATTATACATTGGCTGGTGAATTCAAGCTTATGGGGAAAATTTGAAAAATTCAGTCTGAAAATGAATATGAGAGTGCATCTTCATAATGACGTAGATTCGGAACATTATACCCAGACGCAATTAAAAATCGGTTATGGTTTTCGGCTGGAGGTTTTATTTTACTTTCAGAGAATTTTGTAATGTAGAAGAAAATAATGTAAATCTCATTGCTCAAATTTATCCGGGCTTGCAACAAAATTTAATTTGGGATCAGTGGTTGCGCGCAAGATCAATATTGGCGCATAACAATGACAATGTCCATAAAATCAACATTGAATATTTAAACGACGTGCGGGGGAGGGGGAGAATTGAAGAAATATTTATCAATGAATACAATCATGGATAAAGAACAAAGTACTTCATATCCCACAGAGTTCTTAAATTCACTTGAACTTTCGGGTGTACCCTCACACAAACTTCAATTAAAACTAAATGTACCAGTTATGAAAAATCTCGATGCTCCTCGACTATGTAAAGGAACGAGGCCTTGGATCACAAATCTGATGCTGAATATACTTGGTGCCAATATTTGAACATATGTCATGAAAAGGGATAATATTATCATACCTCGAATTCCAAGTATTCGCACTGACCTACCATTTCAATTCAAAAAAGTTCAATTTCCAGATTTACTGTTGCTATTAACAAAGCTAACATTTCAGGTAGCAGGGGTGCATTTTGAAAAGCAATGTTTTTCCCATGGCCAACTATATGTAGCCTAATAGGTGTGTCCAATGCCCAAATCTTCACATATTTGCAACTGACGGAAGAACATGTAATATCAGTAATGTGTACAGTAGAATCTTAGAATAATATTCTGTTTTGAGTTCTTTTAAAGAGGAATTATATATTAAACGTAGATACTTTCGATTTTTAAAAATATTAATAGTTTAAGTTATTGAATATTTGTTGTTAATTATTATAATAAATTCCGTTTTCAGTTTTTTTAACTAAGTTCAATTTTATAAATTTTAAATTTTATTGGTTCCAGTCAAGCAATAAAAAAATTACCATATTAAATAATTACTTTCTAATGATAATGATTTTGACTTTGACAGTTATTTAAAGACATCAACGCGAGCGGAGCCGCGGGTAAAAGCTGGTTTCATATAATGTCGTCAATAGGTTGCGATAACACAACAGCCAATTAAAGTAGTCTTAATCAAGGCTTCCTGAATGCGATTTATTTAAAATCTTAATAAAAGTTACGGAGACTTACAATCATTAAAAGATACACAAATCAGTAATTCTTAATTTTTTTCCAAAGTGCTCTTCGATCATGACACTTAGCTTGATATACTTGTGATAGCGGTTGATTCCTGCTTACATCTGAACCCTCTTCTCTACCTGTAAACTCGGCTAGAGGTGTGAGAGAAACAGAATAATCCACAGACATGTTTTTCAATCTAATCAATTAATTAATTCTAATTATTAATCAGACACAATACAATTCTAATTAAGGTATAGGATTTATAGTAGAGCACGGAGGTGAGATTCTATAACATGGGGATACTACTACAGACCCTCAACTGAATCTAAGACAGCTTAAATACGCTCAAATATAACTATGTCGCACACTAACAAACTAGCTTCTACTTAATCAAACGCAAAGTACCTGAACCTTTTATGCATCGGATCCTACACTGGATACTTGCAGGTGCTCTCTTCGGCTTGCTCAATGTCGTTGGCTCCACGCTTTGTAAACTTTAACTAATTCCACTCCTTTTCAATCTTCAATTAACAACTAATTCGCAGACTGTATGTTAACTCCTACTTGCACTCTCCAACGTGTCAACTTCAGCGTGCCAACTGGCAAACTCCAACGTGTCAACAACTACGTGACCACCCTCAAACTCGCGAAAACAGAATTTATATAATGTACCTCATTTACTTAATCACGTTTCCTTACTCGATGAAAGTTGGTTGAAATAATTAGTTTCTTTAAAGAGAAATGAAGGGACTAGTAGAACCGCGTATAGATCCGTCACATACTCTTTAAATAAGTTGAATGTACTTCTAAAATATGGTAGCATAAGTTTTTCTCTGAGTTTTCTTGCGTGTTACTAGTATTTTAATTAGAATTTTTTTTTTAATCTGCTGTTAAATGTTGATTCCAATATAATTAAGTTTCTCTGTCGGAAGGGTTTTTAAGTTCAATTCTAGCATCGATCTTTAATGGATTTTTATTTAAAAAAATTATGCAATGCCATGAGCGATGATAATTGGCATTTGGAAAAAAGAAGTGTTGTCGTGGTTTTTATAGAAATTTTAGAAGCATTACTGATAATTTTATGTAAGTTAAAAAACATAAAATTACAAAGTTGCAATACCTTTACAAAGTTTTTATACAATAATTTGGAATACTTCTGATGTGGGATATTTACAACTAAACGCTACTATAATTTATTTCAAAAATGGTTAAAGTGTAGTAAGGGAGAGGGGGCCCTTGGCGATGTCAATTTCTTTTGGCAACCAAAATCAACGCCAAGTTACTTCACTTAGCGATAGGTGTCCGGAAACCAGAATGAATTCATTATCTCACCATGATATCTGCATAAAAATCGCCAAATTCAATGCCCCCCCCCCCTATATTACACTTGAGCCCAAAATTGTATTATGAAAGAAAATATAATATATAGTTAAAGGTGCATTGAAAATAAATGTAATTGATATTTTTCTTTCAACCGCTTGGATCTCTTAAAGTTATTCTGGAAACTAATAGTTAAAATTCCAGGGCATGACGTAGTCCTAAATTAGTATTTGAAGACTTTGAATCTAATTCAATCAAAGAAAAGACAAAATAATGAAAGCAGAAGTAACTACAAGTTAAGTCGAATAAGTGTTAAAATATCCTCACCTGGTGTAGTGTAGAATTTGGCGAAAGACATTTGTTTAGATGTGTATCAGCATTGTTATTTTATAATGGCTCAAAATTACGAAGTTTGTCATCAGTATAGTTCTTGAACGTTATAAATTCAATAACAATCCACCCAAGTTAATTTTTTTAAAAAAATTAGCAGCCATTGTTTTAAACATTTATTAATTTAAAGTAAAGAAGGAAAAAAAAAACCCTAAAGATAATTTGACTATGCAGTTTTAAGATATAATAATCTGAGCAATATATACAACAATACCAACATATTGATGATACTTTTAAAATGCAACAATGCGATTGTTTTTTGATATTAACATTATTTATTGCCTCTGAAAAAGAAATCATAACAATGAAACAAGAATCATTGTTTACGAATTCTCTCTTTTTTAATTCATTCTACTGCTTTTTTAATTTATATTTTTCAAATTAAGAACCAAAATGACTCCAAATTTTTTAAGAACAATATATTGGATTTTTTCTATAACAAAGAAGCCCAATGATATTCGATGAAGACATGAGTTTCAGCACGAGGCTAAGATGTAAGATATCTTTTCGTAATTTTAAAAACTTGAAATATATATACATATATTAAATTGCTGTAAATATTAAGAAGCAAAGTAAAAACAGAGGTATAACCGATCAGTATAAGGGAAAAATAAGTTAGTTACAGCAGTGCGATCGCAAACTTTTAGCCTTAGAAACTAAGATTACAGGTTTAAGCATTGCTTTCAAGCCAGCCAACCTTCACTTGTAATTTGCGTATACTGCTAGGCAGTGGGGAAAAGAAATAAGAGTGAGAATATAAACCATCATTAATACTTATAAGATTTTATTATATACATCTCTATGTATAAAAAATTATTCAATTATTTATTTTAAAAAAAAAGCTATAAGAAGCTATTTTTTTTTAAAATTTTGGACCAGAATTCTGGATTTTTAGATTGAAAAGGAATTGGTAGATTCTAATGTGGATGGATTCTAATGTCTAATGCATTGCAGGATAATTATTTCTATATTAATGGGTTATATTTTTTATATTTAAAAAAAATGTTAAGTGTATGCAGTTAACAATTTTAAATTTGTGAGCTTTAAAAAATTGTAAAATTACAAACTAAACCTACTATTGAGAGAAAGATGACGAACTACATCCTCTTAGGTACTTTTATTGTTTTTTTATTTCTCTCTCTCTCACTCTGTACCACTTCTGGCGATTTCTTAGCAATTTAAGGTTTAAAAAAAATGAAAATACACTGCTGTGGCCACCGTAAATACAACACCAAGAAAAACAAGAGATAACACAACAAAATTTATTTTGTAGATAACATGTTGACCAAGTATCAAATGATTAAATTTATAGACTTCTCTGAAGTGTGGTTCCTGCCAGAATCAGTAGCCAGAGTAGCCGCAATTGTTGGAGATCACCGCTGCCACACGCCTCGGCATTGATTCAGAGAGACTTTGGAAGCAGACCAAGCAGCTTCTACACGTTTCCAAAGTTGATATGGTGTGGCAGCTGGGGTGTAATCTGGGTCAATCGTTGATCAACCATGGGCCACATGTTTTCGATCAGTGAAAGATCCGGAGAGCGAGCTGGCCAGGGAAGCAATTCAATCTGATGATTGACGAAGAACCTTTGGACAATGCGTGCCACGTATGGTCGCGCATTATCCAGTTGAAATATGGCTGTGGTCAAGCCCTGAAGCTAAGGAAGTACAACTGGCTCCAACACCTTGGAGATGTAGCGCTGGCTCTTTAAAGTACCGGCAATGCGTACTAGAGGAGTGCGAGAGTGATATCCAATACCGCCCCATACCATAGTACCCGGTGCAGGACCAGTGTGGTGGTGCATAACGCAGCTGTTCAGCATCCTCTTTCCACGAAGTCTCCAGACTCGAATCCGACCATCATGGTGTTGCAGACAGATGCGTGACTCGTCAGTAAAAACAAATTCATTCCATTCTGCTACCTACATCCTTCTTTCATCGCACCATTGGCGGCGGAGACGTCTGTGGTTCTGCGTCAAGGGTAGACCAAGCAATGGACGTTTTGCGGACAGACCACTCTGCTGTAAACGGCGCAAATGGTACGCGCAGGCTCTGAATGATGCGTTACAGACTCAATGTGCTGTGCTATGTTTCGTGCTGTGACTGAGCGATCCGTCACTGCCATGCGCACAATTTGCTTGTCCTCACGTGAAGTGGTGTACTGAGGTGGATGCGATCGACCACGTCGGTCCGTCGTACCCTCCTGGATCCAGCGGTCACATATCCGCATTACAGTTGTTTGGTTTCGTCCAACATGACTAACGATTTCCCTGAAAGATAATCCACAATCTCGGTAGGCCACTATCCTTCCTCTGTCGAACTCGGATACTTGATCAAAAGTTGATCGCTGTTTTCTAGGAGACATAACTGATCGTTTTTTGAAAAAAAACCACAAGGAAGCACAATTTCCGAACTTGAAATAATCGAAATCTCCAAGCCTTAAATGGCGCTTTGAGGTGGCGCCACAAGCGTACGTGATGTGTGTCTGCGCCGAAATTCTAGTCATTTGCATATCTCTCTTCCGCTAATGCATGTTGTAAATTTCATGTTATTTGCGTGCTTCCTTCAGAGTGTTGCATTTACGGTGGTCAGCAGTGTAGTTATTTTCGTAGTATAAGCATTTGCAAAAAAAAAAAAAAAAAAAAAAAAATATAAAAAGTTCTAAAATAAATTACACAAATAATATAAAGATATAATAATTATAATAATCTGAACTAAGTGGCGCAACAGCCCATGAGGGCCAAGGCCTACTGTGTCCATCTTAGTATACGTGACCTTAGGCGCTGGGATGCATGTGCAGATGTTTCATTCAAGTGGTCAGTCTGACGTGAAGCCCCCAATGTTCAGTTCTCAAGCAAGCTTGGTGCTCATTTACCGATCCACTGAAGGGATGAAAGGCTGAGTCGACATTGCCCAGCCCGGTATTTGAATCCCAGACCTGTGGCGTGGGAACGCGACACACTACCACTCAGCCCCATTGGGCTTCATATAATAATCATTATCACAAATAATTTGACTTTTTTGACGTAATATGAAATTTTTCTGAAAGACTTCGGTTTTTCTAAAAACGTTTTTGTAAGAAAAAAGATATCACCAAACACACACACACACAGAATTAAAATGCTTTGGACTTTCAAAATAATTCTGAGATTATTAATATATGTTTGAACCAATTGTTTTTTTAATAATTTTTATTTCATATTTTTCAGTGTTATTCGTGGTAGTTTGTGCCGCTTTAATATATCAAGTAATTTCGTTTGTGGGAACTGATTGGACAGATGCAAGTAAGTTGATATCCAGATATGTTTTTTAGCCTTGATTCCACCAATAATATGTCAATGTACAGGTATTCCTTCATTTTTTGGCCCAATTGGTTTCAAAAAGGCGTGCTGAAAAAAAATATTGAAAAAAATTCACGTTCTTAAAACTATGTACAATAACGAGATTTGTTAGCACGTAAATAAATACACATTTTAGTACTTAATAATTGGTGTTTTCTTAACAAACTTTTAATGTTTGTTTGTCAAACAGTAGTTGAATTGTACTTTTTTTTCTTGATAAGAGCTGTTTGACAACGTTGTATATTTTTTCATACAATCTTTCGTTCATGAAATACGGTCTTTTAGGGAAAAAAAGATGGGAGTTATAGAGACTGCCGATAGAAATGAAAACTTAGAACTTTTAGTATTAAAATTTGAAATTTCATAATGTTTGAATTAAAATTATCAACATCAATCTGGTTTTCACATCTATTGACACTCCGAGTAACAATTATATGCACATGTTTACATGGTTTTTTATTATTCAAATATATCACGGGCTGTACAAGATCATGACATAAAATAAATACAATTCAATTGAAATAACAATTAATATACAATCATATTATTTATGGATAGTATTTATGTTGACTTAAATTTCAATGTACTTGATTTTAAACATTATTTTAATTGTTTGCATCAGTGTCATCATTACTTTCAACAATACTTAGACTTTTTGTACTTTCTATTATTTCATTTTGTTCTAAAAAAGATACAATAGGCTTATGGTAACTTAAGTAAAAAAGGAAAATGTTTGATTCAAATTTATCTAAGTATCGCGTAAAAACCGCATCGATCGTCGTTTTATATTTTGTAGTACTGAGTTTTCGATCATTGGACATATTTAAATTAAGTGTTTCATTTAGGAATTCAATTAGTGGTAGATTTTTATCATCTGCAAAGTTAATATTGAAGTTTCCACTTAAAATCATCGGTACATTATCATATTTTTCGCCAAAATCTTTTTTCGAGTATTTCAGAACGTTCTTTTGTATAAATCATCAAATTTTCAAATAAAAATTGTTTTATCTGTCTCATAGATTTTCTAGGCGATATACAAACGGCAACCATCAATATGTATTGCCCATTCTCGGAATCATTCTCCAGCAAAACGAGCCTAAAGAAGTTAATTTTTTTAAAAAAAGTTTCTGTAAAAAGTGTAATATGGCAACAATGAAGTGCATGAACTGATTTGCTGAAAATAGATAATTGCATTTATCGTGACTATGACGTCACATGTGTTTTTGAATGATTGGCTAAAAACACGTGGTTTAAAATTATCATGTGATTATGACGTCCCATGAATTTAGTCCATAGGCCATGACCGCGCCACTTAAAAAGGCTCGATGGGCCGCGG
Source organism: Trichonephila clavata (assembly GCA_019973975.1). Taxonomy (NCBI): domain Eukaryota; kingdom Metazoa; phylum Arthropoda; class Arachnida; order Araneae; family Nephilidae; genus Trichonephila; species Trichonephila clavata. Next base: position 318,688 of record BMAO01005082.1, on the reverse strand, counting down.
GTTGAGCATCACTGGTTTAGAATGAAGCTATAATGAAAATTTGTAAAATATATATATAATATATATATGCTATATATAAAATGCACACACACACATGTTATGCATATGGAGTATTCCAGATATGAATTACATTCCTTTAGCATATATACATACATTTATAAAATTCTCCTCACGATGTGCAGTTGCTGCTATCTAGAGACTAATCGTCCTAACTCAGACAATCAACAGTTTTTCTTTATGAAATACCAGACACTTTGTAAAGAAACCGATATGCCAGTCTGGTTTTTGAGAAATAACAACAGCAGCATTAAGAAAAACTGATGACCTTACTCAAGCTATAAGCTTCTAAGCCAAGGGTCGGCAACCTACGGGATGCGTGCCACATGTGGCACGCGGTACAATTCTCAGTGGCACTCTGCTCTACTCTACACATTTGTCAATTTATGAGTGGATTGAAGTTGATGAATTTGTGATGGACCTTATTTAACAAATATCTTCAGAATTATGGACATTTACGGAATTACGAAAAAATCTGAAAGATTACTCTAAAGATAAATTTACAGCTTCTTTGTAAATTATTGAATGTCATTGCTGGAGAGATTTAATTGAAGAGAAAAAATTGCATGTAATCTGCTTTCCGCTTTTGGTTCTACATATCTAAGTAAAAAAAAATCTGTCCTCATATGACAAATATTTCGAGTCTGCGAAGAAATTGTTTTACAACTGAATGCTTAGAATCCCCTAGTCAAATTGATAGTAATAAATTATACCTTTGATGTTGCGATATGAAAGTACAGTGGTGCAAGCACTAGGTTCACATTAAAGTTTTTAAATTTTTATTTAACTATAACGATGGGAAGTACTTATATTTTTTGTTTTCTATTTCTTGTTTCAATAGATATATGTTTAAAAATACCTAATATAACGTATGTCCAATTTAAATTTTTTAATTTTTGTGGAAGAACTACCTATATTTTATGCTGTTCATTTTTATGTTAAGAAATATAGTATATAAATGACTCCAATTTAATCTATGATAAAACTGTAAATCAATATTATTGACCTCCATTTTCCTTCTGTACATGCATTTTGGCGGGAATGGAATTGTTTCAAAGATGTCCTACTGTATGGCACGCTGAATCATATGGGTAGATTGGTTTGGCATGCCACAGCTAAAAGGTTGCCGACCCCTGTTTTAAATCTAGGGTAAAGAGCCTCTTGTCGGAAGGTCGCTCTATATAATCTAACTAGGCCTATTTAAAAACTCCACTATGTATACAATTGTATAGTTTGTGGCTAGAAATTTCTGGTTGTCAAGTTATTTCCTGTAATTATTGCAGTTCTAAATCTCTTAGAAAGGCAGATTCATACAAAACGAATAAAGAAAAAACTTTAGTTCTTTTTATTCAATTAAATGATTTTACGGACTCAACTTGATAGGTAAAACCGAAGTAAATTTCAATTAGAAGTAAATACAGCAATTTAATAACTTGACAGAGAAAGTAAGATTTGTGAATTATAAAACCCATTAATTCATGATGTACTACCATAAGTCGAAATCATAAAATCATCTCAAAGAACAATGGTAGTTGGTGGATATTCCACTATAAGAAGTAGTTTTAGAAACATCGTCATTTTCTTATTTTTGTTACGTTTAAAGGCCTTATCACACTTACGCATTTGGAGCAATTTCCCACCGAATTCCGAACAATTTCTACTAGTTGCCATAGCAACGGCTCAGAACAACTTTTCCCAGTGAGCTGAAAAAGTTGCTCAAAATAAAAGTTGCTTGAAATTTCAGCCAATGGGGTTCTTCGGTATCCTATGTCATAAACAAGATGGAGGTAAAGATGGTAGCTTCGGTTTCATCAAACCCTTTAGATATGGTGTATAATATTTTAATGGTGTATAATATTTTAACAGTGGATAATTTTAACAGTGTATAATATTTTAAACAAAATTGTGCTCCATTTCTGCTTACGCCCAACAACAAAAGCGCGAGCAAAATAAAAGAAATAATATTGGATGGTCGTTTTCGAAGCAGAAAAATCGGCGAGTAATGTTTCAATGTGGAGAAAGAGCGTGGCTGACGTCAGAACATGTCGTTTTGTTTACGGCAACCCTTCATCCTCAAATTGTGCAAAAAGTTGGTCCAAAAAGTTGCAAAAAAGTTGTACGTGTGATACAGCCTTAAAGATGATTTTCGTTTATTAGTACAACCAACGTCAAAAAATGAAGGTGAGCTCAACGGAAAAAATTAAATTGATTGCACAGAATAAAAGCATGTACAAGATCTAAATTTGAATTCAGAAAATATTGCTCATTCTGAATCTGAAAGTCTTTAATTGATGTGGTGTAGAACGTAGAAGTGGATATTGATACTAATTGTTCATTAACGCCACAGTTTGAATCTATAGAAAGGTTATTAGCGACGGACCTCGTAATTTTGAACAAAGGTCAAGTGAGGAAGACGACACCTGATATTGATCCCCACTTTCTAAATTTCTTCACCACACCAACGTGAGGAATTCCAGTTCCGGGAGACTGAACTTGAATCAGCCTCTCTACACGATGTGGGAGCTCCATCATTTATGAACCTCGTCCAACTTCTTATACGGAGTTTACTCAAATCAACCTAAATTCTGTACAAGTAAACTATCTGATAATAACTGCCCCTATAACGTTTATCTTTTTTCTAATTACTCCACCTTTATGCAATAATTTTTCAAAGAAGTAATTAATGATCATAGGACAGTGAGGTTCTATGGTGTTCTGGCTAGAGCAATCTGAATCAAATTTCAGTGTAACTTTTCTTTCTTGTAGATGTAAGATGTTAGAGGGAAGTTGGCACCTCTAATGAAGTATGTATGAAATTCTGGAATCTGAAAGAGACGAAATGAATCTGATTACCAAATTTCAAGACTGTACGTCTCATAGTTTAAAAATGGGAATAATTATTTATGACGCTCCTTGAGACCCCACCCCGCAACGCCAACTGGGATCGATTTTCACAAAACATATTATATAGCGCATCTTTACTCCATGAAAGGATTCTGCTTATCATAATTCAATACTGTACTTCCAGTAGTTTAAAAATGAAAATAATCATCTATAACGCTCCTTAAGCCCGTAACGCCACTTGGGAGTCGATTTCAACGAAACCCATTTTGTAGGGGATCTCTACCCTATAAGAGGAATCTGCTTACCAAATTTCAAGACTGTACGTCTGATATTTTAAAAATCGGAATAATTATTTATCTCTCTCCTTAACCCCTCCCAACACCACTTGCGGGTGAATTTTCCCAAAACCCATTTTATAGCGGATATTTACACCATGAAAGAAACATGCATACTAATTTTCAAGCAGGTAGGTCTAGTTGTTTAAAAACGGAAATATTTATCTATTATGCCTCTTAATCCACCGCAACGCCACTTGGGGGCTATTTTCACAAAGCCCATCTTGTAGCTGATCTCTACTCTATAAAAGTCAAAATTATTTATCAAATTTAAAGACTGTGCGTCTAATAGCTTAAAAATGGAAATAATTATCTAAAACGCCCCCTAATTCCCCGCAATGTCACTTGGGGGTCGATTTTCACCAAACTCATTTTGTAGCGGATTTCTATGAAAGGAATCTACTTACCCAATTTCAAGATCGTGCGTCGAGTAGTTTAAAAATGGAAAGAATTATTTATAACGCCCTTTATCCCCGTTAAGCCCCTTGCGGTTCGAATTTCGCAAAATCTGTTCTTAGCTGATCTCTACTCCATGTCTACCAAATTTCAAGTCTGTTGGTTGAACAGTTCCGGAGATATCGTGATTAGTCAGTCAATGAGTCGCTTTTCTCTTTTATATATATAGATAAGTTACTGTTAAAGCTCGAAAGCTGTTAATGAACAGATTACCTAGCTAATTTGTACATTAATTGATTTGCTCCGTTAAAGTGTGGAATCAAGCATTTTCCTTATTTTAACTAGGTAATCTTCCTATAAGTGGTTTCCGTATTGTTAAAGTTCAAAAGTTTATTTCTCTCATCTCCCATCTGTTAGAAATTTTGGTTGAATGTTGACTCATCCCAGAATAATTTATCCTAAATATTTAGAAACAGAGTGGTAGAGACAGTAAAATAAGACTCCTTGAATTAATGATAATGAATTCAATCATGTAGTCAAACTCATTCCTTATTTTAATAATATGTTTAATTATTTTATTCTTCGTATATAGTTTTTCAATTGATTTGGTGATTGATTCTGTCAACTAATTTGTTGTTTCCTTGATTGTATTAACGTCATTCTTTAGATATCGAAAAATAAATAATTAATATTATAATGATTGATGTGTGATTGATTCTTAACTAGTATATTAACAAATAAATAAACAACATTTAATTTCCCCACCTGTAATAATTTTGCGTCCCGTAAAATTTATTACAACTTTACAAAATGTGACTATTTTACAGATATTTTTGTTTTTAGAGTTTTTTTTTAACAAATAAATTCCAGAACTGTTTCTATTTTATCACGTTGCTTCAGCTACTGCAATTTTTTTTCCCTTCGAAATTGTAATTTATCAAATATAAATTGTGCTCAAACTTAACGGATGAAAACCTGCAACATCTATTATGATACGCAAATACATGCATTGAGATCGACTTGTAAAAACTAAGAGAAAGTGTTGAGAAACAAATATCTCAGTAATTAAATAAATTAAACATTATTTGATCATTGCATTATTATTATTGTATTATCTACGCTGGCATACATGTAAAAACACTAAAAAAATAATATATCAATCTGTTTAAAATTTTTACTCCAATAAATGCTTGTAATGATTCCAAATCTAATATAAATATATATTTTTGTATATGCGGCCCGCGGGATTATAATGTTTTTCCGAAGTGGCCCACATGATCATTTGGATTGGCCACCCGTGCTTGTAGGTAATGTGCAAATTAGTAATTTTTGTGCAGTTTAACAAGTTCTTAGTAGATAATGTGTAGATTATCTAGGTAATTTGAAAAATGAAACCATTTCCCAAGCTTTAATGGATTCCCCTAGTTAATGTGCAAATTTCCAAGCTAATCTGCAGATTAAATAAATTTTGCACTTAACTTGTAGCCAGTGGCGCACACAAGGAGGGGGGAAGGGGTTCCACGGGTCCAGACCCCATCACCCTTGCTTTTTCCCCCCGATTGATTATAATCTTATGTAAATAGTACGTAAAATTTAATTAATCATTTGTTATGAAAAATTTATTTTATTTATTAAAGTTAATTATTTATTCAATAATTTATTTTGCTCTGTTTTTTGTACTGACAATCGACAAAATCAAAAGAACATGTTTGGCGGCGTTTTGGGGTATAGTACGAGAATGGTGGACTTTCGAACTTGCCCCCTCCCCGCTTTAAAAATTCCTGTATGCACTACTGCTTATAACACATATTCATAATTTTGTTAATTCACTGTAATCTTAAGCAAATGGTAATTAATCCCTTGCAGCTTCTCTTAGGAACATCGGGAATCCTTTTGATGATTTGAGCACCAGGGTAAAGAAGGAGTGCGAATCCATACCAGGTATCCGTCTTATGTATACCAAAGAGAATGGGTTTCCTGTCGCGGAACTGACCATCTGGGACACAGTTTTAGGCTGCACATTCTACAGTTTGGGTTTCGTGGGCCTGCTTTGGGGTAAGTGAGCATTTAAAAAATAGTGGCTTTTACTCAACAAATTGATTTATAATTGATACTTCAGACACTATATAAGCATGATAAAAATTTGTGTATTTTCATCGAAGGTGTGATCCAAATATGATAATAAAAAGAGTCCCTGTGTGCTGTAATAAAACTCAAATTAAATCAAATAAAATTAAGAGGAATGATTCAGTGATATATTGTTGAAAGTATTCCACGGAAAGGTTAATACTGTCGCGTCCCGAAAATTCGGCTTAATGTGGACCAAAGGGTGAAAATATTGGGTCTTCGAGAATGGGATTAAAAAAAGGAATAAATAGGAGTGTTTCTCAAAAATGTTGCGCTACACTTTTTGGTATTGTTTGCTTGAGAATATAACAGAAAGTAAACTGCGGAAATATCTATGAACAAAGGAAAAGTACGTACTTTAAGAAGGCAAAAAACGTTTACTACATGAAAATGAAAATTAATGAATACATAGCATACGGTAATTTACCTGATCAGACAGACACTCTTCAGAAATATATTCTATTAAGGCATGAAGTTGTCTATAATGAAAATTATGTAGTCTACTATATATGCAAAAACTGGCTACTTGTTTCAAAAAAATGCATAATGTTCTGTTGTCTTCCGTACTGCACTCTGCGTTTTGCTTCTTCTTCATGAAGACGATGAAGGAATAGTCCTTTATCGACGAAAATACGAAGGGTAGTTCCGACAGCCTTTAGACCAGTGATTTATATCGAACTCTGGGGGTCTATGACGACCTGAAAGGGGCAGGGCTGTCTTAAGGTATGGGCCCACTAGGCCCGGTTCCAGGGCCTCGGCCGCAATGAGGCATCGTCTCGTTCTCGACTCACCTTTAATAAGATCATGATTCGAATAATTTCAAAGGTCAAATGTTATTTCCAGTTGTATTCTCTGAAAAACTGGGAATTTCGAACGATATATCAATTGGCTACATATGATGACCATCGTCCATGTACAGACCTAAGCCTACCGCCATATACCATCATTACTCATCCAGTCAAAAGACAGTCAGTCGAACTGATGTATGCAATTGTAAATCATGCACATTTATTGGTCTCGAGTTATAGTTTGTAGGAGTATTTGACAACGTATGCTATGTGCTGTTTACTTTTAAGGGTCATAGGTGAGACCTACATTTTTGTAGGTGCCCAGGGCTTACTTTTGAGTAGAGGCCCAGGGCCTCAAGAGGTTTTAAGACGAGTCCTGGCAAGGGGTCCACGTCAACGAAAAAATAATTTGGGGTTCCATGTATAAATGGCGTCTATGATAGTAACTCTCATTAAACCAGATCGTGATTTTAATTTTTAAAGGAAATTTAATCAAGTGGAAACCAGACTTGCATATTTAACAGATTTATTTACTAAACTTAATGAGGTTAATTTGCAGTTACAAGGCAACAGCATGCATTTTATTAAAACAAGGACCTCGTTTCAGTGTTTCTCGCCAGAATTAAGCTAAAGGAGTATAATATTGGACGTCCCAAATTCTCCCAGTTTCTCAATTGGCCACAGACAATCTGCAGGGAAAAAGACGTTTTTACCTACGTTCAACATTTAAATGCCCTTTTTTTAGGTTTTGAAACTAGGTTTAAAATGCTATGACTATGGTAATACCACAGTAGGCAGTGAATTCATATGGTCACATCGGGGGAAAAAAATGTCAGATTACAAGAATTAGACACTAGGAATGGGCACTAACAAATATCTTGAAGTAAAGTTTTGAAACGGATATCAGAAGTTTTTGGCTTTAAAAAGATATACCTGTTATTTATCCCAAATTATGGAATATCTTGAGAAAGTTTTTAATTGCTTTTTCTGTGAGAGTTTCAACGCGTTTGCCAATCTCCAAGACAAAAAAAGAAAGAAAGAAAAGGACTGGACACTATTAACTGCGGAGATATTTGGGGTTAAACCTGGCAAGAGTACTGCTAAATGTTTAAAAAGAAATTTATTGTATCCCCAGATTCATCCTTCCCACTAAAAGCATTTGTTTGTTGCTTAGTTATTTTATGCATTAATAAAATTTTAATTTAGTAAAAATATGCTGTCTTTAAATCTGTGTAGCATTTTGCTGTTCTGTCTCTACGAGTTGTTAACAGGATATATTGGTCATTGTTTGATGTAGTAGCATGTGGAGGAGGACCTTGTCCTGGCCGATGTTGAACATGTCCTGTTTCTTAGAATCGATTGCAATTCTTGCAATGACACTTCTTGCCGCTCCAACAGCGTCCGTTATAGTTCTTTGTGTTTTTCAGGATCTCAATATCCGAATAATACGTCAAGCCATATGTTTTTGTAGATCACGTTGTCGTGACACTTTCCTGTCACCTTTCATCAAAACAACAGCCAAAGATTGAATTTCAACCCTGAGACAACGAAAAACAACAGCTTTTACGAAACCACGTTTTCTGCATTTATACCCTTTTTCCGATTTTTGACGTCATGAACTTTGATTTGCATATGAAGCTTCCTTCTTCTGTTTTCTGCTACACTATGGATATTTTGTTTTACATTAGTTATCAGAAGAAATATTTAAATAATTTCGTTAAATCCATGAGCACCCCTAATTTTTTGAGCAGTGTGTAATGTTGTCCTTAAATGTAGTTGAGAGGGGGGGGGGAAAGAACTTAACATTGAAATTTTTGTCTGGGTAGGATTATACTCTTGCTCTTTTTTGCAGTAGCTGAACTGAATTTAACTTTGTAGAACGTTGAATTGAGTTTAAAAATTAAGCTATTAAACTAAAAGTGTTAAATTCGGGGTTGGGTTCATTGAAGTCCCCATAAGTTTAACAATTAGGAATTAATTAATTTAAATTAGGTTACACAAACACAACACATATCGTTCACAAAACATAATGGACAAAGACTATGGACGGTTTTTTATTGCAACCATATCCTTCCCTCACCTAGCCTCTATCTAAAATATGCGGTCGATAGAGGGCGCTTCTGCAATTTGGTTGGTACAGTCAGTTACAGTTATTATGACAAGAGCTATCACAACCTTGCATATGTTCAACCTTGATCTGCGTGGAAAAATAATTATAACTCACGTTCGCTTAATTTGCAGTTGCATTTACTTTATTCCCATATTATATTGTTATTAATTGATTTGTAATACTTTTTTAATCTGACTTCCTTTTCTTATACCTACAAAGTTGATCATTGTTAGTTAATTAATTAATTAATTACAGTTATACTATTTTATTCTTAATTTGTCACGAGCAAATGTACGGCTTTTTGAATTCTGAACACAAATTAATCAGCTAACTCAAAGGCAAAACTGTAGATTTAAAACTAAGCTCTTGCTTAACTATTAAAACATGCCGAATAAAAAGTTTACGGTATTTTTTTCCTGAATTTTAAACAGTATATGAATGACAAATAAGTAAATAAATAAATAAAAAACAATATACTATCCAAATAAATGTGATGCTTTTTTTCTAAAAAAAACTCTTTTCATTTCAGCGATGACTCCTATGCCAGACGTCAAATTACATTTATTCCTAATCGTAACTTTTGATAATCGGACTCCTGGGCCGGATAATGAGGTTCAAGTGATCAATGTGCCCTTGTGGCATCCAGCGGGAGGAGAGGGACCAGTATTTAATCCTCCGCCGCCTCCACCAGAACCCTAGGAGCATTCCCCAGTTACCATCTGCAGTATAATATAAACTCATTATTTAATAATTGAAAGATAATTCTTGTTTATAGGTTTGCAACAATAAATCTCTGTCTTACAAATGACTCTCTATGCAATCTTTCTTAATTCGTAAACATAAATCCCGCATTTTTTTGACGTATGGATTGCCTTATAATATGGAGTGTGGTACTTCTAATGAATCGAACATCCCATGCCCACAGTGCCGGTTTAAGCTCATTTTGGACCCTGGGCGCGGAAGATCTACAGTCTCCCTTGGCACTCTGGTGGATCCAAGGAAATTCTGGTTAAGTCCAGCTTATCTGGCTCTTCCAGCCCCGGGCCCTTGGGTGCACGCCCCAAGAGCGCAATGGTAAACCTGCACTGCCTGGCCAGGAACAATTCTTTCTGTAAAGGGGGTATCATACGTAAACTTTCCGCGCAACTTTTTGGCCCAACTTTTCGCCGAATCTGAGGGTGAAGGGTTACCGTAAACAAAACGACATGTTCTGACGTCAGCCACGATCTTTCTCCACATTGAAATATTACTCGCTGATTATTCTGCTTCGAAAACGACCATCCAATATTATTTCTTTTATTTTGTACGCGCTTTTGTTAAGGGGGTAAACAGAAATGGAGCATCATTCTGTTTAAAATATTATACGCCGTTAAAATATTGTACCCCATCAAAATATTATACGCCATATCTGATGATGAAACCGAAACTACCATCTTTACCACCATCTTGTTTATGGCATAGGATGCCGAAGAACCCCATTAGCTGGAATTTCAAGCAACTTTCATTTGGAGCAACTTTATCAGCTCACTGGCAAAAAGTTGTTTGAAAGTCATTGCTATGGCAACGGATTAAAAATTGTACGAATTGGACCATAAATTGTACCAAACGTGTGCGTGTGATAAGACCTTTACACAATTACAATCAGAACAAGTTTAACCTCTTTGTAATATTTAAGTACCATATATATACCTTGTATAAGTCGAGAATTTTGGGGGCATTTTTAAAACGAAAGCAAGGGGATCAGCATAGAAAAATATATCCGCTGATCTCGGAAGAAACAGAGTTCAAGAAAAAAGGTTTCTTTATTATTATTTTTTTTTTACATTTTCCGTTAGCCATGAACAAGCTATTATCTAATTTTTTTTGGTGTTTTAAATAGAACTTTTACCTAAAATAAAGAAAGAAGAAGTCACATAAATCCTTCAGTATCAGTGCCAAAATAGGGGTTTCCAATTTTTTGATAAATTCATTGCGGTGCCTAAATGCATAATACCATCATCCTGCAGCGAGTTTTTCCTCCCAGGTAAGGAACATAAGTTGACGATCCCCTGCCATATACGTATTTCTCTTCCTTCTTATTTTCCAAGCAAAAGAAGAAGAAAATATGTCGCAGAAACTATGACAAGATTAGATTTTGCAAAATATAAGAAATGAATGAAATGCTTTATGTGCCTCATATTATCATTTATTAAAATAAAATTTACCTTATTTTTATATGGAGAGAACCAGTGACCTACTGCCTGCCCTCCAATGCCCGAGAAATCGACCATTACGGGCAGAGTAGGCTTGATGATCTGAGCAGGCATTATGTTGGACGGCAGCCCACACCTCCATGAAAGAGGCACAGTGACTGCTGTGAAGCTATGTTCGAGTTTTCACGGTTGCAGTTGACCCTGAATTTATTTTAATGGATGGCAACGCTTGGCACATAGAGCTAATCTGGTCAACGAATTTCTGGAAAATGAGGATATTCGCCGACTGGATTGGCCAGTTAGACCTCATCCCTATACAGCATGCCAGGGATGCTTTGGCAAGGGCAATTGCAATTCACAACCTCCCTCCTCCAACAATCCAAGCCCTGAAAACAGAGTTGCTGAACAAGTGGGATCAATTGCCAGAGGAACTCATAAATTCCCTTATTTCCAGGATAAAATCACAGTGTGAGGCCTGTATATCTGAAAGAGGGGACCATACCCTCTATTAAGCAATTTTTTTTTGTTATGTCCTGCAACTGCTGTTTCATATCTTCCGACCTCAATGAGTGTTACGCAGGGTCATGCGTGTGTATTTTAACTGTTGAATGGTCATTTTTTTTAGTTATATCAGCCCTATAAACATGACAATTTTCGTTAAAATCTGTACGGTAATTCTAGAGACAATCAACAAAATCTAAAAATTCTCTTAATTTTGAACCCAAGTGTAAAAAAATCAAACCACCAGAAAAACATTTTTTTCCCTCATTTAAAATATGTCAGATTTGAAGGGGTTAAAAAGTGAATAAAATAAAATACTGCACCAATACATAGTAAATCTCATACGGAATATTATATAAAATAGATGCTTTTTTAACGCCATAATCACACTCCGAGACGAAAAAGGAGAAAACAGTTATTTATTTTTCCGATAAAGTGAGGAACTTTTAGTCTGATTATACTATCCTATGTATTTAGAAATTTTTTCAAAGATAAGACTGAATATATTACTAAATACATGACATTTTAATCACGTTTAAATTTATATGAGGACCCAGATAATTTAAAGCTGTTAAATTTTCCTTAATTTCCAACTTGTAAATTTTATGTATCTAAAAAATTTGCTAAGAATTAGAAACTTTCCATCGCGTTGGGGAAAAAAATCTTAACAAATCTACATAACGCTTTTGTTATGACAGCAAATACATAGAATTGAGTGATTGTTTACTGTTACATTTGAGGATGATATCTGAACCAGCGCCGACACTCCGAACTTCCTCATCACACCCACATAAGAACAATTAGACTCGATAGACTTAACACATGTATCAGTTCCTCCACACTTCGATTCTATAGCTGTTTCAGAACTGGAACTCCCAAACAAAGAAATTTTTAAAAAATTTTAAGAAGAAAATTATACGATTAAGATACGAAGTTCTTATCTCTTGGTATCAAATGGACAGAACTGGGCTTGATGTAGTTGTTAAATTAATCATAAACTGTGTCAAATAGTGGCTACACACTATTTAAACAGATGGTGAACAAAAAAATAACATTTTAATAAATGTACAGTTTTTCCTCTACTTGTAATCTCGTTACTGTATTAACGACCACAAAAGATTTCTTGCCTTTTTTACCATCTTTAAATTACTTAAATTCAAGCAATGTTTTTGTTAACAGTGCATACGCCTAGGAATAGATTCATACAAATGTTGAATGATGTTTAGAGGAATATTGTACCATTCTTCATGGAGATATTGTGAAAATTGTGGGAGAGGGCCGGTGAAGGATATCGATTGCGTGTTGAACGCTCTAAAACATACCATAATGGTTCAATTATATTGAGGTCGAGTGACTGTGCGAATCAAAGTAGATATTTAACTTCCCCTTTATTTTCATCAAACCATGATTGGACAAGTCCCGCTGCATGGATAGGTGTATTATCATCTTGGAAAATTCCATTTCCTACAGGAAACAAAGTTTGCCTCATAGGATGAACCTGGTCAGCTAAAATTACCCTATACTTCTCCCCAGTGATCCTTTCTTTCAGGATTACGATTGGTCTTGCAGAAAACCACGACATGGCTGCCCGTATTATGACAGATTCACTTCCATGCTTAAAGGTTGGAAGGAGACAATCACGATTATACGCTTGTTCAGGTGTCCTCCAAACGTGTACCCGTCCTGTTGCAGGGAAAAGTGTGAAAGACGATTCGTCAGATCATACTACTTTCTTCCATTTATTCAAGCGACTAGATTTTGGGAGAGTGACACCCCTGTAGACCACGTTTTACATTATCTGTCATAAGTAGCTTGGGAATGGCTGATCTGACGTAATTGTTTTGTTTATGAAAGTGCCTTCTAACTGTAATCGTTTACACTGGAGAGTCCAGATGCTGATTGAGCTCTGCGCAGGGGCGTATAACATACATCCCCCTCAATCTTTGCATCGCGGGGGGATGGGGTCAAAGCCTGACTGATGCCAAGTATGTATTTGGGCATAGGGTTCAAAACCTGACTTTACAGGGCGGGGGAGGCTAATATTCGTTACGCCACTAGCTCAGTGGTCACTTTTGCTACAGTTGTTCCCTTTTCAGACATTACAATCAGTTTCAATATCCATCGGTCTCTTTCACCGAGCTTCTCTTTCGGGCAACTTTTTTGCTTGGCCGAGCTTGTAAATGATGTCATGATTTTAGACGCCTTGCCTCTAGAAACGCCTAAAAGTTGAGATGTTTCGGTCACACTTGGTCCAGGTAGACGGGCTCCTACAATTTGGCCTCTTTGAAAATCTGAAAGGTCCAACATTTTACGCTTTTGAAAAAAAATCAAGGCTTATAGAACTTCAGTGAAGTTACCACCCCTACCAGAATATATACACTTCTATTTATGAAAAAAAATGGCAGTTTGTATTATATTTTAATGTTTGTGCGAAGCGCATTCAAAAATGTCGCTTTTATTCACAGGTATTTCCATTATTTTAATAATCACCTGCATATTATGTGTAATAAACAATAGTTATAGTCACATTGATTTGAAATTTTGTATTTTATGTAAAACTTTTAATAATATAATTTTACTAAAATAATATTGGAAAATATAAATTATTTTCATGAGTAACCCAACCTAACCCTTGTTACTCGGAATGGAATTCGGTCTTAAATCGACAAGACCCTGAATACCGAATTTGCTTCCTATCATTTTTCACAAAAATATTTCATTTTGTACTTTTTCTCAATGAAAATTACTATTAATTACAGTAATTGAGTAACAATAATTATTACGTATACACACTACTCACACGAAGACAATAGAAATATCCGCACAACCACACATCTATTGTTAAAAAAAATACAGCACATTTCCAAGAAAAACGAAAAAAATAAGTAAAAACAAAAATACATCTACAACTATTTTTCCAATTTTTCTTAAAATAAGAATCAAGATACCAAAAATAATTTTAAAAAAGAAATTATTAAATTATCTAATTACTAAAGAAATTTTTTATAGATTTTATTAAAATCCAAGTTTAAAGAATTTTAATGAATTTTGTGGAATTGCATTATTGTTTCAGTTAAGAAAATTCTCAATTTCTTTTTGTTGAGGGATTCATTTATCAATAAGCTTTCGAGCTACACGAGAATTGTTGGTGACAGACTTCTTAACTTTTACCCATAGTCGAGTGACGTGGATGACCTGAGGTTCAAAAACACAGGGTTCGTCGCCAATATCCTTCTTGTTAATTCGACTGATTGATTGCTTATTAGCAACAAGAGAGTTAGTGGTTATAGATGTCCTAATTTTGAACCACAATCGAAAGACGAGGACAACACTTGAGATAGCACTTCATTCTCCAAACTTCTATAATATGCTAACATGAACTACTCCAAGACAGATTTGTCGTGCATCAATCCCTATACATAGCAAGTATTTAGTGGCACCAAAACTCGCCCCCATTATTTTTTTCGGAAAAGGATAACGAGAGTATGTGCTATCTAATCATATATACAACACCAAGAAAACGAAAACTATATTTTATTGAATAAAATGTGATAGTTAATTATAAGTATAAAGCACTACCTTTCATTGATGTAGATATTTAAAAAAATTCATTAAAGAGAGTAACAATTCAAAATATTTAATGAATTCTTATATTCACAATCACTGTACACATTTTCATAATCCATATTCTTTTGTTTATTTAAATTTTCAAACATTTTTTTTATAATATGCATAAGCATTTTTATATACCGTGAAATCCGCCGCATAACGCGCACCTGCTTTCAAATGTAATTTTTTTAAATTTCAAGGTTATATTCACCGTATAATGCGCACCCCCTTTTTTACAAAAAAAACATGTTTTGGAGTCATTTATTCGAGGTTCTTCCCAAGCTTTAGAAAAATTGGTATATTCCTAGCACTATAACCCTTTAAGTTTAGAAGGAATGTCATTTCTTTTAAATAAATAGTATTTCTATATGTAGAAGTCTAATTTTTTCTATGTTCGTCTCTTTTTTTATTTTATTTTTAAAACTCTCATTTTTATACCCAGGGTATAACGTGCCCCCGTAAATTTCGACCCTATTTTTTGTGTTAAAAGTGCGCGTTACGCACCGTATTTTACGGTAAATTAAATCTCTGTATATATAGCAGTGGCAATGGAGAATATCAGGGCCCCCTGCAAAGTCAGGTTTTGGGCCCCATGCCAGATTTTACGAAGGATTGCAAAGCATTAACATAACAAAGGTTTAGAGCACCCTAGAAACCTGCCACCCCCGCGATGCGGAGGTATACGTTACACCATTGATATATAAGGGAAAAGTGACCCACTCATCACGACATCTTCGGAACTATTAGAACAATAAACTTGAAATTTAGTAAGAATGTTACTTTTGTTCAGTAGAGATCATCTAAGAGCTGATCTTGTAAAATTCGACTCCAAATAGTAGTTGCTGCCGCCCATCCAGTATAGTGGTCAGTGAAGCTGACTGCGGTGCCGCAGGGACTGGGTTCGAATCCCGGAGAAGGCATGGATGTTTGTGTTGTAATCCTTTCTTCTGTCTGTGTTGTATGCCCCCGTGTTATACATTGCGTGGTGCACGGGGTTTATAAATGTTAAAAAAAAAATAGTAGTTGCTGAGGCTTTGTAGACAAAAATACCCTCTTTTGAACTATTAGCCCTGCATATTTTAAATCTAGCAGCAAGCAAGTTTCTTTTGTAGATTAGAGATCTACTAAGAATGGATTTTCCGGAAATCGACTCCCAAGGACGGGTGGAGAAATTAAGATAAGATAAATATATTTCCATTTTAGAAATTCAAGTCCTGTCCTTTTTAAATCAGGAGACGAGGGACATAGAAAGGTTTTTGAATACAAAGCTTAAAGTTTGGAAATATATCAATACCATAAAAACAATTTATAATCACACAACATGAAATACCCAGGGAAGAGGGTGGCTATCAGCAAATAATATTGTTAAGAAATTTTGTGTAAAGAATACTTAAAACAGTGTAAATGATTTATATCTGGATGTGAAATACGTTAACAGTACTTTCTGTTGAATTTATTTTATGTTAAAATTGTAATATTCGCAAGCAACGTCGTTCCTTACATTATAATGGCGATTCAGTGGAAACGGCGAAATGTTGGCGATAGAGCCAAGTTGGCATCCATTTTGGTGCTCACATGGATTCTTCTGGAATTAGTAAAGAACGAAAGATCCGTGGGGCCTATAAATTGGGAGTCACTCACCGAAACTGGGATAGAATTGTTTTGACTAGCAATTAGTTGGTATTGATTTGACCGTGAAGAGTCGATCAGCGATTAGCGATTACTTCGGCTGTTGAATAAGATGAGCGTGTGCTTGCGGAGAATCTTTAAACATGCTTGTATTTTAGACTCTGATAGTTGTGTTTGTGCGCCTATAAGGTGTGAAGGCCTTCTGAGATTTACTAAGCTAATTTGAGTAGTGTATCCTGTATATCAAGGATTATTTATCGGCAATAAATTTCCATCACACCTGAAAAGCTACCGTGCTTTTTGAGATTGATTGCATAAAATCCTCGAACCCCGATCTACGGAACACTATCATACATTCGATCAAATTTAAAAAATGAGATTTTTATTTACTCTAATTCATAATATTATTTTCAAAAGTTTGCATTTCTTTATATTTACAGCAGGTGTCTTGTTATCTGACCTCGGTTGAATCGACCTTCGGATACTGCGTTCATTCAGCAAAGTTACGACACAGAGTAAAGCATTGATGACAAGCATTGAAATTTTTTATTCGCATTTGAAACCATTTGGATGTGATGCATACGTTCCTAAAAATAACGCGTGAATAGAATTCGGCGAACAGAAAAGGGGGGGGGGGGCAATCGATTTCAAACATAAAACGTAAACAAAGTAATGAAAAAAAATGATCACTAAATTTGTTACAATATAATGAATTTTAATAACTTTAAAACGACTTTTAAGTAATATAGCCACAAAAAAAATGTTAAACTTAAACACACTCAAGCAATTTCTTTATATTACATACGCATTTGAGTAAAAAATATTAAATGAAAAACTTGAAGTATTCTTTTTCACTTTATCAAGTATAAAAGATACCTAATTAAGTAATTTTTTTGTAATATACATATTACATACCATAAAATTCAGCGTATAGCGGGCACCTTGACTTTCAAGCTGCAATTTCTAATTTTTATGTAAATTCACCGTAGTATGCGCAGCCCCATTTTTACAAAGAAACCTGAAATATTGTGCACTATGTTCTTATGTTTCGAAAATATTTTTATTCGAGGTATTATTCCAAGCTTTAGAAGTGGCCGCGGTAGATAAGTGGTCTAGGCATCGGATCGTGGCTAGTGTGTCATGAGTTCGATCCCAGTACCACTGAAGACCCGCCGTGTAAGGGAGCTATGCACGTAAAATCTGTCGAGAGCTCAAACGTCCTCTCTTTGGTGTGGTGTGGTAGTTAAAAGAGGGGGTGCCAACTCAGGTGTCGTCCGCGTCTCTTGAGAACTTCTAGAACTGCAGCCCTTTGTCGCCCATCCGGTATAGTGGTTAGCGACGCTGACTGCTGTGCCGTGGAGCCTGGGTTTTAATCCCGGAGAAGGCATGAATGTTTGTAAATGTATAGTGCTTTCGCGGCAGGGGGGTACTCAAAATAGCAGTCGAGCCGCAAGTCCTCTCGTGAGGTTGGTGGAAGGGAAGAGATGTGGGAGGCCCTGACCACTCCCAGGGTGTTCTCCCTCAAAATTGGAGTGGAACCGAGCTAAATCGTACTGTCTCCTGCATGGTGCTTAAAACTACGGCCTACGACAGGCGTACAATCCAGCCCGATGCCATGATGAACTTCGTAGGCCTCGATCTGACTACGTCAGACAGGTGTCATTAACAACAACACAACACTACAGTCCTTTAAGTTCATAAGGAATGTCATTTCTTTTAAATAAACAGTATTTCGATCTATGTAAGAGTCTAAGTTATTATTTATGCTCATCTTTTTAATTTCATTTCTAAAGATATCATTTTTATACTCGGCGTATAACGCACACCCTTAAATTTCAACCTTATTTTTTCTGTTAAAAGAGTGCGTTTTATACACCGGATTTTACAGTAAATAGAAATATTTTAGCACTTGGAAACTACTTCAATATATCCATTGGAATAAAAGTTAAGATACTCGTGCATCACATTTCGAGATTATTTCTAATTTTTGCCTTGGCAAACTGATATGATATCTTGCCCGTTCTTTTGAGATTTCTATCAGAGTTTAATATCCTGTACTTCAACGAACAAATAAATAAAAGGCAGATTCTTCCAAATGAACAATGAGAATCAAAAGTTATTTTTTTATACATTGTTACACATTGTATCATCTTCTATATTGTAGTCTGAAATTTTAGCACCACTCAGTAATTTATTGACTATTTTTAAAATTTTGACTTTACTCTGTCAACACAACAAGACAAACGATCTTTTGAATGCTGTTGAACCGTTTCGGTCTTATTATTTAACCTTTTTAGGTCGCTTCATAATTTTTAATGACAACTTAAAGATTTTAAATCTTCTTGAATGTTAAGTTTTTAATGCGTACTGGAATCTGAGACGTTTGGGTTTTTGTTTATTGTGTGACTATCATATAAAACGAAATAAATTTGCAAATAGAAACCAAAATTGAGTCCTTTCTCATTTTAAAAAAGTAAATTAATAAGTGTACTAATGTAAAAATAACACCAATGTGTGTACCTCTTTTTTTTTGAGCGTTCTAACAGTTATAGTTAAGAAATTAGCCGGTAACAGAATAAATAATAAAACATGCGAGGAAAATTACATCGAAACTATTATTTGTTCAAAAATAATAAAACGTGTGTACTTTCAAAAATATGGATATGTCAACTTGTAGCAAACGAAGCGTTCACGAATTTCCAGGCAATCAGTTTATATTCCTCGTTGTTGCCAGCTTTTGATTTTTCTAGAAACTTTCTTTAAAAAATACATATTTCTGAGTAAAAATTAACAATTAAATAAAATGCACTTGAATTAAAAATGTATATCATAAAAGGAAAGATAAGAATCTCTTAATATTAGTACGTCACATTATCAAATGATGAAAAATTTACATTGGTCATTTTTTAAGTATTTACGTTTATATGACTGATTCCAATTCCTTATATTTTACCAAACATCGAGAATGCATAATACAATTAATTTTTGTGTTATTTATTAGTTGAATAAATGGTAATGGTAAAAATATGTAATGTGTAATTATTTTTTGTTAGTTCTTTAAATCCATTCAATTCATTAAAACATAGCTATATACATTTAAAGAAAAACACAAATTCATAAATAGCGCTAATAATCTATATATATAAAGGAGAAAAGCGACTCACTCACTGACTGACTGACTGACTAATCACGAAATCTCTGGAACTATTCAACCTACAGACTTGAAATTTGGTAGACATGTTCCTTTCATAGAGTAGACATCAGCTAAGAAAGGATTTTCCGAAATTTGAAACGCAAGGGGCGTTACGGGGGGTTAAGGGCTTTAATAATAATTGTTTCCATGTTTAAACTACTTGATGTACAATCTTGAAATTGGGTAAGCGGATTCCTTTCAGAGAGTAGAGATCCGCTACAAAAGGAGTTTGCTGAAAATCGACCCCCAAGTGGCGTTGCAGGGGCTTAGGGGGCGTTATAGATAATTATTTCCATTTTTAAACTATTTGACGCACTGTCTTTAAATTTGATATATAGATTCCTTTCGTCGAATAATGATCAGTTACAAAACGGGTTTTGAGAAAACAGACTTCTAAGTGGCGTTGCAGGGAATTAAGGGGCGTAATAGATAAATATATCCATTTTTAAACTACTTCACCTACCTGCTTGAAAATTGGTAGGTAAGTTTCTTTCCTGGAGTAAATATCCGCTACAAAATGGGTTTTGAAAAAATTGACCCCCAAGGGGTGTTGCGGGGGTGGGGGATTTAAGGGGCGTTATAAATTCCGATTTTTTTAAATATTAGATGTACAGACTTGAAACTTAGCAAGCAGATTCCTCTTATAGGGTAGAGATACGCTACAAAATAGGTTTCGTGAAAATTGCCCCCAAGTGGCGTTGAGAGGACTTAAGGGGCGTTATAGATAATTATTTCCATTTTTAAACTATTAGACGCACAGTCTTTATATTTGATAAAGAGATTTCTTTCATAGAGTAGAGATCAACTATAAGAAGGTTTTGTGAAAACAGACCTCTAAGTGGCGTTGCAGGGGAATAAGTGGCGTAAGAGATAAATATTTTCGTTTTTAAACTATTTGACCTACCTGCTTGAAAATTGGTAGGAATGTTTCTTTCATGGAGTAAATATCCGCTACAAAACGGGTTTGGAGAAAATTGACCCCCAAGGGGTATTGCGGGGGGTTAAGGGCAGATATAAATAATTATTTCTTTTTTTAAACTATTAGACTCACAGTCTTGAAATTTGGTTAGCAGATTCCTCTCATAGGATAGAAATACACTGCAAAATGTGTTTTGTGAAAATCGACCCCAGGTGGTGTTGCGGGGGTTCAAGGGGCGTTATTGATAATTTTTTTGCATTTTTAATTAATTGGACGCACAGTCTTCAAATTTTGCTAAGCAGATTCCTTTCATAGAGTGCAATTCCCCTACAAAATGGGTTTTGTGAAAACAGACCCAGAAGTGGCGTTGCGGGGGCTCAAGTGGCGTTATAGACAATTATCCCCATTTTTAAACTGTTAGACGTACAGTCTTGAAATTTGATAAGCAGATTCCTTTCGTAATTAGAGAACCGCTACAAAATGGGTTTCGCGAATATCAACTACTAAGTTTAATTTCGGGAGATTAAGAGGCGTAATCAATAAATATTTCCATTTTTAAACTACTTGATCATCCTGCTTGAAAATTGGTAGGCATGTTCCTTTCACGAAATAGAGTTCCTCTAACAAAGAGTAAAATGAAAATTGGCCCCTAAAGATGTTTGCGAGGGGTCAAGAGGAGTTACAGAAAAAAATTCCTGTTTTTAATTGTTAGACCCATGTACTTGAAATTTGTTAAGCATGTTTCTTTTGTTGAATAGGGACCCACTAAGAATAAATTTTAAGCAAATCAAGTTCTGGGGGGTTGCAGGGGGTTACTGGGACGTATTGACAAAAAAAATTACTTTTTTCGAGCTACAAGCACTATAATAATAAAATTTGGTTTAAATTTTTCTTTTGTTGAATTGAAATCCGCTAAGAACTGTAATTTTGGAAAACGGCTCTCAACGGGATTACGGGGATATTTATAGTAAAACTTTTGCTTTTTTCTGTTAGATTTAGACTTGAAATTTGGCTTGCATGTTCAATTTACGGAGTAGAGATCCACCGAAAATTGGTTTTGCGGGAATCCACTTGGTTTTTGAGTTACGAAAGAGCAAACATCATTCTATGCTTCAATTTTAGAGATTTTTAGAAAATACAAATTAGATGAGTTCTGCCCTTTTTTTTTTTTTATCAACAGTCGACAGTTACTGGTATAAGTATATTTTTCATTTCAATCGAATTCTTAATGCTAGGACTTAGATATCAATAATTTATACATATATATAAGCAGTAAAAATTTATAAAACATCTTGAAATACCCAGCGAAGCGGGCGGGTAACAGCTAGTTAATAATATAATAATAGTAACTTAGAGAGAATAAAATGAACGTAGAGGAGTTTCACCTGACGACAACAAAAAAATGAAGTCAAAAATGAATAAGTATTATCGAGTTGCCCTGAATAAGTTATTATCAAAAATGATATAACTGAAGTACAGAGAGAGATAAAGAGGGATTTGTAATCTTAATGTTTCGTGTCTTGTAATATTTGGATTAAAATACTATTTTAGAAATATTTCGTCATCAGTAGGCTGCTGATTTGAAATTTTCCACATTTTAAATGCATGCTAAGCAAAAACGGATCAAATTCCTTCATATTTGTTTTTTTTGGTGATTTTTACTTTTCATTGAGGTTATTCTTTCGGGATTAACTTCATACCATCAGCTTATTAGCATCCTAATAATAAAATTTGAGAAAACACAAATTAAGTAAAAAATGAATTTAAAAAAAATGACGGTTGTAATAATTCTAATTGCTTATAAAAGTTAAATACCTTTTTTTTCTACTTTGATTTTAAAACGTTAAAAAAGTGTAAACTGTACTTTTACAAAAGGTATAGATATGTTTGTTTGTTTTTTTACTTTGTGGAATTTTTCGAATTTTTTAAGTATATAAATAATTGCAATTTTTTTTTCTTTATAATTTTAAAAATAAATTTTTCATATATTGTACATGTACATATGTGCTCATTGCAGTGCGTCGTATGTATTTACTATATTCATGATTTTTTAGAATAAAATTTTTATAAGTTTTTGAGTAGGATTAAATTTAAATAAAACGTAAAACTTTATATTTCGAATATCAAACAATCAAATGTGTTTTTCTTGCTCTAATTATACTGGCAAGTCTGACATTCTACTATTATAATGTTTGATTTTAAATTTATTCTATTGGTTACTCAAGAAATAATTTTGACTGAATCCACTATCTCATGCAAAAATTGTAAGTCAAAAATCATTTGATCCAAAAAATATGCCAAAAAGAAAGATTAGTCGCGAAGAAATAGTTCTTGAGATAAATATATCTTTGATTAATAGCAGCTGTAAAAGTTTATTCTTAAAATTCACATTTATTCTTATATTCTCGAATCAAAATATCTGCAGATGTGAACGATAATATCTCAAAAATATACAGAAATTAATACGATTACGCGTATTGCAATTATTTTCCTGCGAACGAAAAACATATTTAGAATAATTACAAAAGATACCAAATAAAGCAAGATAATTTTACGACAGACGATTATATATCAGCAAATAAATTAAGTAATTAGATGAATTACATTAAATAAATTTTGAATTAAAGCAGACGATATAATAATAGGGAAAAGAGTTTTCAATCTAAATAATATTTATAACTAATGTGTGTAATTTAAATAATCAATTAAAAATTCATTCAAAATAAAGAAATTTAAATAGGACTAAATGTCACAATACGAAACAATGGCTGTCTCACTACTGTCGCAAAATTCTTAATTATTTTATTGTATTTCATTACCACTTGTCTGGATTGTGTATAAATTACTATAATACATAATAGATTTATAAAATATTTGCACGAGTTTAACATTAACGCATTGCGATTTTAAAGATAAATTTATCCCAATCATAACATATTTTTAAAAATTAAGCTCCTTACTGGTTAAAGCAGACATTTGAAAAATGGTCAAGTATTATTTTATTGACAACTTAACCAATACCACTTTCGTCACTAATACGTTTTAATCAAAAATTTGTAAATCATTACTATTGAACATATGTATTCCCGATAATGCTTTAAATATTAAGAATGAAATGATTTTTAATTTATATAAATTCATTCTTTTCCCTCTGTGATATATATGAACACGAAATCAAGAACATCCACCATCGCTCTGGTGACATAATTTTCATAGGGAACGCATGTTATAAAGATTAATTAAATATCTGTCAAAACCTTAATTAAGAAGGGATATTAATAGAATATATTGTATTTATAACGGTAGAAATGTGATAGGACTGGCTTTCGTAATGCTGAAAAGTGATTGATGATAAAATTCTTCCCATCCAACTGGGATGAAAGTAGATATCATTAAATGAAAAATTACTTTCTTTTCAGAAAAAAGATAATTAAAGATTGGTGAATTCTTAATTTGTCTTTATCTAAGATAATATATTAAAAAATCAGAGAATTTTTTCCTCTTCCTTTGATGCTTCAGCTTATTGCATTCGTCAATTGTATTTTCTAAGAACTTTTTTCATGTCTTTTTACGAAAATTTTCAATAAGCGCAACTAAATCTGTCTAAATTCTATTCTTGGCAGATTATATATCGATGTATATAATATAGTTTAAAGTTAATTTAACTTTTTAATGTTCTTTGATTTAATTGTATCTATATACACGTAAAAGTTTAAGAGTTAATTATATGAAGGTTATTTTCGCGCGCGGTTCCTTTGTTCTTTGCTTATATATCTAATACTCTATACTTTTCTTCAAACTTTTTCGACTCGTGGAACCCCATTCTAAACGAATACGCACATTCACACTTAGAAGAATATAACTTAAAAATAGTATTGAAAGTAGATCAACAGGTTATAGATAATGTAAAGTAACATGCACTTAATGCTACTAAAATATTTTTAAAACGTAATTTTAATACAATTTTCCCATTCTTAAAATAAATCTTGATCCCAATGTCACCTACTCAAGCAGTACATTTAGTAACCGAGAGAGAGAGAGAGAGGTATGTGCTTTGTTTACACAAACTATCGAAGTATAGGTGTTTTGAAATTGTCCGCAGTACCCTTTTTCTATAGAGTTTTTAATTTGTTCAGCCATTCCCTAAGAAATATTTTTTACTTAAATACATTGCTCTGAAAGGCATTAAAAAGTTTATAACCGTGTGAGAGAGATCATGTGTATGGGTTGCATGAATTTGCAACCTAAAATTTAGGAATTGTTCTTGCCTAAATTTAGATTATAACGCCGATCTTTATCAATAAGTCGATAAATTGTTCTCTCTCTCCTTCATTATAAGTATTTTTTTCTCAAATGAAAAAAAAAATATGTATTTTCCATTAGAAAATTATTTTCTGTAAAATCCGGCGTATAACGCGAACCTATACTTTCAAGCTGCAATTTTTAGACTTACTTAAATATCTTCTTCTATATTCTATGAACATATTTTTATTACTAATCATAAGTGAGTGAATATTAACGTCGCACTATTCAACTACACGAGGGCTATTGACGATGAACCTCGTAATTTTGAACCATGGCCAAGTGACGAGAACGACACTCTTCTAACTACCACACCACACCAACGGGAGGACGTTTTAACCTTAACATATCTAATGTGCATCGGCCCCCTCTGCACGGCGGGTCTTCAGCTGTGATAGGCTCGAACGCATGACCCTCCAGGTTGTGTCCGTGACTTTGACCACTAGGCAACCGCGGCTGCCCATTGTTCTATTAAAAAAGAAATAATAGTATAAATAGAGTAAAAAAAATTATTATTAAAAATAACATTGATGTGCATATATTTTATAACAGGTTTTTTTATATAAATAAGTAATTGTAGTCTAATTAAACGAGTGCCTAAAATTAATATAAAAAGTTATTGCTTTGGATCTAACGATAAAAAAACTTCCAAAGACCTTAAAAAAAGCTAGGAAAATCTGCGATTTTACCCTTAAAGGAATAAATAAAGGAATGCAATAACTGTAACTCTCTTATATATTACCTTGTTTACTCATCATTACTCACGTTAGTATCGATGTACGTTTGAAAGGAAATCTAATATTATTTTTATACATTCCTTATTTTATTTTAATTTTGAAAATTATTCTTTACTTCACAAATTTTACAACTGCATTATTTCCTTATTTTATAAGTTGATAATTTATTTTCCTGTGTTTTGCTTGCATAATGATTGCATCATTCTTTTACTATTTTATGCATGCACTCTTCAATAAAAGTTTTTAAATTTTTACTTTTAAATTTCTTTTTACATTGTACACTTACGTGCTTCTATTTTTTCTTCTTTTTATTATAGAACATAGTTGTAAGAGATGGATCTGATACTTTTCTTGCTGTTAAGGAGAAATTCTCGTTCACGAGCATACACGTTAAGATTTACTTCCTTCAGTCAAATCATTTAGTTCGATTTTATTCTATTCTATTTCTTTTTGAGCACTCAGATTCATTTCCCGAAGTTGATCATGGAGATGTGATACAAACGGAAACGAATGCATTTTCTGGTTTTGTATACACCGGCGTTCCTAGACGCATAGTCGGAAGAAGAGATTAATACAGTGACCATGGGTGCTTTAATTGTACTTACTCTTACAGTGAAATTCATAATAACAAATACGGATTTAAATTGGAATGCATCGATCATAGATTTGAAATTATTCATTAGTAAATTTAGTTCTAAGGATTTTCTTTCCACTTGTGATAAGTTTGTCAAACTGTTTATTTCAAATCATGAAGTTTAATTATTCCTTTTATGCTGAGTTTTTAAAATTAATCAAAAATAATTATTTAATTCTTAGAGAATCATTGAGAAGCCTGAAATTATTTAAATTAATTAAAAAAATGTAGAGTCGACCACATTTAATCCTATGCATTATGATTTGCAGTGTGTGTGTATATATATATAGCTCTCTCTCTCTCCGCAATTTATACGCTATTTATTACATAACTATTTTACTTATTATTTTATGATAAATTCAATTCATCCAACTGGGTATAAAAACTTAACATCTGTTCCACCAAAATAAAGTACATGACTTGAATCAAACGCTGTGTCTCACAACTATCGAATCATGATTAAAAACTATGAGCGTTAATAATTTAAAAGAATGAAAGCACGATGCAAAGCGCACAAACACGTCGCAGTATTTAATGAAGAGTTTACATTGTTTTCAATTCATTGCACCCAACACAGTTCTCACACCGAAGAAGAAAAAGAAAACTGCTACTGCACTGTTAAAGACCGTGTCCGAGAACTGTCACGGATTTAAAAGAGTTACCTTCTATTTGTTCTATTGCCGATGTGGATCACTGCTATTAGTAGCAGTGACGCAACGCGTGACGTCACCAGCGCGAGGACAGGGACGATGACCCGCGCGGAGCAGCCGAAGGACAAGTGCGTGAAACAAGAAAGTGAAAAAAAGAAAAGAGTTATGGGAAAAATAGAGAGGAAAAACGACAACGCAGCAGACCAGACGCATTATGTAACGTCAGGATAAACGGGTGTGTAATCTGGGGAACTGATAAAAAGGATTGGAAAAAAGGCAGCTTTTGTAAAAAGATACATTTTAACCACTCGATTGAGACTGTTTACAGTGTGCGATTGTTTGGCGAATTCATTTCTCAACGCTCGCTGTTCGAAGTGATATTGGTGAGACTCTGAACTCCTTAAAGGCGATGTTAGAATGGTGGAGGTCTATCGTTTTTTTTAGATATGCATGTTTGACAACCTTTTTTTTAAATTTATTTTTTTAATTTATAAAAATTATTTTTAGGCATAAAGATTTGTCTTGTTCATGTTGATCTGTTAATGGATTTAGATCTAGATATTTTTCTCATCTTGTTTATTTTTTATTTAAGTTCGTGCTCTACACAGGGACGTCTTAAGACATGGGCCAACTGGGCCCGGGCCCAGGGTTGCAATGGGAGTCTTGTCTCATTCTCCGCTCGGCCTTAATTTGATTATGATTCGAACAGTGACGTAACGGAGAATATTAGGGACCCCCTGCAAACTCAGGTTTTGGGCCCCAGGTCCAAATACGTACTTAGTCAAGCTTTGGGCCCCTAGAGTCTATGCCCCCCCCCTTAAATTCGGGGGTGTACGTCACGCCACTGGATTCGAATAATTTCAAAAGTCAAATGTTACTTTCAGTTGTATTCTCAGAAAAACTGGAAATTTCGAGCGATATGTAAAATGGCTACGTGTGATGATCGGCTTCAATGTATAGGCTTAGGCCTACCATCATACACCATCACTACTCATTCAGTCAAAAGGCGACAGTCGGTAGAGCAGATATGTGAGATTGTAAATTATCCACATTTGTTTGTTTCGGGCTATTGTTTGTACGAGTATTTGACAAAGTATGCTATGTACTATCAACTTTTAAGGATCATAGGTGGGGCCTACATTTGCTTAAGGGGCCCAGGGACTACTTTTGTGTAGGGGCCCTGGGCCTCAAGAAGTCTTAAGGCGTCCCTGGCTCTGCATCGTTAAGGCCCTCAACGTTTTGATCGCACACCTTTAAAATAGCACTGTACGTAAACCTGGGATACGCGCACCACACTGTGAAGTGTGAATCATATACCTTTAAAAAGGATAAATAATTTCTTTCGGTCTGACAGTTAATGTTTTTAACCGTTATGTTCTTCTTATGTCTTTTATTTATTTTTCTCAATTCTAGAGAATACTGTTCTATTTACTTATTGGTGATATAATTGGAGAGGGAAAAAAGACCCGGGTTTTCTGTCTTTACTAATTTAAACATCGTAACTGCTTTCCGTTATCGTATAAACAACATTTTAGTACTCCTGGGTGCTCTCGGCAAAATTAAATTCCTTGTTTCATTTTACATCGTCAGAGTTCAGGCACCTCCCTCTGGGGAGGAAATTAGGCGTCAAAATTACATTGTAGCAATTGGTATCTACTTATATGGTACAACACTTAAAATTGATATCAGCTCCCTGGAAATGTACATGGTCTGCAACGGTAAATATCAATCTGAAGCTTCATTGAAAATAAATAAAAAATATTTTAGAACTAAAATTAGAAATGTTTTATAAAATCAAATAAATGAAAATTCTCTCCCTCACATTTGAAAGCAATTTATAGAGATAATATATATATATATATATATAATTATTTCAATGTAAATTATACCAGTCTTGGAATTAAATTTCGTTTTTAGGACGTTCTGAAAGAAAAGATATAATTTCATGCCCTCATGTGTCTATTAAGCCATTTAAAATGTCAGAGTAGGGATTCGGCAGAAAAGTTCAAAGATAAGTTTCGAGTTAAAAAATAAAATTACTATTGATACATTTAAAAAAGTTTAAAATTATGAATTAAGTTTAGTTTTGTAAAATATTTGTTCGGCGTCCTTTATAAACACATTATATAACAAATGTTCTAAGCCGATAGTATATTTTTAAATAGATTTTGTACAGTAGAATTTAAAGCTTTATTTAACAGAACCATGGACTATTTAAAAATTATGTTATTTATTTTTAATTTTTTTGAGGTGTTTGAAACGTTGAATTGTATAGTCACCAAATCACTAAAGAATTAATTTTATTATTCTTTATTACATGAAATTTTTATTATAATTCTTCAGGGAACCAGGACATCATACACATTAAAAAAAAATCGGTTTTCAATTTTTGTACTAAAAAATAGTGCATATTTTTGTGAATCTAAAAATGTAAAACATTTATACGTTCGTTAATAAAGTAAGCTTAAAATATGAAAAAAGAAATTGACAAAAATGTAAGCAAACGTTTACAAATGTTTAGTTTTTTCGCTTTTTCTCCAAAGTATAATTTTTTGCTTTTAGGTACGCAAGAAAAAATAAAATTTTCAAAATTACAAAGTTTTGCAATTTTTGTAAAGAATCTATCTTTTTTAAGAATCTATCTAAAAATTTGGGTTCACTATATTTTGCATATTGTTTTATATATGTGTAAAAAAATATTTTACATACTTAAGAGATGCTTTTTTTTAAAAAATGGTACCTAAACATAAGCATGTTTTTTGTGATCTCAAAAATTATGTATGACTTAAATTAAACAGAAAAAAAAATTTCAACGAAAAAACTATTTTTGTATTTTTACAGAATGATTAAAATATCCTTATGAAGATCACCAAAAAATGTAAGCTCTATTGGAAATTTTTAAAGATATATGTCCCATAAACAAAGAGTCTTAATTTTGGCATTTTATTCTTTCGAGCATGTCCTAGTACCCTTAATGGAAAGAAGTTATTTAACAAGTACAACTCTATGATTTTTTTAAGTCCCCCCCCCCCCTGCCTATTTTGTCATTCGCATTTTGATTCTTAAATTATTTCAAGGCAGGAAACTGCAGCTTTACTGTAATTTTTTTACTGAATTGAAATGTGCAGCGTTATTAAAACTAATTTGTTGATTTGGTAAAGAAAAATATTAGCAGTTCAAATATCTCTACATAGTTTCCTCACTCAAATATGTAAGTTTAGTAGACTCGTAAACACACTTTCTTGTAGTCCAGAACGTCAAAAAAAAATCTATCGCCCAGTTATTATTCTAATTTTCCAAATTCTAAATGTGTTTTTATTTTTCTGATCATCAGAATTCATGCTAATTTTTTTCTTGTAGGTGGCGCTTCGAAGAAGGAACCGCAGATAAGAGAGGTGAAGGCCATTTGCACAAAACATCCTTGATTTTTTTTTCTTCTCAATTATTTAAAGAACAAAGCGTATGTTATTACAGTTCTAGGATAATTTATTGTTTGGGTAATCCACACACACGATAAATTATCCAAAAATGCTATTAGAAAACTCACGAAAGAAATCATTTAAACTATCTGCTAAATCACATTTAAAAGAAAGGCGTCAACAATTAATATCTGAGAAAATGAAATGGGGAACAGTTCAAAGATTTAATACAAAATCCGACTTGTGCATAAGTTCAAAAAAAAAAAAAATGCTATTTTGTCAAAATTTTTAAAATTTCAGAAATTTCTACATAGATTGCGTATTGCAAATATCAAAACACAATCTTCCGATACTTCCTCACTTAAGCTGTTAATTATTCTCGGTGCTTACAATTTTAATAACAAATTATTTAAATTCTACAAAATTACCATAAAAGAATTTAAAAGGAAATATGAAAAATTAAAACAATAGTTAAAAATAAAAAATATAAAAGAATGGATGCTACAGTATTATCAACATTGCTGACTTAGGACAGCTTATATATAAAAAAATGTTTTATATAAAAGTGGGGTTGAACATGTTTTGTGGCCAGCCAACCTTCCCCCTTTCTGTTAATAATAATGAGCAAAAACCTATTGAACATAATGGATAGGAAATCTAAATCCATTATGAGAAAAAGGTAACTTACCTAAAAATTGCATACAGAAACGCAGAGCCCGCGCTAAATCTGAGTACAATAAACAAGTTATTGCCAGATTCTGGACCCAAATACATATTCAAAGCAAAGCAATGGCTGAAAAGTAGCACCTAGCAAAAATATGAGAAGAATAGAAATAATAAATTAAGAATTGTAAACATACTACCATTATCTTAGGGACACTAAGATTATATGACTTAAAAAATATAAAAATTAAATTAAATTTAAAAAAGTAATTTTGTCTAAAATTAGAAATTAGGGGTATGTATAACTATCTAGGAAGAATAATAAATTTATAATAATAACCTGTTAATAAACTATGGAAATTTAATCCTTACTACTTAGAATTTCTTGATTCAAATATCTATTAATAAAATTAAATGAGTATTTTTGAATTAAATAGTATTTTATAAACTGTTTATAGTTTTTATTTTTTCTGATTTATTTGAAACTAGAAATTTATTGCGTTGTGTGTAATTAATAACAATATTTCTGAATATAGAAACATGCACATTACTCTCCCAATGTGATAATTTTATAATATTGAAATTAAAGTCTTCTCGTTTATCATAAATATTAGTAACTTATTCTATTATCTTTTAATTTAATTTCTATATCAAGAAAATTTGCTTCATAATTGTTACTATTTGTCTGAATTAAATTAAGATATTGTGGATAAAAATTAATGTTAGTTTTAAAGCTGTCTTGATTGCCAAAAATTAAATTAACCAGTGATCTTGAAAATTTAATCAACTAAATATGTTAACTAGACAACATTGCCCAAACGTTCTACACGAACATTAGTTCGTAAAATTAAAAAAAAAAATCTTTGTAAATATCTTAATGCATGAAACTTTCCGTAATATTCTTTAAAATTCTGATGTAAAAATAGTTAGCTGATTAGTTTCTCAATTTTTTTAAAATCTTATTTTTATTCTGATTAGTTTATCGAGGATAACAATCTTGTGTGTCCTTGAATTTTTTTCCTTACTTCTATTTGATATAAAAAATGCATTTTTTATGCACTATTTCACAGATAGTGAACAGTTGAAAGCGATTGCGTGCTCTCATGAGATACTTGCTATAACACTACTACATTATTTTATTTCTATCAGAAAATAGAGTTCTGTGCCTATAACCTTAACATTCAAATTGTTATAATTCTACCGAGGATTTTTCATGGAAGGAATCTATCGGTTGATGTACCTCAATTCTGTCGAACACAAGCTACGTCTCTCTCTCTCTCTCTCTCTCTACGTTATAATAAATTATAAATTTAAAAATTCTTTCGTGGTTCGTTACAGCAGAAGCGTTTTCATCTTCTCACATTCTTCATTTTGAGTGATGTATCGGTTAAAACAGAGTTAATCACACGAAATGGCAACAGCATTCGAAAATCCCATTAGTTCCTTATTCTTGATATCTTTTGACATGGAACATATTCTTAAATATCAATCCCGATAAAATGATGCATTTACTATTATGCTTATGTTTGTCTCAAAAATATTAACATTTTAAGTAAAATTTTGTGTGATGAAATGCATACTATATTGTTACGTTGATCGGGGTTCGAGGATTTTATGCAAATCAGTAGCAAAGAACAAGACAATTCTTTAAGAGTGATGATAATTTATTGCTGAAAATCGAATCCTTAAAATACAGGATGCAGTAGTATTATTCACAGAATAAATCTCAGAAGGTCTTCAGACCTTCAACAGCACTCAGACACAATTAACAGCGTCTAAAATACACGTATGTAAAAAATTATTCACAAGCACAGCCGAGCTAATCAGTTATCACGGTCAAGGTAAGTTTACTAATCGCTAGTCGAAACGATACTCACTAATCGTTGGTTGAAAACAAGACTGACTCCTTTCGGCGAGCATCACTCTATTTATAGGCCCGGCGGATACTTCGAGAAAAATCCGCTAGCATCATAGATCGTGAAATTAGTGGATTTCTCCAGTAATTTCTAGAAGAATCCAGAGGGTCCCAATCTCACTAACTTGGTCGCAAAAATGATGCCAACTTGGCTCTGTAGCCAAGATTTCGCCAAGTTCCCATTGAATCGCCATTATAACGCAAGGGACGGCGTTGCTTGGGAATATATTACAATTTTAACATAAAATAACTATAACATAAATTATTTACACTATTTTATACAAAATTTGTAACAATATAAATGTCCTTTATGTTTAAAATAAAACAAAACTCCTTACTTTTTTTTCAAAAAAAGTATATATATCTTTTAGACTATTAACATAAACTTATGTAGATATGAAGGCATATGTACCCATTTATTTTAATGCTTTCTAAACATTTAGAAAAACTTATTAAATATACGATTCTTCTTTTAAAAATGTATAATTTAAACTTCTTTGTCATTTAAGTGCTTATTGTCGTGTAGGAAAAATATATTTTATTTCAAGTTTTTCACTGTGCACACATTATTGAAAACCAATTACTATTAACTGCCAGTTATAAAAAGGAATTGAACAATTCATAAATTAAGATTAAAGAAAAATTTTATATTGAAAAATATACAATGAAAGACATGATGGTTTAAAATTACTTCGCTTGTTCTCAATATACCGCAATTTTTTCCCTTTAGATTTCAATCTAAAATAAGGCTAAATATTGTTAGAAACCTATTCATAAATAGAATCACTACTAACTTTATCCTTTTCAAGGTGAATGACTTCCGAAATTGAAAAAAAAAAAGAATAATCTTTTTTGTCCAGGCATTGTTCATAAAAAAATTTTAAGTTTTCACCTATCACGATTGCTTTGTGTTTTACTTTTTAAAATCACTTAAGTTTTTTGCTATTGAAAATTATTTTGAGAATACAACTTTTGCAAGGTTTTTTTTTCTGAACAACGAAGGAGCTATAAATTATTGAATGAAGAAAATACTTCATCTTCAACAATTCATTTTCTTTCACTAAGAAAGAGGAAAATCATATTTTTATTTATTTCATTTTTTTAAGTACCAAAAAGTCATAAATTTATATAAATATTACACAAGTACTAAATAAAATTTAAATAATACCCTCTCTATAGCATGTTTTTGTTACTTGAGACAAAAATGAAACTTGAAATATACTTGATTCTGAGTCACATAAAAAAAATACACATATTACAAACAGGGTTGATTGATGATTTATTAGCGTCACGCACTTTGTAGCTGTTATGCCTGACGAACCTCGTAAATTTGAATATCGGGCAAGTGACGAAACAAATGTCTGAATGACACCACATTCCTCATACTTCCACATCAAAAGGAAGGCTTTGAACCAAGACAGATTTAATGAGTATCAGCCTCACTATGTTGCGTGTCCTTGGTGGCATCAGGACTCGAACCCACGTTTCGATGAAATAAGGCCGCCTAAGAGAGCGAGTGAGTAATTGCATGATTTAATGACTCAAAAGCCGATTTTGGCTAAACTGCCCCAAACAATTGTTAAAATATTAAAATCCTAAAAATACATTTAAATAAAAACACACACACACACATATATATATATGTAACCCTCCAGTATCCTTTTAAAATACTTTAATTCTTTGGTTCAGGACTAGCGCGTTAATCTTAATCGAAAAGTAACAATGCATCAGAAAATTCACTCCCGCTCGTTTCCAACCAATCACGGCTCCCATTAGAAAGGAGTCACGTGACCTTCATAGCCAGTATATAAGCGAAAGCTTTTTGTGCTCCCTCTCTTTGTCTCCATGTATTAGTCTTAAATATGTGTAAATAGCTGTAGCTCTTTTATCCTTTGTGGGATGGCTTATCCTTTCTGTTTTACGATATGCTTATTGTGATGTAACGCCATTGAAATTTCATATGAAAATAAGGAATAAAATGAATTCAGAAGAGTTCTCCGTTTATTAGGAAACAACCAACATAAATAACTATCGACAACTCTACATATAAATAACCAACACAGTTAAACACCGGCCAACGCTACATGTAACTCACCAGATTTACTATATATACTTACATATATTATATGTAACATCAGATTTACTATAGATATACATATATTATATAGGGTCGTGGGTAGCCTAGTGGTTAGAGTATCGGACTCTAGACTGGAAGGCCTGGGTTCGATGCCCAATGCCACCAAATACCCGCCGAGTACACACGGAGAATGTGCTCATTAAATCAGTGGGTACGAATGGTGTCGCCATCTATCGTGTTGTGTGAGCAAAATCGTACTGTCACCTTCATGGGGGGCTCAAAGCTTAGGCTAACGACAGGCGTACAATATAGCCCTATGCCATGATGAATTTCGTCGGCCTCGATCTGACTACACCAGACAGGTGGCATTAGTAACAACAACAACATATATTATATACAAGCATGCAAACATATAAAAGTTCTGATTAAAACACTGTCAAAAATTTTTACGCAAATTAAATATAAAAACCTAATTTTACACATGAATTAGAAAATAAATTTACACAAATAGATTTTGGTGGGGAGTTTCTACGAGTTAGCGAACATGATCACTCTGCTATTAATAATATTTTAACTGAATGGTGAAAATTCTGCTAAAGAAAAAGATAAAAGAGTGACAAATTTGCGTCAACATATTTAATTTCTTTTTAAACAAACTCTTTTAAATAGAGATTTAAAATATACAATAATGCAAAAAGTTACAATATAAAAAAATAAATAAGGAATTAGAAAGAAATTAATGCATACAAAATAAAAATAATAATTAAATTAATAATATAATAAAATTTATAAATAATTTTTTAATGCAAAATGTATGTAAAGTTTAATAAAGGAACATTTTCAATTGTTTTTTATGTAGCAACAAGAAACAAAAAATTAATACTTGTATTAAAATCGTTAAAAATGACGTATATTCATCTTAGATCAGAATTATCTTTGTAACTATTCGACATAATACTAAATTATAATTGATTTTAATGTATATTTAAAAGGAAATACGTACAAAAAAGTTTAAAAGAAAGTGAAGAGCCTTTTTGTGAGATGCATTTTTACGAATCGAAATGAATCAACTATTAGATGAATAACAAATTCTTCCTAAATTGCAGTCAAAGGAATTTCATAATACTGTCTAACTATTACCAAATGATTTGTTTCAGGGAATTTTCTTTTTTTTTCCCCTGAAATTTACTTTTATTTACCGTGAGACAAGAACTGCCCTGAAATTCTTTTGAAATTGATTCAGTGTTTTTTAAAAAAAAAGAATCTTCAAAGTTTTTTTTCCATTTATTTATTTATTTTTCAACCTTTCTTTTTCTCATCGTTTCAAAGCTTTGCGACAGTTTTCTAAGAAAAGAGGAACACAATAGGTTTCCCAGAATTATTAAACCGCTCTCTTTACCATAACTTCAATTACTGTTTGATTTTTTTTATGTGTGTGTGAGGGGGTGGAGTATTCGGCATGGACTCTGGAAGTTAAATACGGTAGGATCAGGAAAATTTCATACAACACACGCACAAAACGTATAAATATATATTTTTTTCAAATTGTTCTTTGCTCGCCTTTTTTATTTTACGTTTACCAAAATAAGAGAAGAAAAAAAAATTTTTTTAAGAAGCATGCATATGTGTAAACAAAATTTTTCTTTGTTTTTACTCTCCGTTATTGCTGCACTTCTTTGTTGTTTTTTAATACGAAACAAGATAATTGAAAAACAGCTCAGAATAATAGCTTTAAGATTGAATTTTTTATTTCGAGACTTGTTAATTCTGTATATTAGTATTTAATAAATGAAAATTCGAATCCATTCAATTTACTGTAAAAAGATTTTATCTATGTACCCTGGTTTATTTTATAGGCTGTTTTGTCCAAAATTTTCCTTATTCGTAAAACCTAGAGACGAATTAATGAAATTCTATAATGCATGAATTATATATATATATTTTTTATATATTTTTATATATAATATATAATATATAATATATTATAGTATTATATATATATATATATATATATATATATATATATTAAGTTTTTGTAGTATGGTAAAATTAGATAAGTTTTTATTTTTGTGTTATTATTATTATTATTTTTTTAATATTATTAAATTTTTAGTTTATTCAAAACATCATTTTTCGATCCTTATATTCTGAAATAAATGTAAGTTGAAACTTTCACACAATCTAAAAAATCGTAAAGCAAAAATTTATTTGTAAATTATGTAATGTTAAAATCAGTTACAATCATAATGCTTTAAACAAGTAAAAAAATCATAAAAGACACTTGAATTTTAAAGCATATTTACCGTGAATTTATAACATCGTTATCAAAGTGAAAACTCTCATAAAAAAGTTTTAATTAATAATGCGATTTTTTTTATATCTTTTTTTTTGTTGAAAAACGAAAGTTGTTTTTGTATGAAAGAATAGTCAGTAATAAAAATTTTAATGCACTAGACATGTTAACTATTAATGAAACAACTTTAAGTTATGATAGCTATCAAACTAACACAGAATGGCCATTAACATAGCGTTGTTATAGAACGAAAAAATCATTAAATGTGTGTAGCATATGACCCCCCCCCCCTAAAAAAATGAGCGAAAGTGGTTAAAATTTTTAAAAATGCTGATGATTTTTATGTATTTTGCATAGAAATCATGTTTTATAATAGACAACCTATTTAAAGTTTAATAATAATCTGGCGTCGTTTTTTTTTCATACGTCAATTTATTTAGTCCATGGCTCGATTAGTAAACTTAAAGTACTTATTATAGTACATAATGAATGGTTATTTAATTTTTAACGAATGAAAATATCAAATCTAATGAAATTTTATTGGATAGAATACTAAGCTCGGTAATGACACCTCGCCGAAATCTCGAGTGTAGAGATGGCTCAAGCTGTTTAAAAATGGCCGCGAATTAGGAATTACAATATCGGACCAAAAATTCAATACCGATATTCGGTATTTTTTAAATCTTAATACCGGTATACCGGTTTTAATAAAGGTAGCAGATATTTTAAGAAAATACAGGTGTTTCTTTGTTTTATTTGCCAGTTTTATTTGAGAGTGTAAACATAAAAAAAAATTAATTTGTAATTTTTAAATTATAACAGTGTATAAAGAATCACAAAAAAGTAAAGGAACATTTTATTAATTTAAATCACAAAAGAAATGTGAGTATCACTATTCAGTCTGTGGTCCAATTAAATTTTTGTGAAATATTATCTTAAAAAACAATGAATTAATTGTACTGTCAGCCTAGAACGCAATTATGTGCACAAATTACCAACTGACGAAAACGTTCTTTCAGCATCTACGCTAGTTGGTAGTATTGTTAGCAATTCGCGATATATTTTTTCCAAGTATTTACCTCTAATTTTCTCCTCTTCAAATAAATTGATTTCTCGTCGGATGCTTTTGGATACAGCTGATTTCTGGATTGTATTTTGGTTTGTTGAAATTTTTTTAGTTACGCTGATTCTCTCTAATTTTTGTTCAAGGGATAATTCCTTTTCACTATCGACATTAGTGTCATCATCATCTTCGATAACTGTACCGAATTCTTCTGAATGTGGATAAGGCTTGTGGGTAAAAAATTCTAAGAAAATTTACTATAAACTTGATCAAATTTGAATTGGTTAGTCTCTTTTGTTCTTTTTAAGTTTCATTTTTAAAATCAGGATGATATGTAAATACAAGTATGATATGTAAATACAATGTGAATAGCAAACTCCCCAATTTAAAAAAATATCAAAATATTACGCACTTTCTTCACAACTACAACCTTGTTTTCACAAATGCGAATATCAGACTACGAATCCTGCGCTTGGGCAGTATCGCTCTGAGCTGTAATATAACAGTTTTGGCCTGCTTCCTTGGATAATTCACATATTTGATCACTTCTCTTGATTGAACGATGCAGCTTTATATTCACAGTCTAATTAATTTCGGCAGTTAGGGAGATAAAAAAAAATGAATACTATTTTGCTAGGTTGGTGATCCCTGAGCATATAGTGGAGACAATTTTAAAAATTTCTAGTACATACCGAAAAACCGGTATTTTAACCTTTGAATACCGGTATTACAAAATTGTACAAATGGCTCAAAATTTCGGTATACCGGTATAGCAATCCCTACATACAATTGATCCTGTATATGACAGTAAATTTTTGGAGAATGTTCAAGCTACTTGTCGGTTCAAAGTACGTTACATTGTGATCTGCAATGATCTCCAGGACAATGAAAGACCACACACAGTTGGTATAATTCGAGAAAAAAATTAAAGAATGCTCACAGAGGCAAGATTCGCGATTAAGTCCCTTATAAGCCGGTCTTAGAAACTTCGGAATAACATTTGGTTCAATTCCTCAGTAATCCCGGGGATTTTAAAAATAACATTCAGTTCAAAAGAAAAAGAATTCGGAATAGAAGAATTTGTACACACACACACAATGTTGGTTTCGTACATGTTCCACTTCTTTTTAACACACGGGAATTTAACTTAAAAAAAAAAAAAACTTCCAAGTTGGCGTAATTAGTTCTTAAAAGGAAATTTTAAAAAAGTAACATTGGTATAATTTTGATCAGTAATGTTTCACATAAAAGATTCTTTAGAAACTCATTATTTTTTAAAACACCCTCGTAACAATAAATTTAGAAAAAGGGAATAATTATTTTTTATTTAAGAAATTCGTGCCATTCAATCATTTTTAACATGTCTTGGTATTGCCGAATTTAAAACATGAAATTCTAATTTTACAAAAGCGTACAAATGAAGAGTTTTTTTTCAATTCCTACTATTAATTAACTCTCTCCCAATATATATATATATATATCTTGTTCGAATTTTCATTCGTTTATGTAATACTTTATATTCATCCATTCAAGTTCAAATTCATTTTTTTGAACTTGTAGTGGATGACACTTGATGCTAATACAGTTTTTTCAAATATTAATTCATTAATTAAATTAAAAAAGCATATATAGAAATGAAAATCATTCGGTGCGTTCCTGTCACGCAATGGATAGCGCGTTGTACTTCTAATCCAAAGGTCTTGGTTCGAATTCCACCTGGGATGGCATAATTTCTGAGAATGTGATATTTTTTCTACTGTACTATTTTATTAAAATAATTAAATTTAACTGATGAATAAATAGTAACAAACAAACAAACAAAAATAATCCGATATCATACATAGAAATAAAAATGGAAATTTACAAGGAAAATCGCTTTCTATTTTGAAACGTAATATTGTGATTCTGTTATATGTGTATACATATTTATATCAATTGCAACTATTTAACAAAAAGTATCTAAAATAAAAATTTTCTTTTTGATCTAAGTAGGGATTGTCTTTAAAAATTTTTTTTTTATATTACTTGTTTACAGTTAGTGTCACTTGAATTATATATAGAAATACATATAAAATTGTTTCATGAATATTATTACGACAAACTTATTCAAATGCAATTTTTTGGCAAAAAAAAAAAATGAAGAAAAATTGACATACTATCAAAACATTCTCCTTTTATGGAAAGTACTCCTAAAATAATATATAAATATTTTATTCTTTTTTATTTAAAACTTCTCCACAGATCCTAAACTAAGATTTTTGAAAAATTCACCTTATTTTCTAAGTTTTTGTTGTTGTTGTGTTGCTGTTGTTGAATTAATAACCGGTGTTTATTGTAAAAAATCCTCTACTCATAGAGAGAGATATATATTAAAATTTGAATAAATCACTTCTTATAACTTTATAATTAAAAAACCCCAGAGTTCATACTGTGTAGTCCTAGCCATATATATATATATAGGCGAAGTGCTATTAATACAGAAGTTTCTTTCATAAAAGGAGAATGTTTTGAAAATATGTCATTATTTCGCCATTTTTTGCCGAAAAATTGCATTTAAATATTTTTTTTATTGTAATAATATTCTTAAAAAACAATTTTGCACATGTGTATTTCTAATTCAGGTTAAAAAACACCAAAAAATTATTTATTTATATGCTTTTGCAAAACCATGATTCCGAACGTAGTCAGATATTTTAAACTCAGAAGGAATCAAGAAAAATTAGGAATTTCACTTTTTAAAATAATCAGATATCGTGTAAAATGAAAAATTAAAAACTGCAATATTTTTCGTTTGAAAACAATTGCAAATGAATGTGGCAAATGGACTCTCACGACTCACGGAACCCTTAGGTGTTTTGGAGAGAAGCCCCGTTCTCCACTTAGATGAATAATCTTTAAATAATATTTAAAGCGGAGCAACATGTTATAGGTTCTTTATGTAAATACGAAAACAAGAAAAAGATTTGTAATTGTTATTAAAAAATTTTTAATGTAATTTTAATATATAATTTACTCATTTTATATATATCTCATAATACTATTTAGTGACTGGGATATACGCTTGCATTATTTACACAAACTGTCGAAGTCTAGATCTGTAAAAGTTATCTACGGTCGTATTTCCTATTTTGTGTTTGTTTCTATATTTTGTTTTTGTAGCAATTCCCATTGAGAAATATTTTTCACTCAAATACATTGTTCTGAGTGGCTTTTATAGCAGTGAGAAATCCTGTGTACTTTGCATGAATTCGCTACCTAAAATTTAGGAACTGTTTCTGTTTAAATTTAGATTTTAACGTTGATAAGTTGTTCTCTTTTTCAATCTTGAAGTGTCTTTTTTTCACAAATGGAGAAAAGGCACATTTTCCATT
Source organism: Trichonephila clavata (assembly GCA_019973975.1). Lineage (NCBI taxonomy): Eukaryota > Metazoa > Arthropoda > Arachnida > Araneae > Nephilidae > Trichonephila > Trichonephila clavata. Next base: position 276,864 of record BMAO01005082.1, on the reverse strand, counting down.
AGAAATATTTAATTTTGCAAAACATCATACTAATAAGTATAACGTTATTTCATGGATCCCTGGATAGTAAACAGTATAATATTTACAATCTAGTGCAGGTTTATCCGTTGGGTGCTTGGGACGGGCTTCCAGGAGCCCGAAAGGGCCCAAATAAGCTTGTCTTAACCGGATCCAAAATCCCTTCGTTGGATCCACCAGTGTCAAGGGGCCCCGTAGATCTTCTGCACCCAGGGCCCGAAATGAGCTTAAACCGGCATGTATTATTATATTATGATAAAAGTTTTAAAAAAGCATTATACAAAATAAACTTATGTATAAATAAAATTTCCAGCTCTAATGATTGAGATCAGCTTTAGATACTTGTGTGGTTATACGTACTTCGTGGGGAATGCGTGGGGAAATTTTGAGTGCTCATTTATAATCTTCTCCAAGATATTTTTATTGTGATTCTCTCATGGAACCCCTGGGTATCCCTCGTAGAACTCCAAGGTTCTGTGGTTGTTTCACGGTTTGAAGACCACTGCATTAAATGGAACACGAATTACGCATACAGGTAAAAATTTAAAAACTTCGGATTTTTAGGTTATTTTTCTTAAATATTCCTCCAAATCCAAGTTTCTTTAATTTATCTCATTATAGCTCTGCTTGCATTTGCAAATAACAAGGTACCCTAATGTTTCGATCCCATCAATGATTTTTGAGTTATGACGCAGTTCTTACTTTGATAAGGCTCTCCAGTACATCTAGGGATAGCATGTTCCAGGAAAAGACCATCAAGATATTTTAAATATAGTCCTATCTGTCGCTTAATTAGCTTTTGACGCACGAGAACGGACTAAAAATACCGTTTCTTCCGCCTGGAGTTAAGATTCTCACCGGAGATGCCGGACTGTCCGCAATCTCTTCCGAAATGCTTTGTCCTGTTTTGTCTTCCAGCTTCCGGCTTCCGCGGTTCAACCCTTTGGACTTCTGTGGGATAAAAATATGCTCGGGATTTCACGGAAATCAGTTCCGGCGAACGGAATTTTGTGCCTTCTTCTGCTTTTTTAGACAGGTTCCGTTTCCGGTGTCCACACCTACAATTGATTTCGTCGAAACTGCTTTCCAGAAGTGTGATGACATTTTTCTAGGTGATTAGTTACGGAGAAACACCGTCTGGACTGATACCGTGTTTATTGTTTTGTTTACATTTTGGTGAAGGCTGCAGGATTCCTTATTTATGAAAGCATAGAAATGGAAGCAATTAATGATTTTAAGTCTAAGGAACGAGATATTGAAAAATAAATGTACCGTAAAATCCGTATAACAAGTACCGTATAACTCGCAACGCCATATAATACGCACCTATACTTTCAAGCTGCATTTTTAAATTTTTAGGTATATTTGTAGTATAACCGCACTATTAACGAAGAAACCCGAAATATACATGCGCAATGAGGTTATGTTTTGAAGTCCTTTATACGAGGCATATTATTCCAAAGTTTAGAGAGTACAATATATTACAGAAGCCCAGTGGCTGAGTGGCAGTGTATCGTGTTTCCACGCCACAGGTCCGGGGTTCAAATCCCGGGCTGGGCAAGGTCGACTCAGTCTTTCATTCCTTCAGTGGGTCGATAAATGAGTATCAAGCTTGCTTGGCAACTGAACACTGAGGGGTTTCGTGTCAGGCTGACCACATAACCGAAACATCTGCACATGCACCCTAGTGCCTAAGGTCATGTAAATTGAGATAGACGCAATAGGCTTTGGCCCTCATGGGCTGTTGTGCCACTCAGTTCCGCACAATTTAAGTTCACAGGGAATGTCATTCCTTTTAAATAAACAGTATTTCGATATATATAGAAGTCTAATTTTTTCTATGCTCATTTCTTTTTTTTTTTTTTTTACTTTTAAAGCTCTCATTTTTATAACCGGCGTATAACGCTCATCCTTAAATTTCGATCTTATTTTTTGTGTTAAAAGCGCGTTATATGCTACATTTTACGGTATATCAAATTTACACATTAGATCAGGGGTGGACAACTTATTTTGTCTAGCGCGCTTACGCTTGATCGCTTACTGGAAAGAAATTTCGATTCAAAGCGGATTTTCTGACTGTCTTGTCAACCGCTATTTGCCCACCCCTGCGTTAGTTCAAAAAGTAGACTTAGAATGCGTATTTTAACGATAGGTTAGTTTGTCACTGATTAGTTTTATAATGGTTTTTAGCAACGAACTTCGTAACTGATCTATGACGACACATTGGATAATTACTTCACTCTTCTGATTTCCCTATGGACCTCATGAGAGCTTTTAAGCACATACAAATATAACGTGTAGTAACCTCATTCTGCCAATGTTTATGAAATGAGAACTCGAAACACTGACTCGATATATATATAGCCAACCGTGAAACTTCCGACTCGAAAACACAGTACTAAACACAATACCTGTGTGTGTGTTTGTGTGTGTGTATGAATCCAAGCAAAAAATCAAATTATATTTTGACTTCAAAAGCCTTTAGAGATTGCGACATTTGAGAAAAATAACGGTAGCATGATATTTATTAATTCAAATATTTGGTTTATTTACGTCACAGCTATATTAATTACAGAAGAAACATTGAAGTTATTTAAGAGATTGGTTAGTTCATTTAATTCCAAATTCTGATGTTTGTGAGGGAGGAGATTGCATTCGAAATTTTCCAACGGACTTCTCTATGCCCCTCCAGGGTTTCTGGATGGTTGCGGTTGGCCTCTTTATTCTCGAGTTACATCTGGGTCGTGGGTGGAGTAGGGGTTCTCACTGTGTCAAAGGTTGCCGGGGCTATGACCAAAGACAAGACCTCGCAATATTTTAAGGATGCACGGGTGCATAGGAACGTGGTTATCCTATCCACAAAAAAGAAGCCAATTTTTCAGCTGTGTGACGGGAAAACGTTACAAGATGTAATATATTTTATAGTGCAATTCGTATTTACTTGATTCTGTCTTTAAATCTTGTCTGTCAGTTTTCTTAAAGTAACTTTAAATTAGAACTCACAAGTACAACATTTTATGAATTTTGTAATTTCATAGTCTTTCAAAAAAGAACTTCAAATATGACTTACTAATTAAACTTTAAAAAATACGAAACTGTAATTTTCAGAGAGGAAAAAAATTAGTTTATATTCATTTTTAAATAATTCTCATCAATATAAAGTAATAATTAATTAATTTAAGTCACGAACGATAATTGTTTTACCAAAAAAAGCTCAATGTAAAAAAACATTGTAAGAAATATAAGTTTCTGATATTTCAAATAAATACTTTTACCAGTTAACCCTTTAAAAATCTAGTAACAGTTTTATGTTAAGAAAAGAATAAAATTTTCAGTCATTTTTGCTGTATCCTACTATGAATATAGTTGCAATTTTATATTCAATGTAAATGCAAATTTATCTTAATAACTATAATAAATAGATAATGAGCAATTTATGAAATATTATATTCAGATAAAGTAAGCAGAAATGGTAAAAATTATTCCTTTAGCAACGTTTATATGTTTCTTGCATTTGTATAGCCTTATTAAAACTCGATTGAAACTGATCATGTGGTCTGATTATTATCTGGTAAAGCTATATTCTTGACTAAAAAACTTTAAGGGCTATAAAAAAAAGATTCCTACATTTTTTTTTTTAAATAATTTTCTTCAAAAAGTATACTGCAAGAAACATGTTCACTGTAATTATAGAGCATTCAATTAAATATTAATCATACTTATAATACATTTTTTTTGCGTCACGGGAAATGTATTAATTTATCATTTTTTTTCTCACCAATAGCAAACAAAGTAATAATTCGCCATCATAATTACTATTATTAATTTTTGATCTTGAAAGAATTAATATGTACAGGAACAAGTAATATAAAAAAAAAATAATTAAGTCAATTCCTACTTAGATCAACAAAGAAAAATTTTATTTTAGTTACTTTTTATTAAATAGTTACAATTAATATATAAGTGTGTATATACATATGACAGAATCACACTATTAAGTGACAAAATAAAAAGCAATCTTCTTTGCCCTTTTCCATTTTCCTTTATATATATGGTGTTGAACTTTTGTTTGTTTTGTTACTATTTATTCACATTAATTAGATATAATTATTCTGATAAAATAGTACAGTACAAAAGAAACCACATTCTCAGAAATTAGGCCAACCTAGGTGGGATTCGAACCCACACCCTTTGGATTAGAAGCCCAACGCGCTATCCACTGCACTACAGGGACACAACGACCGATTTTCCGTTCTATGTATGCTGTTGAACTATTATTTTTGTTTGTTACTATTTATTCATTTTTTAATTTAATTAATGAATTAATATTTTAAAAACTGTATTAGCATCAAGTGTCATCCTCTACAAGTTTTAAAAAATGTATTTGAATTTGAGCGGATGAATAGAAAGTATTTTATTAAGGATTGAACATTTGAACAATATATATATATATATATATATATATATATATATATATTATATTTAAGCTATTTAAAAAATCATTTTTTCAATGAATCATTTCCCAAAAAATATTTCATAAATGCATATATATATTAATGAACAAATAAAAATATAGAGAGTAGGGTAAAGCCCGAAGTATTTTCCAATCATAAATATTTATTTTACTCAAACTATTACAATTAGACGTATATGTTCTTGTTTGGATATACTGTAAGTACTGTTATGAATTTTTTATAAGACCATTTACCCCAGTAAATTTCAACGTGTGCCCCTCTGGTAGCTCGAAGAATGTCTGAGCGGCATTCCAGCTCCTGTTAAGTGTTCTTTAACATGTCTTGCACTCTTGAACTTTATAAGTTGAATTGGCGTTTCTCTGTGGGCATCTGGACTGTAAACACAGTCCTCAATCCCATATCTGGTGGTCTTCGATGTGGGAGACGGCGAAAGTGGATTTTTTCAGTCTCTTGAGAGACATGACGGTGATTGGCTGTTACGAAGAGATCCGGGAGGCGTGCCTAAAAGTTTCTTCATGATATTGTACTTTATAAGCATTGCAACTTAAGCCTTTTATACAAATATCTTACCAAACTAGTTGCGATATTTGGAGATCATGTGATGCTTCACGCGCTGATTTAGTTTGATTCCTTTGAAACGATCTTTCAACGTGTTCTACTGTTGCTTCAATCACACTAGCCTGCCACTCCTAGGAAAAACTTTGTGAGCGTCTTCCCCCTGAAGTCGCTCCCTCACCGTCCTGCCTACCTAAGGGTGTGGGGGGGGGGGGACAAAGCATGACCAGAAACTACCATAATAATTATTATTTTATTATTATTCAAGCACACTAATCAACCACAAGTTAAAACACAATAGGATGCCCTAGGAGTGATATAAAGAAAGCAATCTACTCTAAGTAAACAAGCGCAAGTAATCTGTTTAATTTAATCTAATCTAATCTATCTTAGATTATTAATTCTCAATCCACTAATTTATTATAGTGGTAAACTCCGTTCTTAACTCAAGTTGTGATAATGAATTATATCTCACCTACGTATCACCGCAACAGTTCCTCTGCTCCTTCTATCTTACAATTACAAAACCCTGACTTTATATAGACGAACTAATCTCCTTATCAGGGTTTCTTCTTGAGAGGGATGGCTGTGAATTAACGCGAATGCTAGCCCAGAGATTCCCCTTGAGGATTAGTGTGAAGGTCACGTAAAGATTCGCCACAACCTTAACGCTGCCTATTTCTTCAACATTTCATACCATAGTTTTATTGATTTTGCATCTGGCGGTTTGCTTCCAAAATTTACTCTGAGCATTAATAAACGATTTTATGCCGTGAAATCGTATTCATTGAACTTTCTCTTGAATCGAAGCCATTTCTACAAAGAATGACAACTTCCACACAAATGTTCCCGAGTCACTGTTGAAGGAGCATTTGCGCCATTTGCTGCACAAAAAAAAAAAAAAAAAAAAAAAAAAAACCCTGCTAAAACTGACCTATTTAATGATACAAAAGTTGCATTATTATACAAGGTGTCCGGGCTTAAAGTACCCCTTAAGTTTTCGTGATGGATGCTACTGTTGACGGTGCGCGTGATTCGTTTTGTAGGAGTCATGGTAAGTCTACTTGGCAAGCCAGTAACGACATTCTATTCTGTTCGAACACGTCACTGTATACGCGAGACTGATTTAAATTCTGTTAACCAAAGTAGGCAGTGCACCTTTTGCTGTGGCGTCCACATCTTTACTAATGAAGTCAGTGTAACAAGTTTACTGTTTGCGACTGCCGAATAATGTGCGCATGTGCGGCTGATCAGACTAGACTCAAAAAATCGCGGAGGGGTTTCTAATCTACGATGGACAGTTCATTCTATAAAATGCAAATTTGTTAAACGAGACCGTAGTATTATTTCATGTTAACCGATATTTCGTCTTAAGCGTTTTCGCGTTAAACGTATTTTACTGTAATACTTAGATGCTGGTTTTTTAAAGGATTAATTAACCACTGGCATTGGAAATCACATATTATCAACGAAACATGCGTCATAATTCTATATTCCAACGTTAAAATTTCTTCACCATTTAGATTTCGATTTTTTTAGGCTTCCCATCTTCTGTAAACATTTTAAAGAAGGAACGAACCTCGCATCTTCTTTAATCCTCTCAGGATAGAACCCAACGAGAGAATTTATGTCCTATTATTGATCTCCTCTCCTGTCTTGTTAGTATTGAATGCGGATCCCCATAATCCGGCTTGTGAATCTGCTATTTACTCCCATTCATAAAGCAGAGATCGGACGGTTCAACCGATATAAATTTTATCTTTGTGCAAACTTTGTGGTTAAAGTTGATTTTAATCCAATCGTGTTGAATACTAGCAATTTATGAGTGTACTTTAGTTTCGTAGGTGCCACAGGTATTGGTTTTTACGGAGCCGTAAATTTCCTCAACAAAACATGCTTTATTGGGAATTTATGACAGTGGATGGGGAGTCAACAATGTTGGTAGATAAATGTAACTACTGGTTGCTATTAAAAATTATAGCATTTAAGTTTCTCAAGTAGTTCTTGAACGAGCGAAAAAAATATTTCCCAAACAAAGTTCGTTACGAATTTTATTTAAAAAATATTTACATTGAACATTTTTCAATAACGTTGGGATAGTTGCCATCAGTCTAAAATTATCGAAATTTTAAGTATAAATTATTTTTATTACTTTTTTTGTGTGCAGTTGTGATTCTCACAGAAAGAACGAAGAGAAAAATACCCTAAGAGATTAAATGAAATGATTTCATAATATGTTCGGTGTTAATCTTTTCGAATTATGAAGATCTCAGAAATATTTATCTGCAAATAAAACTACACGTAGGAAAATTATTAATATTGATAAATATAGATTAACATAAAGTCAAGAAAACTGTGAATAACAATGATCACAAGTTAAAAAAAGTATAAGAAATTGAGGATTTAATACTATACTACCTATAGTCAAGCGAAGCCTTCTATTGATATTAGCACACTGTTTCGTTTACAAGTACAGTAAAATAAATTTTACGCGAAAATGCTTAAGACGAAATATCAGTTAACACGAAATAGTACAAAGTTTCCTATAAACTGCTATGTATTTTCATGCGTTTCTTTCTCTTAACACGAAACGAAAATCGCTTAACATGAAGAGATTTCCCTTCTGGGAATTAACAAAATACAGTAAACACCAACCACTGAATAAAATGTTTCAGAAAGTTTCTGTATTATTGGACTAGCTTACTGTTTCATTGGAAGGCATGGCACAATTATCAGTCTTATGAGGCCTCGTTTAGTAATTGCCTACACTGACGGTTCTTCAGACTCAGAGTGCAATAGGGGTGGATCTGGTGTCTTTCTTAAATACCCAGATAATACAACTTCAAAGCACAAGGTCTCCGCAGGGCAAATTGCTTCCAACTTCACGTGTGAGCTCATAGCAATTAGGACAGCCCTAGATATTTACCTTACATGGACAGATATCGCTAATTCCGACGGCATCATTGTTCTCTCCGATTGTAGATCTGCTCTTGAGGCCATCATGAAAGAAAAAATGGGACTCACCCAAGAAGTCAATTCTCTTTTACTTTCCATTGGTGCATTGGGCAAATCATGCACCCTCCAGTGGTTGACATCGAAGGGAACGAGATGGCTGATTTCCTTGCCAATGAAGCCAGAACCCTTGAACCTGTAACTTCTTCGACTACGGTCTTTGATGCCAACGCAGTCACAAAACAAAAGCTCTGCTAAAACGTACGAAAAAAATTCTCGCTGCCAGAATTAAATTATAGCCGAGAAATTACAACAACAATAATCGGACTAAGGACAAAACATTTTAAGGGCATGAAGATTCTGCCTGATGGATCCAGATCATATGTGGAATGCAGGCACTGCCCAGGCAAGCAACTGGATTCCAAACACCTTTTTAGCTGTCCTTCTATTGTTGGTGCCCTTTTTAAAATAGACAATGACTACAGCATGGACATCCTATACTCGGATCGTGCCATGGATGTTGCCACGGCAGTGATTCACGCCTTTGGCTATATTTGACTCATTTCTATATCTTTATTTTGTTATATACACCTTTGCACTTTGTCATACACGACAACAACAACAACTGTATCATCGGAAGAATGCGTTGCCGTAAATGATGTTAATGTATGTATAGCCACCAGTGGCACAAGGGGAGTGTCCTGGGGGTCCGGACACCCCCTAAAGCCCTTGAGTTTTTTTCGATTGATGATAAAAAATCTTATATATATATATCATATATATACCTTATATATATCTTATATATATCATATATATATATCTTATATATATATATCTTATATATATATATATCATATACATATATTATATATATCATATATATATCTTATATATATATCATATGTATATATATATCATATATATATATATATATATATATATTTGGTGCTGTCTTGAGGTATGAAACGAGTTGGGGGACTTTCGACCATGGACTCCACCCTTGAAAAATTTTTGTAGCCACAGTTTTATAGAGAAGACATTTTGGAGCTTGTACAAAACTCAAAAAATATCACTGAGACAGATTCCGAAGATGAAAATGAAATGAATAATGCAGCTCCTGTTCCCACGTCAACCAAAATGAGGAACATAATGAAAAATTAGCATTTTATTTAGACCCACACTCGAATGAGGAAATGAATAACAAAATGGACGACATGGAATAATTTCTCGACAAGTTGATGCTAAAAAAGACAATGCAAAGAAAAATATCAGATTATTTTTCCAAAACTCGATAAATGATTTGTTTTTCAAAGAACGTGAAATTTTTGCATTGAATTTCACTAAATTCTTAAGAATGCTTTTCTTTTATTGATTTTTATTAAATGTGTGACGGATCTATGCGCAACTTTACTAATTTCTTTGGGATTCTTCTGGGGGAAAATATTCATTATCAACCAACTTTCGCCGAGTAAGGAAGCATGATTGTGCAAGTGAAGTTTTTTTTATAAATTCTGTTTTCGCGAGTTTAAGAAGTTGGCGAGATAGTTTGTTAGTTGAAGAGTGAAGGATCATGGAATTATTAAGAGATTTTGGAGTTCATCCATGAAATGATTACGGAGAGTGGATCGATCGACAGTGATTAAATCCAGATAAGGATCTCCTGCAAAGATTCAAGTGTAGGATCAACTTCAGAAAAGTACAGGTATCGTGATCCTTATTTTATAGATAGAAGTTAGGTTATTAGTGTGCGACGTAGTTTATATTGAGTGTGTATAAGCTATTTTAGATTCAGTTGAGGGTCTGTAGTAGTCCCCGTGTTATAGAATCTCACCTCCGCGCTCTACTATCTGATCTGTTATCTTAATTAGATTATTATTGTGTCTGCTTGATATTTTGGTAACAATAAAATAGTTAGTGTGAATCATGTCTGTTGATTATTCAGTTTCTCCCACACACCTAGCCGGGTCTGCGGGTAGACAAGGGGTCTCAGATGGAAGCAGGAACCATCCGGCATTACAAATGCATACATACACATATCTATGTAAATAAAATGTACTCTTTTTAAATTAACTTTGTTAAAAATATACGTTTTTTGTTCTTCTTTTGCAATATTCTTTTACACGAAAAATTATTTCAGTCCCCTCGGTTTCGTATTAAACGATTTTCACTGCAGTAAATTCATATTACAGAGAAAATTTCATACAAATCTAATCTTTCTAGGATATGGGACATTTAAATGTATATTCTATTTTCTTGTAAACAAAACTATAAATTATTAATGATATGGTGACGAAGAGCACTTCAATGCCCTTTCATTGAATTTTTTAAATTACCTTACATCTGTATGGAAATTTGAATATTTTTTTTCATATGTATATATTTAAATACAAAATGCATTAAAAATTATCTCTACAGCGATTTTTTAAAAAAAAGCAGTTATAAAGACTGCCGATAGAAGTGAAAACTTAGAACTTTTAGTATAAAATTTGAAATTTCATAATGTTTCAATTAAAATTATCAACACCAATCTGGTTTTCACATCTATTGACACTCCGAGCAACAATTATATCCATGTTTATATGGTTTTTTATTATTCAAATATATTACGGGCTGTACAAGATCAGGACAAAATATAAATACAATTCAATTGAAATAACAATTAATATACAATCATATTATTTATGGATAGTATTTGTACTTACTTAAATTTCAATGTACTTGATTTTTAACATTATTTTATTGCTTGCATCATTGTCATCATTAATTTCAACAATACTTAGACTTTTTGTAATTTCAATTATATCATGTTGTTCTAAAAAAGATACAATAGGCTTATGGTAACTAAAGAAAGGAAGGAAAATGTTTGATTCAAATTTATCTAAGTATCGCGTAAAAACCGCATCGATCGTCGTTTTATATTTTGTAGTACTGAGTTTTCGATCATTGGACATATTTAAATTAAGTGTTTCATTTAGAAATTCAATTAGTGGTAGATTTTTATCATCTGCAAGGTTAATATTGAAAAAAAATATTAACTTTGCAAATTATTTAAATACGAGTATTTAAAGTAATTTTGTGTTATTTATTTTTTGTTTTAAAAAAATATTAGTATATTTATTTAGTTCTCACTATTTGTGCGGCACAATGATTCTTCAATCAAACGATTCAAATAATAATCAAACAAAAACAACTATTTCAACTGTACATACACATTGAAGTTTTCACTAAATCCATTCAATTTCACTTACAAGACATGTACAGCACTATACGCCAGCTGTATAGCTACAGATATACCGCTATAAGCATGTCGATGACGCGCATGCACCCATCCAAAAAGTGTCTAAGGAGAACAGCAGACTGCGCGTGCGTCAGTTAGAGCATGTCGGTGACACGAACCCATAAGATTTTCCCCTACCAAAAAGTGCCCAACGCCGGTAAAGAAGTTTTCACTTCAAAAATAATAATAACGAAATAAATAAATAAAATAAAATAACTGTGCATATTTTATGAAAGAATGTGTTTTGTTATGTAATTTATTTTTCCATTGACCGTTACGAGAATCCATTTTTTATTTAACAATTATACTGTGTGTTAGACAGTGAAAAAAAGAAGAGAAATTAAAGGAAATTATTTTATTTCTATGTATATAATCATGGCTTTTTCATGATTTTATAGCTAAACTGCACTTTATATAAAATATAGGTAAGTGAACTCATAAATTATTTTACTGTCCACGAAATGCCTTGACATTTAGCGTAAATCAATGATCGATAAATTGTTGTTCGAGAATCAAATGGGATTTTAAGAATGAGTGAGTGAGTGTGTGGGTTTATGGCGCAAGAGCCTAACTTGGCTAAATTGTGCCAAATATTAGTTAAAGCATCAAAAGGGCAATAAAATCTATCTGATAAGGCTGTAAAATCACAGTATTAGAAGGAAAAGGAAATATTGGGGGCAAATTAAATATGAAAAATCTATGTGTAAAGAAAAGTAAACAGATTTTGATGGAAGTATTTTCTCACCAAGTCAGACAACGTCAAAACTAATGAATTAAGAAGTAATATAAAAAAAAAATTAAATCAATTCCTACTTAGGTCAACAAAGAAAAATTTAATTTTGTCTCTTTTGATTAATATTTATTTTTCACAATATTAAGTGAGAGAAAGCAATTTTCCTTTCTATATATGGTGTTAGACTACTATTTTTGTTTGTTACTATTTATTCATTCATGAATCACATTCTCAGAAATTAGGCCATCCCAGGTAGGATTCGAGCCCATGACACTTGAATTAGAAGCTCAACGCGCTAACCATTGCACTACAGGGACACAACAAACGAATTTCCCTTTTTTGTATGGTGTTGGACTTTTTGTTTGTTTGTTACCATTTATTCCTTTTTTAATTTAATTAATGAATTTATGTTTGAAAAATCTGTATTAATATCAAGTGTCATCCACTACAAGTTTTAAAAATGTATTTGAACTTAAATGGATGAATAGAAAGTATTTTTTAACGATAGAAAATTTAAACAAGATATATATATATATATATATATATATTATATATATATATATATACATAGGGAGAGAGAAAAAGAGAGAGAACTAATATAGGAATTGAAAAAATGATTGGAAATGATTATGAAACACTGGATTTTAGAATGAGGTTTACTGTGTATACAACATGACAGGAATGTAATTTTTAGAGTATCTTTAAGTGTGTTCCGAAGTAAAATTATAAAGAAAAACAAAATTATTGTTTTATTTCTATTAAGTTATTGTGTATTGCATTTTATTTCAATAGAATAATTTCTATTTATATTAACGTATTATGATTCCATTTTTTATGGGTTTGTTAAAATTTCTCTGCTGTGATTCGCATTGTAAATTAGTACTCAGAAATCTTCCATTAAATCTTTTAAAAATTGTAATTAGATATTAGGCTTAATATAAAAAAAAATTTTGTGTGCGTGGGAAAATTACTTTTTCATGACAACCAAATGAATTCTTGTGTGTGTATGTGTGTTTTTATTACAAATAGAATTATAATTTATATCATAATTGTTATGATATACGCCTTTAACGTTTGAGTGTTTATATTATATTTGCGGCTTGCTATTTAGTTTACTGAGTTATGGTTTAAATTTATAGTAAAGCCATAAATTTAGAATACACAAGCAAAGGTTGGGCTTAAAAAATGAATAAAGAATAACAGTAATGTGTTTCCCGTCTAATCTTATTTAAACGGAAATGGCTTAGAATGTAGTCAGTCTGGTTAAGTGTAATCTTGAGTATGTGGGTTGGGATTTCACATTTAAGAGTAAATTATATGTTTATAATAAATTATTCTAGTTTGAAAAGTGATATTACAGTACTCAATTTTTCTCTTTTCTATCGTATTTCTTGGAGAATAAATTCTAACCAGAAAATAAGCCTTCTGATTTTTCGAGGTTCTCGAATGGGATGACCCGTATTCGGAGAATCGTCTGAAATACGTGCTCAAAAAAAAAAAAAAAAATTAAGCCTTAAAAAGTAAATATGGCGACAAATAAAAATGCAAGAAAGCCAAGCATGGTGACCGAAAAATTTACATTTATTTTACAAGTTTCGTTAAACTGAAATAAAATATTATAAATGTGGATTTTTTTCTTACCCCCCCCCTCCTTTGTTATAATTCTCTTTTTTTAAATAAGTTAAATCAGGTTTTCAAAAATAATATTTTTAGATAATAATTCCTAAATTAAACTAATCCGATTTGGTCTATCAGAGCACTCACAAAATTGAAAATAAATAAAATCCTCACTCAGGTATCAATCGTTAGAACAGATTATATAAGATAGCCATTTAAATTTAAATTTTATTTTATCAATTTTAAAACTGTGATGGTGAAATAAAAAAAACCGTGAAATATATTTCCAATGTCTGCCATATTATTATCAGCATTGATCATGCCGAAAAAACTGGGAAAATATTATTTAGAGCATTAACATTTATTTTATCAAATTTTTAAACTTAATGTGAGCTAAAAATAAAATAAAATTAAAGTTTATTGCATTGATATATATTTTCTCCACTCAAAAAAGAAACATGAAGGGTTTGAAACAAGTTGGCTTCAAGTAATGATTGGATTTAAGAAAATAGACCTAATTTCCTAATTTTTTATTAAAAACTAGGATCTTTGATTGACATTAAAACAAACATCAAATCTAGTAAACAATCCCAAAGTTTTAAAACCACTATCTAATTTACAATTAAAGAAAGCAACTTGTCAAATGAGTTAATATCGTAACGTGTTTATTAAATTTATACACTATCTATTTGTTACAACATTAAGGTTAAATAATCTAATAAAAAGTGACGATAAATACACATCACACAAAGCTTAAAGTATAAGTTCAAAGTACTGAAAATCGTACGTATAAAAATAAAGTAGAATTAAAAGGAGAAAGAAAACGATACATAAATACGTTGAGATAAAAAAGGAAACAAGACGATAACTGGAAGTCATAAAAATAAATGGTCAGTAAAAATAAAAATAAAAATTAGAATTCAAGGAAGGGGAAAAAAAGATAGGTTTCTTTAATTTTTTTTTTTTTTTTTGGAATAAAAAAGTCACTGCTGAAAAATTAGAGGAATAATTTAAATTAAGGTGACCAATTTTTTTACAATAAAAAGGACTAAAAATTAAAAAAAATTTACAACGTAAATTTCTGAAACATTTTATTAATTCAAACAAAATTACATTACTTTCGCTTACATCGCTTTTAATTGTTTACTTAAACGAGTATTTTTCTATTGAATGAATTATTTTTTTTTGTCAATATATCATTTTCGAATACATCGGAAGTTTCGGAGCAAGAAATATCCTTATGTTGAACTTTACGGTAAGTGCTACAGCTCAAATATTAACATTGAATCTTGATTTATCACTAGTCCAAAAATCATTACCAATTGAAAAAACTCTTTCAACTGTTGCATTAGTTCCAGGGCAGCACAACGAAATTCAACATGAATAATTAAATGTTCATATGGAATGTGTTCATTTTTGAAGTGATTAAACATTTCCACCCATCTTATATTCATTTCAATATGCTGTTTTTCTCATAGTTCTTATTTATCAGAATTTATAAATACGCATTCAGTTTTTTAATTCCTTCAAACAGACAATTGCTATCTATTCAGACTAGGTTTATTCACCCAGCGCGTGGGACTGGTGCCCGTAAAGACCCGGATAAGTTGGACTTAACCAGATTTTCTTTGGATCTGCCAATGCCAAGGGGACCTGTAGATCTTCTGCGCCCACGCCCAGGGTCGAAAATGAGCTTAAACCGGAGTTGCATCGATTTTAATATCAGGCATTTCTTTCGATAAAAACTCAATCCAATTTTCTATATTTGCCCAATTTACTTGCGATGAAGTCAAAAAATACCATTAAAACTGTTGTTTCATGTGATATTTGTTTCAGACCATTCTTCGACATATTGGAAACAGGACTGGTAAAAATTTTGCACTTCCATTGGTAAACTTTTCCGTTATGCCGGGATTTGATTCCTCTAAGTTTGACAATTTTTTTAATTATTAAAGGAATAAATATTTCTTTAAAATTTTTGTTGAAGGGCAAAATCATCCAAAAGGAGACTAAATTCTGTAGCTAATATGTGTTCGTCATCAATCTTTTGAATCCTTTTGCGGAAAATAGATGTTTGATTATGTGCAAAATACTTCAATATCTCCGATAATTCATATTCAACCGGCACATGACGCGCAACAGTTTGACCTGGCTTCTCTGAAAACAAAGATTAACTGATTACTTTAAAAATATTGAAAAGGAGGGCAAGTAGGAGGGCCCTTTTTGAGGAAGGACAGAACCTATATATATAAAAGACGGACTGTCCTCCCTAAAGTAGGATGATTGGTCACCTTATTTTTAAACGTAAGCCAAGCTTAAAAATTTAAAAAAGGATGTAAAACTTAAAAATAAATGTAAATTTTTAAAGTGAAATTCAAAATTCCTTTAATAGGACAAAAGATTTCTTTTAATCGCTAAATGTGGCTGCGGTATCCTAGTGGTCAAAGTCTCTGTCTCGTGGCTGGACTATCATAGGTTCGAGACTAGTAGCGCTGAAGACCCATTCTTAATGCTCGTACAATCTGTCGAAGCCCAAACGTTCTCTCGGTTGGTGTGGAAACTAAGAGAGGAGATGGTGGTTCATTTGCCATCCTCGTCACTTGGCCATGGTTCAAAATTGATAGGTCCATCGCCAATAGCCCTCGTGCAATTTTGAAGTGCGACTAAAAAAACTCTCTCTCACTCCTCGGTGAATTAAGAGTATCTCCTTCATTATTAAAATTCACAAATACTTAAAATTGAATTTTTTCTCGCAAATTTTGCTTTTCAAAATTTTAATTTGTTTTTAAAAGTTTTCCCAACACTTAGTTTCTTTTTAAAAATAATGGATACTTCAAAATCAATTTGTCATCATTGACCATAAACGCAGTTAGATAACGCTTTTACAATGAGTTCAGCTTTTCCTGTTTTGCCAACTTCAACAAATGCAATTTTTTCATACGAAATATTTATTTCAAAATATTTATAAGTTATTAATTTTCAATTATTTTTTTCAATCCAATTTTTATTGAATTTCTTCGCCTTTTTGTGTTTCCGTAGCATTTTCCAACAAGTTTTGCTGGTCCTAGTCATTTTACTAGTTATACTATCTAACTGTGACGGTTTCTATTCGCGGTTCTTCTTCTAATCCTCTTGGGGGAACTATTCTTTAACTGTGGTTTTAGTTTAAAATCCGCTTTCCGTAGAGATGACTTGATTTTATGCAAATGTAAAGGCTATTTAAACCTTTACGTTGGAGTGTGTGAGGTTAATCGTGCAATCTAGGAATAGTAGAAAGTGATTTGTGACTAGGAAGCCGTGCGGCTAGAAATTAATATTCGTCTTAAAATCCACCGGGAATTGTGGAAGGAAATAACAGTGGAGCCGTACCGAGTTATCGTGGTTCGAGAAGGACAAATGCAGTGGCGTAAAGGAGAATATTAGGGCCCCCTGCAAAATCAGGTTTTGTTTCTCAAGCCCAAGTACGTACTTGGCGTCAGTCAGGGTTTGGGCCCCCTAGAATATCTGCCCCCTGCAATGCGAGGGCTGCGGAGGTGAACGTTACGCCACTGGACTAATATAAGGAACTCCAGCTTCAGTTAGTAAGTTTTTTTAAATTATCTCATAAATTAGATTAAGAATTAGGATATATAAGATTGCTCCCAAGGTTAAGCAATAAACTTGTAAATCATTCAAAAAGTGTTAGATATAAAAAAAAACTTATTTATTTTTAAGATCATGTCTGTGCTTCTTCTCCGAGCCCTTCTACTCCTGCGATCTCCGGGTTGCGACGCTAATGTTTTTGAGGAAATGATACTACAATAGCAATTAATCTCCCTTCATATCGTTAAAATCAGAGTGATTTAAATGATTCAATTAAAATCTATCAAATATCTTAGTAAAAAATATTGAAAATTGTCATAATTTTATATATTAATCACTACATATATAAAGAATCCGTTAAGTTGATATCTGTGTTTGTTCTTTTTCTCTGAAGCAAATGAAATTTTTCAAGATTTATAAGATATTTCTCGTTTCTTATTGCAGTATTTCATGTAAGCAGAATTATATCGATTTCATTTATTTTATTTTATTAAATATTTGAATATTGTATTGTATTTTTTAAGCTGAAAATTTTTGATGATTTGATTTCTTGCTACTTTATTCCATTACCGTAGGGCAGAGGTGGGCAACGAGTGACCTCTAAAGAATTTTTATGAGGCCCGTAAAGATAGTCAGAAAATCCGCTTTGAACCGATACATCTTTCCCGTGCGTGCGATCAAAGATTTTTCGTCTTTTATTTATCACTATTAAGAAAACAAAGGACCTGAATGTGTTTTTAGAAAGAGATCATGCGCAGAGTTTGGAGAATAAGGTCAAAAGAAAATTTCAGGATTTTAAGAAAACTGAGCCAAAATTCAATTTGCTCTATTATCCCATTACTGCTGATATTGATACAGCGCATGAGGATCTACAGCTTGAAGTTATTGACTTGAAGTCAGATCGCTGAGTGAAGAAAATGTTTAATGCTATGACATTGATTTCGAGTCTTTACAAATCTCTGTTAGCTTAAAAATTTCAATATGGAAAGAAATTTGTGGGGAAATTGTTCTTTTTACTATAGTAGACATATATCTGTGAGCCAAGCTATTCTTGCATGGAGATCAACATTTTCAGGCTGTGATGAAAATTTCAACAAACAATCTGCTTAAAAAAATTGTAGGGAAGCATGATGGAGTACATTTGTCCCATTAAGCTGATTCGAAAATAGAATGGGCTTGCTTGTATAAATAATAAATAAATTGAATAAACTGCCACTATTTTATTTAGCTTATATTTATTGTTTTTATAATGAATGCAATCATTTTAAAAGGGTGTGGCACTCCGGTATTCTTCCCCTCCCACAATTTGGCTAAGCAAGTTGCCCACCCCTAACGCAAGGAAATTCTTTAAAATACATTTCGCATAAAAAGAATTTTCAAGCAGAAATAAAGATATCAACTTTTCCCTCTTTATTTCTATGTACAGTGAAATACGTTTAACGCGAAAAATCTTAAGACGAAATATTGGTTAACACGAAATAATATAATGGTCTCGACAAACTACTACGTATTTTCATGCATTTCTCTTCTTTTAACTCGAAACGAAAATCGTTTAGCCCGAAAAGATTTCCCTTCTGAGAATGAACAAAATTCAGTAATAAACACCAACTACCCCAGGCTAGATTAAACCCTTTCGCACTTAACGAGGCACATACGTTCCAAGCAAATTTCCAAAAATTCTTTTGGGACATAAAATATTCTCTGTCTCATTGGAGACTTTCTTACCAGTACTGCCAACATTTTTGAAGATATTTTCATTCACAGAACACATAGATGGCACGGCCGTACATAATGCTATTCCCACCTTTTTGAAGTGTTGAAGCAGCTTATTCCATACTGTACGAACGTAAATAGTTAAGTTTTGGGAAATACCGACTATTTCCGATTAAATTTTGATTTATCCATAAATCTCTAAGGCTAGACAAGTTACTCACGAAGCGGATTACTTCTAATAAACTGGTAAATGGCAAAGTTTTATTTCCGTATTTTATTATCGGGACATATTAGATCGAAAATCTTGTAAGTGGTGGAAAAAAATATTTTTTCGCCTGTTGATGAGCGCAATGGTTAACTCCTGGATTGCGTACTGCGAACTCAAACATCAAAAACCCCACTTCTTGATTTCAGTGTACCTCTTACAGAAGCCTTGATAGTGTCCGGAAAGCTCAACGCACCGTACCATCGCCGTAAAAGAACTGGACGCCCATCCAAAACATCACGAAACTTACTCAAATGTTGGTGACCATCTGCCAGTATAACAACAATAACACGACGGCAGAAGGCACAACAAAAGAAGGAATCGCGCACTAAAATAATGTGCATGATGTGTAATGTCCCATTGTGATTGTGTGTATGTTTTAAAACATACCATTCATAATTAAATTTTTATGACTGGAAAATCTTTGATTTTACAAAATTACTCATTGAAGACTTCTTAGACACATATGTCCCAGTAATCAGAACTGATGGGACATATGTATATGCCCCGGTCCTAAATCAGTGTTTAAAATTTTTCTTAAAGTTTAACATCTTAGTTTTAGCATTCTAGTGTGCCCTACTCATAGTTTATGCTACCAAAATTGTTCTTTGTAAAAAAAAAAAAAAAAAAAGAAACGAGTCTTACAGTAGTCGCATATGATGTGTAACATCTGACTTGTTATCATGGTAAATACGCAATAGTGACTTTAATCCTGAAAGAAATGAATCGGTTATGACTGGAAATAATTTTCTATCGAATAACTACATCTTTAATGAAAATTTTATTTAATTAACACAAGGAGTAATGCAGTTTTTTATCAAAAATATTTATTATTGTTTAATTTGGGGAAGAGCGGAGACAATAGATTTATGAAAACTAAAGTATGACACATATACTTGTGATTTCAAAGTATTTAAAAATCGTTGAAAAACGGCGTCAATAACAGTACCACTGTTAGTTTTCGAAACATTTCGATTAGTGTTCATTTCGAGCTTGAGTTCATCTTTCAGAAAAGCTATGAGCGGCCCAGCTTCTGGCAAGCTGAAGTTAACGTTAAAATCACCACTCAAAATCATGGGAAGCGAGTGATAGTTTTTTTAAAAAAAGAGCAGAATCACCTTCGGTATAAGTACAAAATGAAGGAAATCTGTAATTTTTTTAACTGTTTGATTCGGAGAAATGTATGCGACTACCTAAATGACAAGACTTGCTGGTATGTGCGGTAGGCGGGAGTCTTAATTGCTACTACAGTTGGACCCCCAGACGAGGGTAGCGAAGAGACACCGTCAAGCGCATGCTTAAAAATTAGAAATATTAGAGAAAATCAAGAATACCCGTTTACTTAATTAGTTAGTTTTTTTTAATCGAGAAATCTTTTTTAATCACAATTAAAAATATTATATTGACAGTGACAGGAATTAACCTCAAAGTATGAAAATGATAAGCACTTAAATATTTATTCAAATAATTCCATATTACTTACTCCTACTTTTTTTAAGAATGATGAGCTTTGTCAGACGCTTACCAGGAAATATAATTATTAATATATATAGTTTACACATATATAAATATATCCTCAGATTTCACACACAATGAGCCCTGAGACTTTGACATTTGAGCATAAGAATCATAAGTTTATTCTGGATGAAGTCTAATAAGACTAGCTGGTATGTGCGGTAGGCGGGTGTCTTAATTTCTAGTAGAGTTGGACCCCCAGACGAGGCTACCGAAGAGACACCCCAAGGCGCTGAATTGGCCAAATCAAACAGCGCGCGCTTCCCCCGACTTCCTGTTACGCATTTCCGTCCCTTTTCACGAAATCACTCCAACAAATATCCAGCAACCGAGAGTAAAGATGTTACACATCAAAAACTCGTCGCGAAAGCGTCAAGATGGGTGTGAAATGAAAAAGGTGGTTCCGCATGTTTTGTGGAAAGGCTTACCCTTGGAATAGCACACGAGTCAATTTTGTTTATTGAAGCCACTTTAACTTTCCACCCCTATAAACGCCACACAAAAAAGGATCCGAAATAAGGAACATCATGCATGAAAAAAAGTATGCGCAGTTATTTAGAAGGATATTCCATTGGAGAAATGAATAACAAAATGGACGACATGGAACAATTTGATATTAAAAAAGGCAATGCAAAGAAAAATATCAGAATATTTTCCAAAAATTCAATAAATGTTTTGTTTTTGAAAAAGTTGCAAATTTTGTTTTAAATTTCATTAAGTTCCTGTGAATGTTTTTGTTTCATTGATTTTTATCAAATACATGCATATATACTCACTCATCTATGTAAATAAAATGTGCTCAAATAAACTTAATTTTGTTAAATATATGTTGTTTTTTTGCAATGTCCATTATACGAAAAAGTATTTCAATCCCTTCAGTTTCGTGTGAAACGATTTTCACTGCATTATTTCCTAGTACACAATTCATATTTTTTCTTAAAATTATTTTCCACTTTGAAATTTTTGAAGGAAACATTTTTCGTTCATTCATACAAAATATTTGACAATCAACAAATATTTTCATGAAATTTTCTTTAAAAAAAAAAGAGAACGCTAAGTATTTCTTAAAAAAATCAAGCACAAAGAACAACGCAGTATCCATAGCAAAATTCACTAGCTAGGGAAAGAGGGAAAAGAGAGAGAGACAGAAAAACAAAACAAAAAAACACCTTCTGCTAACAACCTTGTCATTTGAAAACGCGAAGCCATTCAAATTTGATTTATACTTCGAAATAAAATAAAAAAGAAAAGAAAAAAAAATCCAAATGGCTAACTTTCCTGTTGACCGCGAATGCGTAGCATAAAAAGTACCTCATCGTTTCTTAACTGCCCACTGAGTATGACTGGTTTAGTGAGATACAAAGTTGCAATCTGGAAAGTTAATGTAGCAGCAAATAAAAAAACTAAAAAAAAGTTTTTGATTTTTTAATTTTATTCCGCTTAGATCTTAGCGCGCGGAGGGGGAAAAAAAAAGAAAAATCAATAGCTCTTTTTAAAACTCTTGGATGAAGTGCTTCAACGTAGTCTGAGAAAATGCCCTTGAAAGTAATTTGCGTGCTTGCCACTAGGCGGCAATAAAATCTGTGTGATTTTAAGTTGCCTTTCTGTTCAGAGTTCCATTCAAGAAAACTGGAATGTGCTCAATCAAATTCGATGAATATTTTCATAATAATTGTTGGGAAAAATAAAAAGCTCCAGGAAGATTTTTTCCTTCTGTCTGTCAGTGATTAGAGGAAATTTCGCAGGTCAGTTGGAAATTGACAAAATAAGGCGTGCATAAATATTCATTGATAAATGCTAAATAAGACATTAATTGGTTTTTTTCAAAAGAAAAAAATTAACGCACATATAACAATTTGCTCTTAATTGAGATGAAAATGATTATATCTGAGTTTAGGTATCATTTATATGTTCTGAAATACGTGAGTTAATCTCTCTATATATAAAAAAAAGTTTTTCGTGATGATGTAATAAATTTATTTATTTATCTAAAACACGAGAACAATAATAAAAAGGTTGTAAATCCTGTTCAATATTACGGTTACAAATTTACTGCCATGTGAAATTTTATCAAGAGAGTTTTATCAAAGGTCAAATTGTATGAATACTATGGCTCACACTACACCAGTGATTCCCAAAGTGGTCTATATAGACCCCCCCCAGGGGTCTATGACGATCTGTAAGGGGTCCACGAAAGTAAAATAATAATTTGGGGTCCGTGAGGTGTAAATGGGGGTCTACGATTGTGGCTCTCATTAAACCAGATCGTCACTGATATTAAAAGGAAATTTAATCAAGTGGAAACTAGACTTACCTATTTAACAGATTTATTTACTAAATTTAATGAACTTTATTTGCAGTTACAAGGCGACAGCATAAATGTGTTATTAGGACTACATTTCCCACAGCATTTCTTGCCAGAATTAAGCTAAAGGAGCATAATTTTCGACGTCGCCTTCATTAAAATGTCCTTTTTTTTAGATTTTGAAACTAGGTTTGAAAATGTTTTGACTATCGTAGTACCACAGAAGACAATGAATTCATATGGTCACTTTGAAAAAAAATCATATTATAAGAATTAAGCACTAGGAATATGCACTAACGAAGATCTTAAAGCAAAGTTTAGAAACGATGTCAACAATTTTAGCTTTAAAAATATATACTTGTTATTCATTCCATATTATGAAATATCTTGAGAAAGATTTTAATTGTTTTTTCGATTGAGAAGGTGTGCTTGCCAATCTCCAAAACAAAACACACACAAAAAAAGTAGAAGAAGAAAATACAAGACACCATTAACCGAGGAGATATTTAGGGTTAAACCCTGATAAGATTGATGTCAAAGGTTGAAAGTTTATTATTGCATCCCCAGATTCCTCCTTCCTTCAAAAAGCACTTGTTTATTGCACAGTTACTTTATGTAACAGTTATTTTATGCATTAGTTAAATTTTAATTTAATTAACTAACTAATTAAATTAACCAACATGTGTTTTCTTAAATTTTAAACTTTTCTATTCTTCACTATACTTCACTACAGTTAAAAATTTTAATCTTTTAAAGTAAATAGCTCTATACCTGCTGTCAAAAACACATTTAAGTTGATAAATTTGCACAAATTTAATATTAGGAAATTAGGGGGTTTACCCCAAACTGAAAAACTTGCCAAGGGGTTTATGAGGGTAAAAAGTGTGGGAACCTATACACTAGACACTCGAGGGGACTTGATTATGTCATACGTACTGAAACGTACCTAATTATTTCCCTTTAAGATTGGCATTTGCCATGACTATTTATAAATTACAGGGGTAGAGTCTTGGAAAAGTCTATTTATGTCTAACATCGAAGGAAACAATATTTATTCATAGATAATTGTATGTGGCTCTGGGAAGGTGTAGAAGCAAAAACGGAATATAAATTCTGTGCAATTTAGAAGAAAAGGTGAATAGAAATATTGTTTTTAAAGAGGCACTAAATTGAGTACAAATTAAAATGCGGAGATGAGACTTGAAATTTATTTTTTCTCTGCTTACAATATATATTGGAAGAAAAAAAAAAGAACTACATAATATATATACATGCAAATTATAGTTATACAATTGGAGCAATAAGTAGTAACAGTTGTATATTTAATACAATGGGGGCTGGTCCGGTGAACAAAATGTACCCCCTCCCAAAGTTACTATAAATTTAAATGATTACTCAATAAATTTAATTTGCTATAGAACAAAAGAAATTAAAAATCCGTTAAAGTTTATGGGACGCAGAGGCGTAGCTACCGCCGTATCAATGATACGGGGCCTCCAAGCTACAAGGGTGTGTAACTTCAGTACCACTAAAAGGGCTTTCATTTTTAAAAAAGGGCCTTAAAGGAGTTTTAATACGGGGTTCATTCAGAACTAGCTACGCCACTAATGGGATGATATAAATACCAAGTGCAATATATATATATTTTTTTTTTGCAAAAAAAAAAAAGAAGTTCTACAATCATTTTGTTATGGGGAAAAAATATTAATATTTTTTTATTTATTTGAAGCATTGTTTGATGAACTTATTTTAGTTCATCTTTTGTAAATATTTTATATTTGAGTTCTGAATTTATTAATCGTTGATTGCTTCTATCAGCGGTTCTTACTGTGGTCCGCGGACTTTTGGGAACCGTGACGTTTTCTCTAGGGGGTCCGCGGAGTCTCTCGTGTAACGTTGAGATTTTCCTCTTTTACAGATTTTGAAAGGCCTCGTGGAAAAATTGAAAGAAGTGCCATACGAGATTAGATTACTGAATAATCCCTAATGAAGAAACTGTACTAGAACTTGTACTTTTATCAAAAATATAAGTCGGAGAGGGATGCTCTCAAAATCCTGGGAGTCTACGATGTTGCCCTGATACACAAAGAGAGGCCGCAGCGATCGAAAGTTTAAGATGCGCTGGCTTACATCATTTGTTCTCTATGTCAAAGTGAAATACATGTCTTACAACTTAATAATGGGCTAAATTCATGACGGTCACATAATAAATGCAATTACGTGCTCTTCGTTGAATTCGCAACTAACATTAGACTTGTATTTGTTGTTTTACTTGCAAAGTTTTGATAGAATTTCAATTTGATAGTTAGATTAAAGTGTGTTCAAGTTTTAAAATTCTCTTCAAAAAGCTTTTCAAATTTTCAAAAATATACGTATATATCATACGTGTACTTTTGAATCAAGAGCATTTTCTCGACCAGTGGGCATTATTACTAGGGACATCTTAAGACTTCTTGAGGCCCTGGGCCCCTGCTCAAATGTAGGCCTCACCTATGACCCTTATAAGTTGGCAATACATAGCATACGTTGTCAAATACTCGTACAAACAATAATCCGTAACCAGTGACGCTCACAAGGGGGGTGTCCTGAGGGTCCGGACACCCTCCAAATCCCTTGAAATTTTGTCGATTGATGATAATCCTATATATATATACATATAAAGTAAAATTTAATTAAGTACTTGTAAACAATTTAATTTATTAATTAATGCTAAATATTAATTCAATAATTTATGTTTACTGCTTTTTGTTAACGAAATCGACAAAATCAGAAGAATCAATTGGTGTTGTCTTGAGGTATGATACGAGTTGGGGGACTTTCGACCATGGTCTCTCCCCTTGAAAAAATTTTGTGTGGGCTACTGTCCGTAACAAATAAATATAGATGATTTACAATCGCACAAACCTGCTCGACGGACTGCTGCCTTTTGACAGAATGAGTAATAATGGTGAATGGTGGTAGGCCTAGGTCTATACATGGACCGATGGTCATCACATGTAACCAGTTGATATATCGTCCGAAATTCTCAGTTTTTCTAAGAATACGACCGGAAATAATATTTGACCGTTAAAATTATTCGAATCATGATCTTATTAAGGCTGGGTCGAGAACGAGACGAGGCCCTGTGTCCGGGCCCAGTTGGCCCATGCCTTAAGACGACCCTGATTATTACGGAAAACAATTATGTTCTTTTAAAAGAAAGTTTCTGCAAAAAACAAACGTTGGCAACAGCGAAATGCATGAACAAATAAACTGGAAACACGTGAGTGCATTTATCATATGGCTACGACGTTACAAAAATTTATGAACTTTTTAGCTGGAAACACGTGATTGCATTTATCCCGTAACTCTATAGACTGATTGGAGGAAACACGTAATTGCATTTATCATGTGCCTATGACGTTACAAAAATTTATGAACTTTTTTAGCTGGAACACGTGATTGCATTTATCAGTGACTATGACGTCACATGAATCCGTGGACTGATTGGTGGAAACACATAATTGCATTTATTATGTGACTATGACGTCATATGAATTTTTGAACTGACTGACTAGAAACACGTGAATTGTAGTTATCACGCGACTACGAAGTCAAATGAATTTAGCCCATTAAAAATTATTTAAATTATGCGATCGAAAAAAAAACACAGAAATGATATATTTAATTTTCTCACGAATTATTTCTGAACACTCAATATTTTTACGTAGTAAACTTTATTCCATTTGGCAAACTAAACTAAAAACTGAACAAAAGTGTAGAGAAATTAATCCATCTTTAAAAAAAAAAAGACGTACTAAATTGACATGCAAGTTAAAAATAATGTAAAACAAATAAATAAGTTATAGAAGAAAGAACAATATTTCTTTAGTAACGTTCTCTCGATATTTAAAGAAAATATTTCTACAGGTTTATTTATAAAATGAATTTTCAATGTGAAGTTTTTAAATTTATTTTATAAATATAACTGCATACAAACATACACATGTAAATGAAAAAAATTACCTATATCCGTTTAAATTAATATACATATGCATTTAAATGCAAATAAGAGTATTTTTTCCATAGTAAACGGAAAATGAAAAAGAAAAAAAAAGAAAAGAAATGTAGTTGAAAAATGATGTCTCGTACGTGTTTGCTTTTATTTTTTGGAATGTGTTTCGTTAGTCTTCTTAAGCCTAACATGTCTACTTCCCGCAGCAAACGTTCCTTTCATTGTGCAAATAAACGCGCCACAAATCATGCGGAGGCCCGACGTCTTCAAGCTGTGTGTGAAAATTGCGATATGTCCCACCAAACACGCGCGTATTCTTGACGGAGGAACGAATTTACTGCATTCAGAAACTGGAATTTGGTAAATAAGATGAGTGGAGATTATTTTTTGGCGGTACTTGTGAAAATCGCCAACAAAAAAAAAATGGTCTTGTCAAGCTTTGAGTTATGTGAGGTATATGACTTGTTATTATATTTTCGAGCTGCCGAGACAGAGGCTAAACAATTGGATGGCAAATTGTTTTGGAATTTTGAACAGGTAGATTTCTATGTTAACGAAGAAAATGGGGAGTGGGAGGACTTGATATTTTGTGGTGTTTATATTATTTTTTTTCTTTTTGTATACAGGATATAGAAAAAATTCCAATGACACTTTTAAAAGTTATGGACACTGTTGAAAACGATTTTATTCGAATAAAAAATATATATAAATCACTGATTCATGGAATGTTTATTGTTTTTTCGGAGCTCTACGGAATATTTGATGATGTGAAAATTTTAAATTCATATGGATTCGAATGAGAGAGAGGGAGAAGTGCCCCTCCTCCTCTCATACCTCCTTCAAAGTAGCCTCAAAACCAGCAGCGTAGTCAGAAAAAGGGTTGTTTTAAAAGAGTTCGGACATTCTTTAAGTTTCCTTAAAAATGTTTTAAGGAATAAATTGTATTGTTCCTTGCGTTTCTTAAAATTCCTACCTTTTTGAACAATCGCCAAACCTTTGCAACAATTCGGCCAAATCCTTGCTGGTCGAAAAACCTTACAAGCAAAGACCCGTTTATTATATCCGATGCAGAACTAAAATCGTTGTTGTTACAGTTAATGAAAAAATGCCGGTGAACGATAAAGAAGTGTTAACGTTGAGGATATCGTACAAATTTATAAAATATCACGTAGTGAGAGACTAAAGCAGGGGTATTCAACTTTTTTTCCCACCGGGCCGCAATGACATGATAGGTATTTCACACGGGTCGCATACACGTGACAGTTTTTTCATGCGGGCCGCAACATGTGAATAATGGAAAAAAACACTATAAGACCGAAGCAACATTGACAAAAAAATTGATCAAAGTATTAAAACTCATTTTTGACTTTTACTTTAATACTATATTAACTTTTCTATCAATCTATTTGAATATTATAATATATCTGAATATAATAACTTTTTTTCTATCTTTCTATCTGAATATTATAATATTAAAAAGTTGGCGATTTGTCGAACAGAAATTAGATTAGGTCGCTAAGAGAATTCGAAAATACTGCTTGGACGTAAGTGGTCTTTATATTTAGTCTTCTCATATCTCGTCGGTCTCGTTATTGTAATTCATATTTAGAATTTGGGTGCATCTCTAAACTTGGTGAATAAGTTTTGCGTTGTTGTTGTTGACACTAAAAGTAAATTGAGATTATTTTGGAATATGGCCAGTCTTCTCCTTCCGACCTATTCTTCCCTCACAAGGTGTCGTCTTCATCATTTGTCCATGGTTTAAATTTACGAAGTTTGTTACCAATAGCCCTTGTGATGTTTTATAATGCAACATTAATAAAGACACACTCACCCCTCCCCCTTCATTATAGCTGGTAACACACTTTTAAAAAAATACACTTTTTTCCCATGAATGACTAGGGGGGCGGGGTTACTCCTTGTCTGCTTAATGTAATAATTTGTACAATGGGTAGGTCCAACCTCCGTTGTGCAAATTATACAACTTTTCATATTCATTGCTCAATTGTAAAATTGTAATTTACATGTTTTATGTAGCTCTACTTTTTATTAATGTATCGTAAGCAGGAAAAAAAAAAATCCATCTCATTTGAATCTGTATTTCAATTTAGTGCCTCTTCAAAAACAGTGTTTTCATAATCCCCATTTCATTCTAAATTACACCGAATTTTTATTCCGTCTTTGATTCTGCATCTTGACAGAGCCACATACAATTATCCATGAGTAAATATTGTTTCCTTCTATGTTACACACAAATCGACTTCTTCAAAGCTCTGCTCCTGTGATTGATTTATCAATAGGCATGGCAAATGTCAATCTTACAGGAAACTGCGTAGGTTTCAGTACGAACGGCATATCCTAGTCCCTCTCGAGTGTCCAGTATGATCCTTGGTACTCATACAATTTCGTCTTTCTTTATCTCCTGATTAAACTTCACATTCAGCGACGTCTTAAGACTTCTTGAGGCCCTGAGCCTCTACACAAATGTTGGCCCTCCCACCTATGATCCTTAAAAGTAGACAGTACGTAGAATACGTTAAATACTCGTACAATCAATAACCCGAAGCAAATAAATGTATCTTACAATCACACAGACCGGCTCGACCGACTGCCGCCTTTTGACTGCAGAAGTAATGGTGAATCGTGGTAGGCCTAGACCCAGTGGAGTAACGTACAAGGGGATTCTAGGGAGCCCAAAGCCTGACTGACGCCAAGTGAGTATTAGGACTTGGTATCCAAAAGCTGACTTTGCAGGGGGGTGGGCTAATATTCTCCGTTACGCCACTGCCTAGACCTATACATGAACCATGGAAATCACATTTAGCCAGTTGACATACCGTCCAAAATTCCTAGTTTTTCGTATAATACAACCGGAAATAACATTTGAGCTTTGAAATTATGCGAATCATGATCTTATAAAGGTTGAGTCGAGAATGAGACGAGACCCCCATTGTCGCGAGGCCCTGGGCCCATGCCTTAAGACGCCCCTGTTCACACTACATTGTATTCTTTTGAATATTTTTCACAACCAATCTTGTGCTATTACACAGTCCATAAGTAATACTGAATTACTGTGTTCAGGATGTAAACTTTCATATAAACTTTAAAAATTTCTGTCTTCCGTACTGTTTTTCCATTTGTCCCCCCCTTCTCCCCCCTCAAAGTTCGTTCTTAATTCTCGTCTTCAGTTAAATTCATCTTCTTACGACGCATTTTTACTAACTATACCTTGCGTATAAATAAATTTAATACACCATCACGAAAAACCCTTTTTATGTATATTTATATATATATGAAGAGATTTTTTCCCCCATCAAGCTAATTGTTCGGACATTCTTTTATTCTTTACTCAAGATGGGATCTATAATTATAAAACCAATTTAAAATAATTTTTTTTCATAATTCCTAATTTAAATTTCTCTTTCCTCTTTAGAAGAGTCAGCAACATTCAGATATTTATTCACTGCTCAGAAATCCCTCTTTCGCTTCTTCTTGCGTTAATATGTTTTATATTTTTTCTACAATGTTTCTTTTGTCCTCAAACATTCTTTCTCACAATTTTTTTTTTGTTTTCTTGCGACTTGGACCTTGCAAACCTGTCGAGTCGTCCTACGTAAGGCACATTCTAGAGAAAAACAAGAACCAAAGAAGACATCTTTAGAATGGGAATGTACACAGACTGAAATTTCAGATTTGTCTGAATGCCAACTTGCTTTGAAGTTTCCCACTAGATCAGTCATGAGGAAAAATAACTGCAATTGTGTGCAAAAAAAGAAAAGGCCCTACTTAAAAGTGATGTTTTTAAAAATGACCACTCTTTCAGGTAGTGGCTATTTTGAAGGTCACATGGTCTTTAATGTCCGTATGTAGGATGGAGCTTGTGATTGAGCAATGTTGTTTTCCAATGAAGGAATGTTTTTCTTATTTTTGAATACTATGGAATAGCAGAAATATGTTCTCAAACGCATTTTAAAACTTTTTTATAAGTAGCTAGATTTTGAGAGAAATCAATTCGAATATAGACAGTAACCCATTCAAGTGAAGTATGTAAGAAAATAGCCCGACTTTTAAAATATTTGTTGACCAGGATAAAAAGATTTTAGTTATATTTTATTTTTATTAAAAAAATCGGACACAAAATAAAATTTCTTCGTGATTTATAAGATATAAAGTTTTTTCTGAAACAAACTGTTTGAGGATTAAATATTTGAAATTTGAAATATAAATTATAAAGAGAATTTTTAGCTTATTATAGATATTCTCCCTTTAAATAGATTTTAAAGAGAAATTATTGCACAGCGTTAATAAAACTTTGAAGCCCAGTCGCCGACTGATGGCTTCCACATCACAGGTCCGGGGTTCTATCCCCAGGCTGGGCAAGGTCGACTCAGTGTTCATCCCTTCAGTAGGTCGACAGTACCAAGCTTGCTTGGGGATTAAATACTGGGAGTGTCGCGCCAGACTGCCCATCTGGCCAGAACATTTGACCATGCACCCAAGGTCCGAATACTGAGATGGGCACAGTTGGCCTTGGCCCTCATGGGTTGTTGTGCCACTGTGTTTAGTTTTAGTTAATGAAACTTAAAAAAAAATCTTTGATAACTCAAAGATTCTTAAAAAGTAATGTTCTCGAGTATTTCACGTAAGCCCAAGCAATACCCTCTTTGAAAATAAGCTCCTTCATTTTAATGCTTACCGTATATTTCGGCGTATAACGCACGCCCATTTTTTTACAAAGAAACCCGAAAAGTACGTGTGAAATGCTCTTGTGTTTTGAAAGAATTTATTCGAGATTTTTTACCAGACAACATTTGAAAAATAAAGTACTTCTAGAAATACAATCCTTTAAGTTCATTAGGTGTGTCATTTCTTTTAAATAAATAGTATTTCGATCTACGTAGAAAGCTAATTTTTTTTATGTTCATCTCTTTTTTTTATTTTCAAAGCTTTTACTTTTATACCTGCAGTGTAACGTGCGCCCTTAAATTTAGGTCTTATTTTTTGTGTTAAAAGTACGCGTTATACGCCGGACTATACGGTAATTTGAATTCACCGTGGAAATATGCTCCTTTCTTCAATGTTTGTTCACATATTCAATTTAGTGCTTTCAATCATGACTTTTTCTTTTTTGGATAGCTTAGACACAAGCTGAACTCTTAAATTCTTCTATACTTTAATCTACAAATTTTTATCAATATTTTTCATTTAATAATTTACAATTTGCTTTTTATTAATAAAATTAAAGCTTCAAAATCTGATTTAAATTCAACTTTAAATGCATTTTGTTTTTGCTTCAGAAATATAATTGCATATTTTCCAAATAAAAAAGTTTCTAAAAGTAAACTTGCTTTTATATACCATTATAAACCCTGAAATTGAGATTTGCAATTTAAAATAAACTTGCTTTCTATCAACTTCGGTCATACACACATAGTGTGAATTTCTAACACTCAATATTAGCATTCTGCAAAACCCAGAAACAATTGTGGAGGGTCGATATGTACATTCTGACTATAGTTCCCTGGAAATTCAAATAACAATACTATTAAGATGCTATCGAAGATCTTATAACTTATTATGTCTTGAGATTTCTTTCGGTATTCGACCCTTAGGCAGAGGAATACCTTATCTGTGAGCCTTATTAAGTAGACTGTATGTAGCACACGTTACCAAATACTCTTTCAAAATGGGTAGCCTGTAAGAAATGCGTGTGACTTGCAATCTCACAAACCTATGCTCAAACCAATTCAACTGGGTACCGCAGTTCGACTAAATGAGCTATGTGATGGTGTATGGTAGTAGTCCTAGGCTTAGATACGGACAAGACATAATGATACAATTTTGCAACTTTAGCCAGTTGCCATACGGTTCGAAATTCTTAGTTTTCGGGTGAGTGAGCGATTGTGCATTTTAATGGTGCAAGAACCAATTTGGACTCTACTGCGCCAAACACTTGTTAAAATATATAAAATCTAAAAATTCATGTAGAAAAATATATGCATACATGCATGCATATTTTATATGTGTGCATACATTTAAAACCTTTGATAAAAACTCTATTTAAAATTGCAAATAAACCAATTTTTTTTAAAAGGAAAGCAAATAAATTTTGATGGTGGTGTGGTGGTGGGTGGTTTCCCCAAGTCAGGTAAGGTTAAAACTGATGATTGAAAAAAGGTGATGCGCTGATGATTAAAAACGGGACACTCTACTAAAATGTGTCCAACAGAGTATGAAATTTTGCATGAAGGACCTTCAGGAGCACCTTCCCCCAACAACAAATGCCTGTGTGTAAAACGAGTAGCCCAATGTGAAGGCGATACAGTTCGACATCGGCCCTTCGCATTGGTATAACACGCCATGCTCCAGTGACAGGTTTCACAGAGTGCAGTTTGTTATTCATGTCCGATTCTTAGTTTTTCGGAGAATACGTCCAAGGATAATATTTTACGATTAAAATTATTCCGATTATGTTCTTATAGAAGCCGAGTTGAGAATGGAACGATGTCTCCTTCCCGAGGCCCTGGGACTATTTAGTCCATGCCTTTAAATAGTAGTCCCCAACCTCCAGTCCAGGGATGAAATAGTACTGGGCCACCCAAGGAACATTAAATTATTTTCATTTTATTTAATGTGATGTGTTTCTCTCGGTTTGTGCAACATTTTATGGAAATCACTTTATATTCCATGTTAAGTCATTTTATATTCTTTTTTTTTTTGTGTAACTGCTTTTTATTCTGAAGGCATGTTTTCAATTAAATTAAAATTATTAAATAAAAAAAATCTAAAATATAAAGAATCAACGTCCCCCCCCCCCCTCAGCGGGCCGCGGCGATAAAAAAGTTGAGGAGCACTGCCTTAAAACGTTTTTGTTTTAGTCAATTAGACGACTTCGAACGCATGCCAGGATGCATGAAGCTGATTGACAATACCAAGCTATCAGCAGCCATATATGTGCATTGTGTAAGGGTGCTTACAGAATGGAACTTATCAGTGTATGGAATATTTAGAAAGACCAAGGTAGATGCATTTATGGCAAGAATTTGTGATTATGCGGAAAGACTGGAAGGTATACACTACAGCAATCATTGTCCTCAATCTAACTTGCTACAGCATCTTCTATATTTCCCATGAGTCCTTCCACCGTCTCATGGACACTTGAC
Organism: Trichonephila clavata; assembly: GCA_019973975.1. Classification (NCBI taxonomy): domain Eukaryota; kingdom Metazoa; phylum Arthropoda; class Arachnida; order Araneae; family Nephilidae; genus Trichonephila; species Trichonephila clavata. Next base: position 242,700 of record BMAO01005082.1, on the reverse strand, counting down.
AATAGAGGGATTGAGCTGAGAGGGCCCCTTAAGACATCTATTTTTACCTCCCAGTATCGGTAGAGATGTCTTGGTAATGTTGTAGCCGATCATAATGGCTGTCATTAGAATGGCATCGCTTAGGGTTAGCGATGAATCCTTGGAGTAGATGACCATTGGATCCATGTGTAGAAGAACTGATGACTGCGATCCCAATTTGTCTTTGTCTTATGGAGTCATACAGCTATCAACATAATACAGATTAATTATTAACAGAAAATAAATATTGAACTTAATGTAATAAGCAAATCAAGGGAAAATTTATTATTCCAAAATGTGAGAAATCTCATTTGTGAAAAGGCAAACTTGATATGCAACCCTGCATTTTAATTAGCAAATGTAAGTTTAAAATTCAACTGCCGAGTTAAACTTGTTTTAAGACGCCAACTTTACTTCTTTTTCTTTCCATATTGCTTTTCAGGAAAAAGTATGCTTTCTTTCTAAACAGAAGGAGAAAAGCGAAAACAAAAATGAGTGAATTTCAATAAAACAATTTGAATGTGAATTAAAAGAAGTAATGTTACAATTCAAGATGCGTGAGGAGCATTTGAAAGTAGAGACTAAAAAAAGAAAAGGATAGCAGAAGCATAAATATATAAATATTGGAAACCGCGGCAGATTAAGTTTTAATCAAGTTTATGTAATTAAAGAAAAGGTTAAAACAATTTATAGTTTAAAAAAAATTATAGCAGTTTTTTCTTATCTTAATAATAATTTGCAAAAAGTATATGCTCATTTAAAATAAATATGAATATGGTGTCAATAACTTTTAAAATTGTAAATATTTCATAAATTGCAGTAAAAATGGGAGTGCAATTTCTCTCTCTCTATCTGTGATGAAACGTACACACACCCGGATCCATAACATCGCCCGGAGGGGGGGGGGCAGGATTCAAGGGCCAAAAGTCTGACTGACACCAAGTGCATAACCCTTTGTAAGATCCAGCTTGGGGCCTAAAACCTGATTTTGCCGTGGGGCCCTAAGATTATTCTTTACGCCTTGCTCTCGTAATACATAATTATATTTAACAATATATTTAATGAAGGAAGGCGCATTAGAATAACACATATAAGAATTATTCTACGTGTACAAAAAGCTGAAAATTCTAAGGATATTATTCTGACATAAATTAATGAATTATATGTGTTCTTAAGAAGAGAGAGAATAATGACATGTATAAGAAAGTATTCATACTATACAGCATTAAGTTGATGAGAAATTATAATTTGTATATACATATAAATTTACATATAGAATAAAGTTTTAACCGCAGCGTAATCGGAGAATTTTAGACAATTCCCCTGCAAAGTAGGATTTGGGCCCCAAGCTAGTACTTGGCATCAGTCAGGCTTTAGGTCCCCTAGATTCCTGGACCCCCACCCACGATGCGGGGATGTACGGTACGCCACTGTATTTTAATGTTGTACCTTATATAAACAGGTCAACATAATATTGATGAGAAACTATCATTTATACGTTTTAAATGTATACCGTAACAAAAGGTGCAAACTGGGATCTTAACTACCTGCTGCCTCGACCGGATGGGTCAGACGGCGAACAATTAATCAAAGAGGTGAGGCACAGACAGTAGCGCACACAAAAATCTTTCAAGGGGGGTGTCCAGGGTCGAAAGTCCCCCAACTCGTATCATACCTCAAGACAACACTAATTGATTCTTCCGATTTTGTCGATTTTTTTAACAAAAAACAGTAAAAAATAAATTATTGAGTTATAATTATCATTAATTAATAAAATAAATTGTTAACTACAAGTACTTAATTAAGTTTTACGATATATATATACATAGGGTTATCATCAATCGAAAAAAAAAACTCAAGGGCTTTGGGGGGGTGTTCGGACCTCCAGGACACCCCCTTGTGTGCGCCACTGGGCACAGACCATTGGGCCTTGAAGGTCACTCCCAACAAAGATATTACGGCATTGCTATTATATGTGTTTGTTAATTTAAATTAATATAAATATTTATATTTTAATTAATCTAAATATTTTTGTTTTCGTTTAAATTATATGGAACCATCTAACTCTTTTTGTATAAAAAAAATTGCAAAAAGCATTGAATTTTAGCAGGCTTTAATTCTTCCGACTACCCAAAAATTAACTATTGTCACAATGGTAATATCTTATTTGAATTAAAAAAATACTGTTATCGAATTCATTTGAAAGCAACATTGACTATTTTTGCAATCTTATTCGCAAAATACAACTAGTTTGAATCAAAAGGGATTAAAATAAAACGCTGCATCATCCGTTATAACTCTTACAACTCTTTTGTGCAGTAAAATCTGCATTGGTTCAAAGTAGCGTTCATGCACAACGTGCATCCATGCACGTAACAAGTAGTGGCTACTTTGTTTCCCACGGGCCATGCTCACATGATGCAGAACATGAAGAGCATGCGTGATTAAGTCTAATTGGTCTCTATTTAAATGGATCAGGTGACATCTGCTTCAGTCCTTCGTGAGTGGGACTTTAAAAAGGCATGAAACACGGGGTCGACGTTCGTCCTTCGGAGTAGGATTACGGGATATGCAAATACAAACTACAACTGACGATGCAAATACGAAGTACAGTTGATCCCCATTGATGGAGTCAGGGGTACACCTAAACTGTTCAGTCATTGTAAATGCTTCAGAATTTTTTTCTACATATCATTTTTTGGGCTTGTCTCCTTGAAATTTAACATGTACAGTGAAAAAATAATAAAATTAAATAAACACACTTCCGGGCTTAGGAGTGAGTGAGTGAATGTGAGATTTTTGGCCCAAGAGCCAATTCTGGCTATACTGCGCCAAACATTTTCTAAAAAAGAGGATGTGGTTAAAATGCTTTACATGAAACTAGATTAAAAACAAGAAGATTTTCAAAAATTATTTTCCTAGAAGGTATACAAGTTACTTAAGATATATTTTTCTACCTCCCCCTGTTAACCCAATTTCCCTCCCCCAGTCAATTTTTTTGCCCAAAATGTTCTATAAAAAGAGGCACATTTTTTTATTGCACATATCCAAGCATGTACTTAGCACAGAATGAAAAAAAGGAAGAATTTATTTTAATTTTCAATTTTAAAATTTTCACACTATTTTTTTTATTTTATATTTCTGGAACACAAAACCCTAAATATTTGTTTTTTATAAGTGCCTTCAATGGATAATGTTTTATATATCTCAAATGAAAACTGTTTACTTACATAAAAAATTTCGTGTTGTTCTTTTTTTTTCAAATGGTTGAGGATTTGGTGTGCGTTTATATATATACACACACACAATTTGCAGCATGGGTTTTATACTAAGACTTGCATTGCAATAGGAAAAGAGATAACATCGGCTTTTTTTGGATTATCTTTCCATGTTCACTTCTTCTCAAGCAACAAATTGCATATAGCTTTGCCAATTAATATTCTTTAAAGTAAAAGATTTAATAGCCCTGAATTAAAATACAATTTACTGCCTTTCTTACTCGAGAAAAATATTTTCGAGCTATAAAAGAGCCAATAAATTGTTGTTCTTAATTTATTCTCGCAAAAAATATCTGCTTAAATGATAAACAAAAATATAAACCTTAAGCCTGAAGTACATATCAAAGATTGTAATTATCGAAATAATTTTTTAGCTATTAACCACAGAGGATTATTATTAGAACAACAACTTATTAGCTATAAAATGAGCTAATAAATTGTTGTTTATAATTTATTCTCTAAAAAATAACTGGTTAAATGATAAACAAAAATACAAACCTGAAGTACATATCAAAAATTGTAATCATGAATATATATTGCAGTTTTTAAAATTTTATAAAAAAGCTGCAGTTCTTCTTTTCTTTTCTTTTTTAAGAAAAAGGCACTAAGGCTTCCTGATAACAAAATTCAGATGATAATAAAAGCGAACAATTCTTTTTAATCAATTATAAAAGCAAATACATAGTTTTTATCTGAAGAAATACTCTTTCATTTACAGTGTTCACCTTTCTTGTTAACAGGCTGTGTTTCTGTTTATATATTCAATGATGTTCTAACTTCCTGGATGCTTTCTTGACAACTGCAGTGCATTTGCACTGTCGGTTACCAAAGAATGTTCTGGCATGACTTTCAAAATGTTTAGATCACCCAGTCCTCATCCTTCATTGGTCAAACTCTATTTCTATACAGGGGCTTAAATATATTAAATTTCCCCAGTCGGAACCGTTGAATTTTCAAGGTCATTTGGTATTCACTAACTTCGGTCCACACCCTAAAGAATGCAACCCCTAACCTTCATTCAAAGAACTTTTAACCCTCCATCAAAAAATAAGCTAAAAATACAATTCTATCACCATGATTGCTTTCATTTTTGAAGTCTGGCCACAACTACGCTTCAATGGGCTTTTGCAGTTTGTTCGCAGTAAGCTGACCCTTCCTTCTCCGTTCATTTCTTGGTGGGGACATTCCAATCTCCACCTTGGACTGGACTTGAACCCGAACAAAAGCCAATTCGTCGGGGCCGAAAGAAAACCCAGTGGCGAACTTTTTTTGCCTAGTGGAAAGTAATAAATAAGACCCGGTAGAAAAGGCAGGTAAACCTCAAGAGGGGCTCTGCTTCCCCACTGTGTCATTCCCAATGCTACTTGTGATCGTTCCGCCTTTAACCCATGGGGAAAGCAGGTATATTAAGTGGGGGCATCGACGTTCTTTCACAATTGCATAGGATAAGGTGATTGGTTAGTTGCCGGCAAAGAATAAAGAAGTGGCTTTGAGTGATTAAGTATTAAAGTAATTTGATCGTTGATTGCTTTTTCTTTCTTTCCGGATCTTTTCTTTTGTGAAAGAAGTGTAGTTGATGATAAGTTAACTGTTGTTGATGTTACTACGAAGCTGTTATTGATGATGAGAAAGAAAACCAACAGCGGAGTAATGACAGTGGGCTGTAAAAAATTGTCTTCTCTGTTTAGATAAACCATTTATGTAGTTATAAGAATCGATGGCTGTTAATAGAAATCTCGTTAACTCTTCACCTTCGTTTCATTTATCGTTCATGATTAGCACCTTTTTCTGTAGATGTTGCATATCTCACTCTCTTTAACTACAAAGTAGACAGAATTATTTATGGCTCCTGCTTGTATATCTTACGAATTAGAAGTATATATAAGGCACTTAAAGGAAAAGTTATTTGATTATATTTTCTGAATACTTAAGGTATCCGACTACTTGCGACAACTTTTTTTTATAAAAAAAAATGGAGATATTTGGATTTTTTTGGGGTTCTTAGATTTGTTTAGTACATTTTAAGAAAAATATGCTAAAATTAAGAAGATAAGAAGAAATTATTATTACTAAAATAGGAAAAAAATGGGTAAAAATTGACAAAAAATAACATAAACGGGGCCTATTCTGTACCAAGAGTTTATGAACAAATTTTCAATTTTTCGATTATGATGAGTTGCTATGTTATTCATTTTTAAAATGTCCTTCAGGATAAGAGATAATTTAATTTTTACGAAAACTAGAGAACTTTATCTTAGTTATGATATGAAATTGCTTAAGAAAACAGTGATTATATTAACATAAAGGACTATAAATTTTGTGATAAAACAGTGGTTGATAAATCTGAAGGTTAAAACACCTTTACTATTATAGAGAACATGCACAAAAAATTTCAGTTAATTATTTTTAAAACTTTTTTAGCAATCGCGCTGTCCTTGTTTGAGCATTTAAAAAAAAACACATTTCGAGTAAAACGCGTTTTAAAGTATGACATATATCTTGCTTAAAATAATGGCATCTGCCTTTATTAAAACCCTTGTAGTTTTTGTTCTAGTAAAAGGAAAGTAATAAAATTTGTATTTTTATAAAGCTAATAAGATGGCCTATAAAATAAAATTTAAAAAATGTGTCAATTTTAGGGTAGTTGAATACCTTAAGGTTATCTTCGCTTAATAAAAACAGGTGTCATTCTCGTTATTAGACAGCGGGCAGTTCAAAATTATGTTGTCCATCACCACTGAAGTATGACATAAACATCGTATAATGATAAAGAAAGTGAATTGAACTAAGAACACTTTTCCATGCATATAAATATAGTAAGATTGGTATCATATTATGATTTCTGATTTCACTTCGGAAGCAAAATAGTATATTTTGGTGTCCACATTTCTCTTCGAATCTTGCCCTCACATATGTTTCACGTTTCGACATCTATGTCAGAATTTTAAAGGAAATTTAAAAGAGAAATGTTTTTGAGAAAAACAGAGTATTTACTAAATATTTCCCCTTTTTTTTAATGTAATCTAATAAATAAGTATATCTCATATAATCAAAGAAATTTGTGTTGATACACTTATATGCTGAAAAAGTGCTCCGAAATTTTATCCAATTCTTATGCAATAAATATAAAAAATTAAGAAAGAAAATATTTGTGATATATCATTTGATAGCAAAACACTATATTCTAATTATTTATTTTCCTTACAAAATAAGAGTTAATTTAATTCTCTTTGTTGAGATCTTTTACTTTTGGAATTGCTTTATTTTTATTTATTTATTTATTTTACTTCATGCCTTGCGTTATTTTGATATATAAAGTAGCTATTCTTGAAAAGATATTTGAGACAGCAATAATTTTCTGGCCATGGACTAGAGAAGAATCGACAGCGTTAAAGTCAAATTGGGACTAGAATTCTAGTTTCCTCAAATGGCCAATATAGGGAATAGTGAGGGATAATGTGCGTTATAGGAAATAGAGGTACTAGCCGAGATATCTGCTTTTTCATTTGACCAAGATTTCAAATTACGACATCTGCCCCAAATAGACCTCATATAGCTAGCTCTGTAGATTACTATCTTCTTACACACAGCAAGCTTTCCTACAATCCTCAAGAAATAGTTACTTTTATTCCGCATTTTCCTCGCAACGTAAATTTTCAATTTTTATCAACTCAAAATTCGTATCTTTTAATTTAGAAAGTGTGTTTAATTAAGATTGAATTTGTTAAAATAAGGTGGAAGATAGTTCTATTGCCCCAAGAACTCCGTAACTTTAACATTTAAAAATATGTCTTTATCAGATTTCTTTAGGCTAAATTAATATCATTAATTAGTTAATGATATTAGACTTCTTTGTCAAAAATGATCTAGAAATTAGTAGTACCTGCCCTATATTTCCTTATATAAGCCCATTGTGTATAAGCCAAGAGTGGGATTTTTCTTCAAAAATTTATCCAAAATTCGAAACCTGTATACAAATTTGAATTGAAAAAAAATTCCTGTAATTTTCAAACACATCACTTTTAAGGCGAAAGTGTTGTCAAAAGGATGGAATATTTTCCGATCAAATTTTTGTAAAATAAAACGCCAGACGCCAACAGTTTTATTTCTCGTAATCCTGTCTAGAGCTAATAATCCCCCCCCCCATTCATTTGTAATCCTGTACACTAGCGATTTTTAACTGCGATCCCTGGGTCCGCAGTGCCTTTTTAGGGGGGCAGTGGAGTCCCTCATATAACGTTGAGATTTCCCTCTCTGAAAGGTCTCGTAGAAAAACTGAAAGACTAGATTACTAAATAGTCCCCAATAAAGAAACTTTATTAGAATTTGTATTGATCAAGAATATTAAGTCGGGGAGGGATGCGATGTCTTCCTGATACATAAAGGGGGGCCGCGGCAATTGAAAAATTAAGAACAACTGCTGTACACTATATGTGCTAGTAACATGCTTTTGACATCGACAGAATCTGACTTTGTGAATTTATATGTAACTTTTTTTTCTATCTTTTGGAATAAAAACTTCAATAAAATACTCAAAAAGTTTAAAAAATAAAAATCCTTTGCGCATGGCTAATGAAAAAAAAAAATTTTTTTTTAATTATTCTAAACTGTATTTTGTCCGAGATAAGCGAATCCGTATATAAGCCGACCCCCTTAATTTAACTTTAAAAAGTTCCATAACTTCAAGGCTTTTCACGGGAATATAAGAACGAACTTGCTTTTACGAACTAAATGGAACTAAAGAATGTTCTTCTGAAGAATATTCGAAAATAAGTAGTCCTCTTCTGCGGAGAAAAGGAAAGCATTAACGCAACTACTTCGATAATATTAAAAAAAGATTACAGTGATATGTACGTCATTCTGTCATTTAAGACAAACTTCACAATTCCCATTGCACAAAAAAATGTATTTTCATTATCACAATAACAGGAGGATTGAACTCGGCCTTTTACTACGTCATTTCAAAAAAAAAAATTCCTTTTTCTTCTTTTTTTCTCCAATGATATACGTCAAGTAATCGGTCCATTCTATTAGCCTTAAAATGTTCTAAGTCTTCCACCATCACCTGCAAGTTCCTCCCACATCTACATGGAAAAGATTCGCCGCCTCGATCAGCCTTCACATTGGTGGCTTCAACGTTGACAAAAGGAACCAACCCTGATTAAGCAGCGGCGACCTCTAAAAGCCAACTAATTACCCCTCGAACACGGCCCTTTGTTACCCTTTCACATTGCGGAATTGATGAGCGAAAAGCCTTGACATAATCCCGCCGGCAATTTCCTAGGACACGGATGGCGGGGCTTGGCGACAGTTGGCGATCGGGGAAGACGCTTTTTGATTAAATGCTCTTTTGAAAGGGTTGTCATTATTAGTGAAAAGTATGCTCATAATTATACATGTGGAAAAAAAAAGAATTTGAAAAGGTTGTGAGAAGTGATTATTTATCTTTAATTAATTTCTCTTTGGGTGTTTTCACCGAGGAAAATTAATAAGTAATATGGACAGCACACACAAATAAATTGGTTTGAAATATACAGGCAATCAATGCTGACCCCTAAAACATCTTCTTTTTTTTTTGCTATTGTAAAATTAATGGATAATCTAAGTTTTACTAATTAATAATAAGAGGTGTTATATGTCTGATATCCGGTAGGAAATAGTCGAAGTTTAAATGACCAATGATGGAAGCGAGGTTCTACGGGATGTTGGGTATAAAAATAAACAAATCTGAAACTATACCGATAAGTAACTTTCAATGAACCAGTTTAAAAAAAAAACAAATTTTTTTGTGATAGCCAGCAATAAGAATCAGAAGGATGTCAGATAGTCTGTACAGATGGATTAAATTACTCTGGATTCTGGTGTCTTAAAGAGCGAGCGTTTAGATTTATGCAATACAATATTCATTTGAATTCCCATTTGGTCTTCGCAGCAAATTACCAATTTCGTATGACATATACACAAATTTTTCCAAAAGCTGTCATTGCATTACGAAATATGTAACACAACAGGCATTTATGTATAAGAGATTTTATTTTTATAATATATCAAAAAATGTTTTTTTGTTCGAAAAACTTTTATGAATTATTGCAAATCACAACAATTTTCAGCATTTAATAAATTAATTTGGTTAATGGTCATTGCATATTTAATAACCACATTAAACATACAATAGTGTATACTTACACGTTTGGATTCCCCAAACGACCAGCTTAGGCTATGGTCTATAGGCGCGTGAGTGAGTGAGTGAATATTAACGTCGCACTGATTAGCAACACGAGGGCTTTTGGCGACGGTCCGCGTAATTTAGGTCTATAGGCGCAGTCAGCAAAAAAATAACCAATCAAAAACACTGTCAATTACATTGTTTTTCAATTTCAGCGATAAATTTCGTATTGTAGAATTTACAGCAATAAATAAATAATATAGCCAATATTGAGTGAGTGCATATCAGCGTCGCACTGTTCAACTACTCGAGGTCTTTTGTTGAAGGGACCTCGTACTTTTGAACCATGGTCAAGTGACGAGGACGACACCTGAGCTAGCACCTCTTCTCCTAACTACCACACCACACCACACCAACGGGAGGACGTTTGAGCTCTTGACAGATTTAACGTGCAACGTTTCCCTACACGGTGGGTCTTCAGCGTTACTGGGTTCGAACTTATGTTACACCGGCTACGAGTCCGTTACCTTGACCACAGTCAATATTGAATTCAACAATAAACATTAACATGGCCACCACAGTCTAATGATCATGATCACGCACTTGTGGCCGGCATTGTAGATTCGCGGATTTGATTCCAAATGTCACTTAAGACCTGCCCTATGGAGGAGCTGATGCACATTATATCTGTCGACGTTCAAAGTTGTAAAGTTGGCTGGAGTAGAATTTAAGAAAATGGACAGAGAGGCTCAGGTTTCTCGTCATTTGATCGCGATTCAGAATTACGAAGTCCATTTACTGGAGTATATCTAGACTTGAGTGGGCCGTGTATCAAAATTTCTTAAGGGCCCATTTTTAGAAAATAATTCAAAAGAATCACTTTAGTAAAACAGATTTGAAAGTGTCAAAATATTACACATGTTGGGTCCCAGTAGCTTGGGGCCCCCATCCCAATAACCCTCGTCATAACGGAGAATATTAGGGTCCCCCTTCAAAGTCAGGTTTTGGGCCCAAAACCCAAATATGTACTTGGCGTCAGTCAGGGTTTGGGCCCCCTAGAATCCTTGTCCCTTCCCCGCAATGCAGGGGTGTACATTACGCTACTGGCTCTCGCGTTGCTTTCAGGTTTACATTAAAAAACATTAACTCGTTTTTTTTAATTAACGTTTTTAGTGATGAAATGTGGAAATTTATTCCTTTTACCTAGAGCAGTGTTTCCCAAAGCGTGATACGCGTACCACTCTGGTGGTACGCGTATCACACTTTGAGACCAGTACCAGTTGGCCCAAAGCCCAACTATGTACTTGACGGCAGTCAGGGTTTGGGCCCCCTAGAATCCTTGTCCCCCCCCCGTAATGCGGGGGTGTACGTTCCGCCACTGTCTCTCGTGTTTCTTTCAGGTTTACATTAATAAATGCTCACTCGTTTTTAATTAACGTTTTTAGTGATGAAATGTGCAAATTTATTCCTTTTACCTAGAGCAGTGTTTCCCAAAGTGTGATACGCGTACCACCAGAGTCACTGGAAGAGTTTTTTGGGGGGAGAGGGTACGCGTTGTACAGGAGTATGGTGGGGTTATGCACTGCACCGTGCTTAACTGCGCCGAATTCTACGTTCTCTTGAGTTAGTTAAGATTGTAGTCTCTTGTGAGGTGATCCGGTATCGGCAGGAATATACCACACTTCGTTATAGAGACAATTTACTTCGTTAATAGTCAGTGGTTTCACCAGGTGCCTGTGTATTTTTATTTTTGTGCAATTTTTCTTATAGGAAATGTGTTTGTTATGTGCTTTAGTAAGTCAAATGGCAGAAGATTTGTCGCATGTGGAAGAAAAGCAATTGTTGGAATTGGTTTCAGACGAATTCTTGAAAAATAGATATAAGGTGTGTTACTTAACATCATTCTGGGGTTATAAAGACAACATTTGTATCTGGTTTTAACAGAAAAAGTTCTAAAATACATCTTGCCATTTCCTACTTAGTATTTATAGGAAGTTGCTTTTTCAGCGTTTGTAGACATTAAGTCGAAAAAAAAAGGAACAGACTATTGAACGTGGAATCACATCTTAGACACACCAAATTTTGACGATCTGTCCTTCTCATTAATTCAAGTAAATGTTTTTTATAATATAACTTTTATTTATATTTTATTATGAATAATTTTATTTATCTTTTCTTATTATTTTGTGTTTGTCACAAAAAAAAAGGAAATATATATTTTAATTGTTATAAAAATATATTCTTTTTTTTATGAGTAGTGCTTAGGGTTACGAAAATTACAGATAGGGTACACATAGGTCAAAAGCTTGGGAAACACTGACCTAGAGTTCGGAAATGAGTAAATCCAACCCTGTGTATGTATTGTGTTATCTGTATAATTTGGCGATATATTGCGTAATTAAAAACTGTATTAGGAATTACTTTTTTGTATTGGAGACAAATTATGAAAGATATTATATTTACGAATAAGAGTATAATACACAAAAAATAGAACAGTTAAGAGAAATGCGATATGCTTTGTTCACGAGTAAAATCAAGAATTGACATTTTTGTGAGAACTTTTTTTGCTTGTAAAAGCATTCCGAGTTTGAATCTCCCATTCTCTAGTATTAGAGAAAGAGCCTAAAGATATGTTTACCGCATTTAACGGGACAAACATACCAAAGTCAAAAAGATATTCTTTTTTTCCTTTCACCCCAAGCGATGCATCGCCAAAACAAGAAATTCAACATCTTTTTTCTCCCCTCTCCTAAGGCAGCTGTAATGATAAAGTAGGGAACCGCGCGTGGATCCTCAAACACTTCATTGTTCCCCCCTGAATCGTGATGGGCAAAGATGAAAAGGCCTTGAACATTTCGCCTGCGAGTTCCGCTTGAACATCATCCACTGACTGACTTAATCACTTTATTAAAGATCACAGGTAGAGAGAGAAAAATGTAATCTGTTTGATCTGGGATAATCTCTTTCTCTTCAGGAAAACAGTAAATCACTCCTTTTGAAGAAATCGCGGGGTCTCACGGTAGAAATGAAGGGGACGTTCGAATCTCTTGGGGAAGTGAGGTCTATTTTTAGGTATTGTTAAGTGTTGTTGTTCTATATTCCCAAGACGAAAAAGAGAAAACCCAAACATCATATAATTTATAGAAATAAGCACATTTCCCCTCATCTCGATTTAGCATTGAAAGTATTTATCGTAACCTTTTTTTAAAAATTTATTTATTGTATCCCTCATAAGGGTTTCCTGTACTGGAAACTTAATGGCAAAATTTCAAATTAAGGAACTTACTATTCAATGTAAAGGTTTGTGACGGGGCTATCCGCGAGAATTCATCACTAATCCTCTTGGGAAACTTTGGGGCCAGCATTTTTACTATTTCACAGCCTCTTCGGGAAAAACACGAGATAGTTATATGCTAATTAGTTCAACTATATAAAGTCTAGATTTCGTAAATGTAACGGAGAAGGAGTTGCCAAGCTGCATGTAAGTATCGTCGGTGAATTACTTCAACGAACTTAGCGCGCATTTGATAGTGATAAATTATTAAAGTAAAGTATTAGTTTAATCATTGAAGGAAATAAATTCAGTACCGACCTGAGGTTAGCAAGAGTTCGTCTCCTTGTCCATTCTGATTACTTAGACGGGAATATTAGATTTGAGTATTAGGATTAATCGAGGTATTAGGGAATCACTCCTAGGTTTCCACTTATAATTAAACTTGTGATTGTTTATGTGTTGTCAGTCCTGAATAAATAATTGTTACTATGGCTTTTGTTGGTGATGATATATTTCCTCCCACACTTAGAGACGCGTCGGGTGGTGTGAACTCAGTCCAAAATAGGACTGAGACACGACAGGTTATGTCTTTCGATGCTTATATCATGAATTACCTTAATGTCTTACCTTATTACCACCTTAAGTATAATGCGCACTTTTAACACAAAAAATAGGAGAAATTACCGGCACGCATTATAAGCCGGATATAAAAATGATAGCTTTAAAAATAAAGAAAAGATTTTAATATAAAAAAATTAGATTTCTATATATATCTAAATTCTGTTCATTTAAAAGAAACAGCATACCATATGAACTTTCATTATTGAATAACATGAAGAATTCGTCATATTTGTCTTCCGTTATATCTTCAGACACGCCATCCAATTAATTCCGTTTCGTCTTCACCATCACTCGTTACTCTGATCCATTAACAAATAATCCTCATCAACTCCATCTAGATCAGCGATATTTAACCTGCGGCCCACCGGACCTTTCTAAATGTCCCTGCCATGACCCGTTGCTTTAACAAATTCAATTATTTAAGAACAATCAGAGGCGGATTAAGGTAGTTGGAGGCACCTGTTGGTAAAAGGTTTGAGGCCCATGGGCTTAAGAGTCGAAAAACTAAAATATTGAAAAGAGTCGCTTACTTTAAATTCTCAAAATAAAATGTGTTGCTATAATAAAACTCATCGACTAAAGAAAAATCTTAACTGTATGAAAAAAAAATTAAAAACCTTACTTACGAGCTTACAGTTTTGCTATACAGTTTGATTTCTCTTTGGCAGCTTCATCAATTATTTGAACAATATCTATTTTGTCCAAAGCATTTTATTCTGCATATAATATGGCCATGTTGTAAAATTTCTCTTTTCTCCCACAGTACTTCTTAAATGATTTTTAACACATTTTAAAACAAAAAAAGATCATTCACCTGGTGCATTTGATTTCGGTAATCTTAAAAATATTTTCAAAAGTTTTTCTACATTAGGATTTCTCTTGCATCTCAATAAATTTCTAGCGCAGGTTTCATTGTATCTTTGTTTTCTTTTCATTTCTTGTTCCTAGGTGGCGTGGTTGGTTTGTCGCTGGCCTTTGCACTCATAAAGCTTGGGGCCCCTACCAGCGCTGGGGGGCCCTGGAGGCCGCCAGGAACGACACCCGCTTAATCCGCCACTGAGAACAATACATTAAAAATTTAGAGAAATTCTATCAAACAAGCAATTAAATATATCAGTTTTGCTATCGATGTCGTGCTAGTACGAATTGCGAGAGAACTTTCCCCCCCTGTTTTGTAGCTGTAACGATTAGTGATAACAAATTACCAAGGAGTAGCGTCCATTTCATGGTTGAAACTAACTTTTAATCCACCTTCATGTCTTTCAAGCGGAAAATATCTAACGAATATATGTTATCGAAAAAATTTCGTCGAGAAAAATAAACACGAATCAACAACTTGTTTGATTTGTCGTGAAAACGTTATATTAAAAAATATATAATTTTGCTCGTCAATATACCACTAAGCACAAATCTTGTAATGGCTCTTTTTCGGATCTGACTTAGATAAACTTAGATCTGGTTCGGATTGACTTAGATCTGGTTCGAGATAAACTGACTTTCTAAAAAAATCTTTGCAACATTAGCAAAATATTTTGTCGGTGGTAATGTCACAGAATACAGACAAAAGCATCCTATGAAATTTGTTACATTATATAAATAGATATACATATGAAATTTTTGAGGATAAATATATGAATTGATACAGAAATTGTTAGAGTGGTTCTTAATTGCTTGTGATGTACTCTTTGATAAATTCAGTTATTTGTTCAGATATTTTTTTTTAGTAAAATCAAAAAGTATTTGAATAAATTTGAAACAAAAATACACAAGCAAGTCTGAACTCATTTTAAACAAATAATACTGATTTCAGTCCGGAATTCAGTAAAGACTCTTTGCTACCATCTTGCACTTGATAAATCAATATCTGAAACAAAAATAAATGACGGAATTAAAAAAAATCAAATTATCAAAGTAGATGGCAGCCTTGTTTTTATCACAGTAGAATGCAAATAAGGGGGTTGGGATCAATGATGAAAGGAAATTTAAATTACCGCGTAAGTGGGTAAAAGATTCATGCAACCTATCTTTCGTGAGTTGAGTTTGATAGCGTTTAAGAAAGTTACCCAAAATAAAGAGCTTTAATATTTAGATCAATTTCCGCATTTTAAATGTCTTTGATCTTATCTCCCCCTTGTCCCTCATGTTACGGCCTGCTAGAAATAGTTATTTGCATGTGGCCTGGCGGGAAAAAAAGTTTGAGTACACCTGGTCTAGATTGTTAAGTATACAATTTTAAATGAATTTTGAATTGTGTCAGATTTAATTTCATTCCATGCTTTTATCATCCACTTACACATTTCTAGACTGGCATGACACATTTGGCCTCCCTTCGTAAATGGTTCTTCACCTCCTCTGACATCCAACATATCTTCTAACATCTCTTTTTGCGTTTTAAGGTTTTCGTTACTGAAATACACTGTTGTCCCAAAGCCTGGTATAATACGCGTCAATAACTTCGAAAGATAAAAGTGCTGCACATGTACTTTTCGGGTTTCTTCGTAAGAAATGGGGTGTTATATGACGGAATATACGGTACATAAAAGTTCCCTTCTTCGGATGGCTCAGAAATTTCGAAAATATCCCATTTTCTCACTCAGGAAATTTATTATTTTTTTTAGTTAAGTGAATAAATATTGGATAAGGGCAGTCAAAAGTAAACCATTTACCCTCAGAATGTTAGAAAGAATTCTAAAAAATTAATTTCTCTCAAATTGCTGAACAACATTCAGTGTTCATCGTTTTGTGTATTATAGACATATTTCTGGTTATTTTTAAAGAATATTTTTAACGCACATAGTTCTTTCATAAATAACACATAATTTGCATACAAATATCCTGAATGTGATTTTCAACACAGGTTACTTCTTAATATTAGGTAACCAAGTTTAGTACAAATGCTAACAAATTCTGATAACTAATCCATAAAACTCTTTTAGACTCTTATCAAGAAACTCTCAGAATTTCGTTCAGGTTTATTGAAATGGGGTGAAAATGGTCTTTAAAAAATATTCTTATAAAACTCTGCTTAAGAAAAAGTTAAATATAACTTTGCAATGTTCCTTTAAATTTTTATTTGTTTATAATTATTTTTTCCATTCCATTGATTTTTTCTGAAAATTTTAATTTTTCTTTGTTAAGTTACATTTGCAACAGCCGAATGGTCACTTTCGCGTACTCGCGGCCCGCCATGTTCCAGTCCAAACGTGGTTTTCTTCCTGGCGCCACTAAAAACCCTCCATATAAAGGGTCTGATGCACGTTTCAGCTGTGGAAGCTCAAAGTTCTCCCTTTAGTGTAAGTTTGAAGAGAGGGGCAGTGAGGTAAATTTATGTGGTAAATATCAAATGTTGTTTCCTAGTGCGAAGTTATTAAACAATAAATCATTCAAACATTGCATGAAGAGGGACTGAGATAAATACAATGGCTAAGGTCATGAATATCGTATATAAGGAGCAATGAGTTCCAGTTTTTATTTCACTTAAGATATCCAACTACCATAAAATTATGAATTTTGCCAAAAATTGATAATTTTTTTAAGACTTTATTTTATAGACCCTCTTATTATCTTTATAAAAATATCGTTTATTATTTTCCGTTCACTAGAACAAACACTACAAGTGTTTTAGAAAACAGCAGAGGCCATTACCTTAAGCAAGATGTCACACATTAAAACGCGTTTTACTCGAAATAAGTTTTTTGAAAATGTTTAAACGGGGAAAGCGATTGCTCAAAAAGTTTTAATAATAACTAACTGGATTTTTTTGCGTATGTTCTGTATAATAGTAGAAGTGTTTTAACTTTCAGATTTATCAATCACTGTTTTATTACAAAATTTACAGTCCCTTATGTTAATATAATCACTGTTTTCTTAAGCAATTTCATATAATAACTAAGATTAAAGTGCTCTAGTTTTTGTAAAAATTAAAATATCTCTTATCCTTATCATCTCAAAATCCTTATATCTCTTATCATTTCAAAAATGAATAACATAGCAACACATCAGAATTAAAAAATTGTTCTTAAGCTTTTGGTACTGAATGGGCCTCGTTTATGTTATTTTTTGCAAATTTTTACCAATTTTTTTCCCATTTTAGTAACAATAATTTCCTTTTCTTTTCTTAATTTTAACATAATTTTCTTAAAATGTACTAAACAAATCTAACCCCCCCCCCAAAAAATCCCCATATCTCCATTTTTTTTTTAAAAAAAGTTGTCGCAAGTAGTCGGATAACTTAAGGTATTGTGCGGAATAATGGAAATGTTGCGAGTACATGTTGATTGACGTCGTACTCTTAAGCAACACGAAGGCTTTTGGCCGCGGACTTCGCATTTCTAAACCACAGTTTGTTGAGGAGAACATCACCTGAACTGCATCCTCCAATCCTAACTTCCACACCACACCAACATGAGGACTTTCAGCCTCGTCGTACGTCAACTCCACTGCTTGGCGGGTCTCGACAAAGCAGGCCACGAATTCATGAACCACTGCAGATTGATTTTGTATTGCCTTGATGTCTTCACATGGCATTGTATGAAAGTTAAAATGCTTTGATAACTTAATAATCATCACTTGATCGAGTTTCCGTCGCTGATAGTTCCTTGTGTAAATCACTAGCATGACATTAATATAATCAAACAAATAACACTTATCGCAGAATGACAGTTTTTACGTCGAAGCCATTTAATTAAAAAGTTACAGAATTAATGAACACTTAGATCCCTTACTATGCTGACATTTCTTCAAAGTGCATTGATTTTATCTTCTTCAGAACGAATAACTAAAGGAGGGATAACAAGGGGTGATGGGAAATCTTCAACCATCCGCAGGTCGTGCCCTCTGTAATGGATCGGCCTGAAAATTACAGAGTTGTGTAAGTTCTTACGTGAAAATATCAACCCATATGAATGCATTTCGTGCAGATATTCAAGATAGTCCATACCATTTGGATACCGCACGAGGTTGAAAGTGCATATAAATATTACCTGTCCCAGAAATATTTCCATTGAAGAGAATTGTCATTAATATTGATTTTCAAATCATTAATTTTACGTTGCTATATAAGAAATATTTTGAGGAAAAATTCCTTTTTTATAGTGCTTGTAATGATTTATACTGAGGCATTTTTGAAGATTCCGCTATCAGAGAATATGCCGCCGTGTTTGAGCCTGCTAAAGACCTTTCTTTGTGGCATCAAACATTCTTCATTTCATAAACATTAAATAAGTTTATGAAAAGCAGGGAGAAAAAAAAGGATATTTTTTGGATATTTTAATTTAAGTCATTTCCCATGAGAAGTTGTTAATACTTTTAAATAAATTAAATAGAATAGTTTAGATTATGAGTTGCATTCATATGTGAAGGAAACAATGTAACAGAAAGCCTTGGTGGTATCTCTTTTAGGCTCAAATATTCTTATAAAATAGATGCAGTTTTTTTTTCTTCCGTATCTTATATTTAGAAGATTATACAATTAGAAAGATCATATATTGATATATTTTTCGACATGTACGACCAGAACATGTACCTAACGAATGTTTCCATTAAGAAACAGAGATAATGATAAATATTCTTCTTCTTCAAATGGCTCGACAGCCCTGGGTGGACCCTGGTCTTCTCCAGAAGTTTTCTCCTGGCATATCTACTTTTGGCAACTGTTTTCCAGTTGTGAACCTTTAAAATATTTAGATCTTTTTCGACACAGTAAAACCATCTTAACGGGGGTCTGCCCCGAGGTCTATTTCCCATGGGCTTTTTCAAAAAGATTTTCTTGCAGCAACGATCTTCATTCATTCTAGCCAGATGACCAGCCCATTTAAGTAATGATAAATCTATTCCCACGAAAAAAAACTATTGTTATTGCCATATTATACGTTGATGATGTTGTATAAAATTATATTTTCACTGCTAAATACCTAAGTACATAAATACAAAAGCTATAAGATGAAATAAAGCTGTCTTTTTTCTTTGCTTAGTTTCCCTAGTTGCTTAGTTGTAAGTCACCAGGTTTAACTTTTACTAAAGAATTTTGTAATGTATTTTATACGTCTGCCTTCTCTTCATTGGGTTTCGAAAATTTCTCATTGCATTGTCGTTCCACATTTATTATGGCTTATTTGAGCTTTTTTAGGTAAGTCCTTCTCTGCAAAAAATTTGACATCTATCCATCAACCAAGGACGGAAAGATACATCATTTGCTCTACACAAGATGTATCCGAAACGTAAGCCTGTAAGAGACTATTTCACGACATTTCCCTCTTGAAGCTATCTTGTGGGTTTTCAATGATGTTTTTGATAATATTTACTGCCACTTTCTTACAAATTAAACGCGACATGTTAATGGAAATAGTCATACAAAGCGAATTGAAGAAGAGTTAAGACAGGAGGTACAATTACGGAGCATATAATTACTGTAAAATCCGGGCGTATAAAGCGTACCTATACTTTCAAACTGCATTTTTTAGTTTTTAAGTATATTTGGCGTAAAACGCGCATCTCCTTTTTTACGAAGGAACCTGAATTGTACGAGTGAAATGCTTTTATGTTTTGAAGTCATTTATCCAGGTTTTATCCCAGACTTTTGAAAAAATAGTATATTCTAGAATTACAGTCTTTTAAATTTATTAGGTATGTCATTTGTTTTAAATAAACAGTATTTCAATCTATTTAGAAGTCTAATTGTTTTATGCTTATCCTTTTGTTTATTTTTGAAGCTATCATTTTTATACCCAGCTTATAATGAGCACCCGTACTTTCCAATTTTATTTTTTGAGTTAAAAGTGCGCGTTATAGACAGGATTTTACGGTACTTACTGTAATTTTTCCTTTAAAAAGGGACTCTCAAAGTTTTTGGATCCAAAATGTCTTGTGTGCCTGTTAGTTTTATCAAATAATCCCACCACCAACTAGGGGCCGTGGTAGCCTAGTGGTCAAGGTATCGGATTTTGGCTGGCGTGTCATGAGTTCGAGCCTAGCACCACTAAAGACCCGCCGTATAGGAGAGCGATGCACGTTAAATCTGTCAAGAGATCAGGCGTCCTCTCTTTGGTGTGGTGTGGTAGTTAGAAGAGGGGGGTGCCAACTCAGAGTCGTCCTCATCACTTGACCATGGTTCAAAATTACGAGGTCCGTCACCAAAAGCCCTCGTGCAGCTGAACAGTCCGACGTTAATACTCACTCACCCCACCATCAACTAAAATATTATTTAGTTAACGAATATATTTTAGTTATATTTGTGTTCGTGATTTGTGTTTTGGATGCAACACCTACACCCGCGTCATATTTGAACGGATATTTTTTTGGTATGGAACCCTCAGAGTTACATATACAAGACTTCGGGAGTACCATCATAAGTTTTAATTTCTAAATACATAGGTCATATACAGTGCAGGTTTATCCATAGTGTGTTAGGGGCGGGCGCCCAGGCGGAGAAGCTGGACTTTACCAGATTTTTCTTGGAACCGCCAGTGCCAAAGGGACCTGTAGATCTTCTACACCCAGGGCCCGAAGTGAACTTAAACCGGCACTGGTCATATTTCAAATTGGGCTCCTTTAAATTACAATAGTACTTTAGTATACTTTTTTTTGCATTTATTTATGGATTAGAAATTAGTGCTACATTTGGACTAACTTAAGATCAAAGTCATGTAAAACTAGGTAAAACCGATTCACATATATATACAATACAAATTTTGTAGATAAAATAATGTTTGATCAATATGTAATTGAAAGAGCATACATCTATCTGGAAAGAGAGTGTATATTATATGCATATTACTATTTAATTGTATCAAATTTTAGAAATATTTGCCACAGACACGTTTTGCATTATAAAAGAATGTGAGGGATATTTCCCCCCATTTTTGTGCACTCCATTTAACATTAATACTATTTCTGAAAAAAAAAGGGATAATTTTCCAGTAAAAGAAGTCTTGTGCACGATTTGATTTTCTGGACACATTTACCCATTTATTTGTACACACAAAAAGAGGACCTTTTCAAAAAGAAGAGAAATAAGACCCTTTCTAAAATTTCGCAATCGAATTCTTTGGAACAAATAAGTAGAATTCAATTGAGGTCATATCGAAAAAGGATTGTCACAATAACTAATCCCAAAAATCTAGAAAATTCTGCAAGCTCTCCGATTACAAAACTATGCATCTCAAGGAATCTAGGTCATGTACTATAACTTTATTGCTGTCTTTTTTTTCCTCTTTAAAGGTGAAATGTTTTAGTTTCCAATCACAACAGTTACTTTACTAAAGTCAGGGGTAGGGATGAAGTGTCAACAGGAAATGTGTGATGAAAGAGATTGTTTAAGTCATATCAGGTCAATATCATTGTTCTTTTTTTCACAGACAAGCAAACAGTCAAAAAGAGGGGAAGGAGAACTGAGAGATAGACAATGGTGCACAGATTTTCTAATAGATACAGCTTTTTTTTAGGTATTTTTTTCTAGGAATCGAGGTAGAGTGTCATATTAGTATCTATTATTTTTAGACATTCTATTATGCGGAAAATTCCACTGCTAAATGTCAATAGCATTTAGCAGTGGAATTTTCCCAAAATAGCTTTATTGATCCAAGTTTTTTGATATACAGTCGACTCTCGATAATTCAAACCTTCGATAATAGGAACCTCTCGATAATTCGAAGTATATGTTCAGTCTCTAGAAAAACTCTTAATATTTCGAACTAAAACAATACGTTTTGATACACTCAATATTTCGAAGTAAAATCTGTGGCTGGCCATACTACAACACGTGATATAATTCGAAGTTATCTTATAAAACTCTCGCCAATTCGAACTCTCACTATCATGTACAGACCTGTAGCAAACAGATGGGAGCTTACAAGTTTTGCATTGTATTGTCTCTGAATGTCTTCCCTGTAATGTAGCCCATTTGATGACCATCTGTCTGCTATCCCTTCTTTGTGTTTTCTGGTGCCTCAGGCGAAAAGACACTTTTAGTGCTTTCCTTCTTTAAGCGCACCTGTTGCCAACCGTCCATATCTTTCGTTTTCAAACGTGGCCTTGTTATTCATGTGTTCAGAAAGGATGGTTCACTATTGTGAAAAGATGCGTAACATTGTGTATGTATAAGTAGGTAAGAAAAGCCGATTCTGCTGTAAAGGCGGCGCAGGCGGGGAGGCGTGGATGCGGTGCAGAGTTGAGTTGTTTTCCTCCTGTAGAGGCGGCGCAGGCGGCGCTGAGTTGAGAGCCGATTCTGGTGTAGAGGCGGCGGAGGCGCAGAGTTGAGTTGTTGGCGCAGGCGGCGGGTCTGATCTTGATTCTACAAGATGGCTGTGGAATGTTTTAAATCGTTTTCTTGAATGTTTTTTATAATAATCTTTTTTTTTTAAAAAAAATGAGCACTTTTTATTATTGGAACTTATAAATTATGTAACTGAAGAATTTTTGGAAAATCTTTGCTTAGATAATATTTTAAGAGAAGTAAGAGAAATGTTATATCCACCTGATTATTTTGAATATTATGAGGATCTGAATAAAATGATTTTTTAAATGTTTAATTTGAGTTAATTTTATTTATATTGTTTGTTAGTTTAATTTATGTTGAGATACTTTCTTTTTAAAAATAAGTGTGGGTATATTTAAAAAAAATTTATCTCAGAATGTTTAAGCGTAAATGATATTTTAAATACATTTCATACAAAAGTAAGAAAAAAAAATACTGTATAAATATTTTGTATAAGTTTCCGACAAGATTTGGCTTTAAAAAGTTTATTTTTATAAATCTGAAAAAAATTGGGTTTTTTTATACGGTTATATTGTTAATTTTATTTATACTGCTTTCTAGTTTAATTTATATTGAAATAGTTTCATTTTAAAAGATAAATATCAGTATATGTTTTTCAAACAAATTATCTAAGTATGTTAAGCATAAGTGATATTTTAAATATATTTTGTATAAAAGTAAGGAAAATTTATGTTTATGCTTTTTAAAGCAAACTCTTGGCAGTTTCCAAAGAGTATAATTTGTATAACTATTCATTGCAATAACCATCTAGTTTAATTTTTTCTTAATTGAATAGAAATAAAAAAATATTTATTATGTATTATTTTAATAACAAATTGTAAATTTTAATTCGGTATAATGATTACACATACACAGTAAAGATACAAAGTATAAATTGTTTATTTACAAATAAACATTCTGTACTACGTTTTACATTACAGGACAACAACAAGTTGTAAAATTGAATTCAGCATAATGATTACACATGTACAGTAAAGATACAAAGTAAATTGTTTATTAACAAAAACAGCATTCTGTATTCCGTTTCACATTACAATCTTTTATTTACAAAAAATCACATTATTGTGCCATCGAATAGCTCTAAATTCGTCAGCGACCAATATCCATGGGCAAGAGTAGTAATGCCATCGCCATTAACAAACCTTTTATCATCTTTATAAGGACAGAGCAAGTTTGTTTTGCTTTATGGAGTGTATTGCATGAAATTTGGACCTAATTAAGTTCATGTCAGCATATTTTAATTTTGATTAAAAAGACAGACTTTGTAGTCCTCAAATGTTATTTTATTTTTTAAAGTTTGTTTTTTAATTCCTTTTAACCGCTTTTAATCTTATGGTTTGTTTTGTAGGCATACATTTTCGATTTTAATCCTACATATTTTGTCATAATATTTCCTTTGTTTTCATCTTCATTTTCCCGATGACTTTTTTGTTAACTAGAGGTAAATTAAGGTATCCGAACACGTTGAAAATGACCAAATTCAGTCAAGACAGATATCTTTTGACTTTACGAAATATACTTTATTTTGTTTCTACACTACCTAGAGGCCAAGTTACAATCAATTTTATAAAGTTAGAAAAAACCGGAAGTGGGTTTTTGATCTACCAGAAGTAGGCATTTAAATTGCTCAAAATCTATCATGACGAGTTGATGACTCAAAATATTACGAATGTATTTCTATAAAACTTTTTAAACCTGATATTTACGTTATTTTCTAGAGAATGTACTAAAATATGTCTTATTATATGAATACTTTTTGAGTTATTGCTTGTTATTTAAATAATGGTCTCATAAAAAATGTAATATTTCTTATAATGTGTACTCAATCAGCTCTAAAATTTTCAAATTTTAATAATAAATTAAAATTTTAGTACATTTCTAGATAAATGCATCTAGTTTGTTTCAGTATAACTTTAATAATATATGTTAATTACTTTTTTCTCTAACTGCTTTGAAGTTTTTTCAAAAATATTGAAAAAATTTCACTTATAATTGTGATTTTTGCAAAATTCAGATAATTTATATTAAATTTTTGATAGTTAAATAGTAATATTTATTTGTATTGAGTCCTAAAAGAGCATTTATAATGTTTTAGTATGCTATTTCGTTAAAAAGTACTCCGAACGTTTTCGGATACCTTAAAAATGTTATTTTGTCATGGTCTGAAGTGTCATATAAGTTAAATATCGTCTTTCATGTCACTATAAAAACCATCAGTCTTTATTTCATATATAAAGGAATCGGTGTCTGTATACATGAGCCTTACTTTTGAGTCGTAACGGTGCTTCATGTACTCATAGTGAAAAGAATAACATTAGACATTTGATAAGTCTAAAATCGCCATTTCCTACCTGTATTGTTTCAAGAATTTGATTTGGGTTTTTTTTAAGATGAACGGCCATTACGTTTTCAGAAAAATATTGTACGATGATTAAAATTTGTTTTCGCTATTAACTTTCGAGCTTGCTCTTCTGTTGAGCATAAACGTATATCTACTCTCTTCTTACATTTTCCATCGTTTTCCCAAATATGCTATTATTCATTAGTTTGTAAAAATCCTTTTGAAAGTCATTTACAGCTTTAGTTCTTAATTCTGTATTGTAATCTATGTAATTTTTAAGCTGAGGCGACTGAAAAAACTTTAAACCACGATGAATTTTTTTCAAGACTAACCCTAATTTTAAATACAGCTTTAAATTTGAAAAATGGAGAATATATTTTGTTTTGGGTTCCAAAGTAGTTAAAAGTCTAGGTTCTCTACAATTAGGTGGGGGTTTATTTTCAGGGGCAAGGGGAAAATCTGAATGTTTGTCATGCAATCGGAAGGGTAGTCAAGATCCACTTCCAAGATGTAACCTACATCTGAGTCATCTGATAAATTGAAAATATCCTGTTCAGTTAAGTTGCCATCACTCCAAACATAAATCTTTTAAGGGTAGATATTTACTCATCATGTATACGTACAAATTATTTGCGTCAAGGTACATTAAATATTTTATCTCATCATCTGGATTAAAGTTAGGCATGTGTTTGTTGTTAGCTATAGCATAACGATTGCAACACTGACTTATACCTCCTCTTACACCCTTTTCTATAAAAAGAAGCATGTCGTAATCTGTGAACAGTTCGATAGCTACTTTAGGTTGTAATAGCATAGCATCCCACGATAAAGCTGGGGTGGTAAAGTACCAACAAGGATCAAGTTTATAAGTTTGCATGCATATTTTTCTAAAGTTTTCAAGAGATCAGTTAACAATAGGACATCTGTTTTTACATATAGATCACAGTATTCACCAAAATTATTTAAATGAAACTGATTAAACACTCTTTACAGGCGTGATTATAATCCTCTACACTTATAGCCTCTTCATTTAGTTCATTGTAAAATTTACTAATAGGTGGCTAACAAGCATCTTTACATTTTTCAAAACTGTCAAAATAATCATAGGGAAAAACTCCTTTTCTTAAAAGTAAATCTATTTTTTCTAAATCAAAATAATGCTTCATATATTTAAACTCATCCTTTTTTAATGTTTTTATCAAGGTTTCCAAACCAAAGGACATGAATTTGAAAGAATCTAAAAACCTTAACTGAAAATCGTTTGAAATATTTTTACTGAAGGAAATATATTTTTCTTCAGTGTTCGGAATTAAATTAATTTGTTTTTTATTCATATAAGTTTTTAATAAAAATATGAGCGTCATACCCTGAAAGATTATGGAAAAAAATAGGAAAAATTTGGGGGTTTTCATTGCTAAATTACAAGTATTACAACAAGGGCCATTAAATTTTTGAGTAATATGGTTATGATCCCTAACCTTGATATTGTTTTCGCGAAAGGTTTGATCACAAAACATAACAATTTTTAGCATTATCATACAATTGCTTTTCTGATTCGCTAAGATTTAATAACGGTTTGGGGTTTTTATAAATATTATCAATTTCTATTGCATCTTTTTCTAGCTTTTCAATAAAAATTTTTGGGCACCTCTGTATACTACTGGTTTTTGTAATGCCCCCCCCCCTTGACAACTGATAAAATAACAAAAACCTTTTGGACATGTTTTTCATAAATATTACTGATACTTGTTGTCCTGATCCAAACTTTTCCTTTACCCATATAAATTACTCTTTACCCATTTTCCTTTACCCATATAAATCCTCCCTCAACATAAATTAAACTAACAAACAATATAAATAAAATTAACTCAAATAAACATTTTAAAAAATCATTTATTCAGATCTCATAATATTCAAAATAATCAGGTGGATATACATTTCTCTTACTTCTCTTAAATATTATCTAAGCAAAGATTTCCAAAAATTCTTCAGTTACATAATTTATAATTTCCAATAATAAAAAGTGCTCATTTTTTTTCAAAAAAAAAAAGATTATTATAAAAAACATCAAGAAA
This sequence comes from Trichonephila clavata, assembly GCA_019973975.1. Taxonomy (NCBI): domain Eukaryota; kingdom Metazoa; phylum Arthropoda; class Arachnida; order Araneae; family Nephilidae; genus Trichonephila; species Trichonephila clavata. Next base: position 215,653 of record BMAO01005082.1, on the reverse strand, counting down.
ACGATTTAAAACATTCCACAGCCATCTTGTAGAATCAAGATCAGACCCGCCGCCTGCCCAACAACTCAACTCTGCGCCTCCGCCGCCTCTACACCAGAATCGGCTCTCAACTCTGCGCCGCCTCTACAGAGGAAAACAACTCAACTCTGCACCGCTCCGCTGCGCCCCTTTACAGCAGAATCGGCTTTTCTTACCTACTTGTATGTATTGAATGTATTCTTTTAATACGGGACTTTTAACGTCTGTATATTATTTATACTGTATAATATGTTCTTTTTTTAAAAAACTTTAAAATAATTTTATTTATCTGTACAATTGCTGTTTTATTACATAGTTTCAAATTTAAATGTGTAAGAAAAAAATTTCTCTTCGTGTATTTTGAGAGTTTCTTTCAACCCTCTTGATAATTCGAAGTTTTTCATTGGTCCCTCCAACTTCGAATGATCTAGAGTCGACTGTATTAACAACAGATAACTTTTAAAGTGAATTCGAAATTACTGTGATTACTTATTCATAAGTATCCAAAAATACACTTAGCGTTTTCCATGTATTTAGAAATAATTATTAAAGTAGAAATCCAAAATTAATCAGCGATTTCGGTGCTTCAAATAGTTATTAATGCGAATCCGAAATTAATTAATCATTAAAAAGGATTTAAAGTTGTTCCGTAATTTCGGTGTATTAAACAATTATTAAAGTAGATTCAAGATCAATTTTAAAAATTCCAAACGCCGTTTTCGGTGTACTAACAAATAATTATTTTAAAAAATATTTGAAGTTGATGAGCAAGTAACGGGTTTTCTTCGCGTTCTTCTACTAAACCTTACTAAACATTGTTTGATTTGAGAAACTCTTTCTGTAAAAGAACAATGAGAACACACAAATGAAGGCGACTAATATCGAGTTCGGAGAAAATAGCAGTCAGGTGCATTGCTGCTAGTTTGAGTTATATCTACGGGAATCGTATTCTGGATTGTCAACATATCCGAGTATAAGACTTGGAGCCTTGTAGTTCAAGCCCGAGGAAGATAGCCCTGCATTTGCATTACTTCATAATTTATTGATAAGTAACATAAGAATTATTATTATAAAAACTACAGATTAAGGCTGATTCGCTCCCATCCACTATTTGCAAAATTGATTATAATTAGAATTAAAAGCTTGTTGAGAGAATTTAGAGATCTCTCTTGTTTCGGTTAACCATCATACTAATACAAACAGAGGTTCACTACAAGCGTTTTCGGCGTATTGCAATTAATTATTAAAAAAAGAATCTAAAATTACTACTTGCTTACGCCGTAAAGAATGATTGTTAGAGTGGATCCGAAATGTATTAATTATTAAAAATAAATCAAACATCGCTTGGGGCCATATGCATATTAACAGTTCAGTTGGAAATCAAAAGCATATAGTGATTTATCTTCTGACAAGAACTTATATTCAACAATTACAAAACTGCTATTTCATACGAAAAATAAATAATAAACATGTCAAATTGATGTGGAATCTATATCGCAATTCAAATTTTAAGAAAATGTAGTTAATTAAATTTAAGTACATAAATTATGGCTGAGCATTTCATTCTAAAAAATAAGATTCATATAATAGGAGTTAATCAGTAGCGCACGTAAAAAATTTTCAAGGGGGGAGTCCTTGGTCGAAAGCCCCCAACTCGGTTCGTACCTCAAGACAACATCCATTAATTTGTCTGATTTTGTCGATTTTGTTAACAAAAAACAGTAAAAAATAATTTATTGAATTAATAATTAGTATTAATTAATAAAATAAATTGTTAATTACAAGTACTTCATTAAATTTTACGCTATATATATATATATATATATATATATATATAGGAATATCATCAATCAAAAAAAACTCAAGGGTTTGGAGGGTGTCCGAACCCCCAGGACACCCCCCTTGTGTGCGCCACTGGGGTTAATTACTCGTATTGAATATCATTGTATGAAAGAACTAAAATACAACTTTTATAAATATGTTAATAATGTAAGTAATTCTCTTTATCTGTCTATATGTGTCGGAAAAAAAGTGATTCACTCATCACGAGATTTTCGGAACTATTAGATCAACCGACTTGAAGTTTGGCAGGCATGTTGCTTTTGTTGAGTTCAAATCCACTAAGAATGGGTTTTGCGAAAATCGATTCCAAAGGACAGAGGTAGGATACAGGGACGTGATAGACAAAGCCTGTCGTCTTTGAACTATTTATTAAGCCTTCAGATTTAAAATTTGGTGGACATGTTTCTTCTTTCGACTCATGGACTGGATGAGATCTAAAAGATGTATTTTGTTTTTGTTTTTAAATTCAATTCCTGTTATTTTTAAATTAAGAAAAGAGGGCTATAAGAATGATTTTGAATGCATTCGAAAGTTTAATGCTACGGCTGAGATATGAGTAACTTAAAAACACACACAATATATATATAATTATACAGTATCATGGAAATACTCAACGAAGCGGGTGGGTGACGGCTTGTCTAATAACAGATTTAATTTAAAAGTTAAACATTTAAATTTAAAAACTACACATAATAGTTAACATTACCTATTGCAATAGTGTTGAGAAAAAAAACTATATTTAAAGCTTTGATAATTTATCGAATAATTTTGAGGCTGCGCTTCTAAAGGTATTGTGAAGTAATCTGCCACTCCTCCTTTCTTCCTCAGCAACGATAGCCCAGGGTGGGCCTTTGCCTTCTCAAGAAGCCTTTTCCAGGCTAGCCTTCTTCCTGCCAGTGTTCTCCAATTCTTAGATCTCAAAACTAGGAGATCTTTTTCTAGGCCATCAATCCATCGATGATGAGGCCTGCCCTTTCTTCGTGTGCCAATTGGTTGGGCATTGAAGACTTTTCTTAGTGGTGCGGTCTTCGTCCATTCTGACAACGTGACCTGCCCAATTAATGTGTTGTATTTTGATGAAGTTAACGATACCAGATTCTTTATATGATTGATAGAACTCGAAATTTTATCTTCTTCGCCACTTTCCATCTTCTTGAATTCCTCCAAAAATAAATCTTAAGATCTTCCTTTCGAAGATGCTTATCATGTTCTCATCGGCTCGAAGACATGCACCAAGTTTCACCATGCCTTAGTTAATACTGATATTAAAAGACTTTTATGCAATAGAACCTTTGTTTTTCTTTTGATTAAATTCGATTTCATATATTTTCGCAATCTGCCACTACAGGCTTTTTAGAAAGGCAGTGGGAAAATTTTCTGAAATAAGTTACTAAAATATTTACAATAGAAACATATTTAATACGTATTGAGCGTAAGATGAGGCTTTAGTTCGAACAGAAATTTAAAGATGATAACCATACTTTCGTTTAAGAGTTGATGAGCGGAAGTGGATAGCAGACAAAACCACATAAAAGCGTTAATTATATCATTTGGGCTCATGTAAAAAATACCGAAATATAACTTTAAAAAACGAATAAGAATTTTCAGTAAGTGAAAACGAAAGTTCAATTTCAATTTCCTCACATCTCCCAATTCAATTCATTTACAGCTATTGTTTCCCAGCCAGAAAAAAAATGAATAAAAAATAAAAGACCTCGACATTTACAATGACGCAATAATTCATTTAAATCTCCTTCGCACGACTTAGTCTCCCCTCCCCTTCTTTTTGTAGCGTGCGCATGCCTAATTACGCTGCGCGGCGCACGCAGAGCATCCCTCGGACGATACGGGGAGCAGGTGTAAAAAGAGAGAAAAAGTACTCGAAGGCCGTTACTACGCAGGAATGTGCGAAAAGTGAATGGCCTGGGGCTGAAGGGGTGTTGTCACGTGACTCGATCCATTTCGGGAACTCCCTGTGCACCGGAACCGGATACACGGGACAGGAAAAAAAAAATTAAGGGTTGAAAAAAAGTGTGTCGGTTCTATATATGTTATTCAAGTCGTGATTTTTTTAATCAACGTATGTGTGTTTTCTTCCCTCTCAAACGCAATAGCTCTGGAGTGACATGCGAAAATTGACATAGTTTTAATCAGATTTTTAATTTTTCTTTTATAAATAAAAAAATAGAAGATTATCAATGGAACCATCAAATCATACAACAGTAATAAAACCTTTTTGTGATATAATTGTTACTAGTACACAAATTGCATAAATTAATTTTGACAATTTACATTTTTTAGAGTTTTAGTTCTAGTGAGTCGCACCTGAGTTCGTCCTAGTGCTGTCAAATGTATAACAAGCATTGTAAAAAAAAAAAAGCCAACAATTTTTTTTAAAGTTTCGCTCAAGGATCTCAATGGTAAATATGTGTGCGATAGTAGTGAAATTATATAATAATCGAACCCTACCCACAAATAATACAAATTCTCTTATATAACTTTAATAACTTTAATAAAGACAGCTTTAAGGCACTGGCACGTAGGTTTAAATAACAAGAGGAATCCAATCATCGGCCTTTCTTAGAACGTCTTTGTATCTACATTCCCGAGCTTCTAACATCCGAGATATTCTAATCAAAACTACATCTAATACTTTAATTCACTACCACATAAGGGGCCCGCCCCCCAAAGCCCATGAGTTTTTTTCGATTAATATTATAGTCCTATATATATAAAACGTAAAATTTAATTAAGTACTAGAAATTAACAATTTAATTTATTAATTAATGCTAATTATTAATTCAATAATTTATTTTTTACTGTTTTTTCTAACAATATCGACAAAATCAGAAGAATCAATTGGTGTTGTCTGTTGTTGTTGTGTTGTTTCTTATGCCACCTGCCCTCGACTGCTTCAGATTCAGGCCCACGAAATTCATCATGGCAAGGGGCTAGATGTACGCCTGTCGTTGACCGTAACCTTGATCACTATTCAGGTGACAGTACGATTTAGCTCGGTTCCACTCCAATTTTGAGGGAGAACACCCTGGGGGAGGGTCAGGGGCCTCCCACCCCTTTTCCCCTTCTACTAACCTCACGAGAGGACTTTTGGCTTGACAGCTATTTAAAGTACCCCCCCCCTGCCACACACACAAAGGCACTATACATTTACAAACATCCATGTCTTCTCCGGGATTCGAACACAGGCCTTACGGCTCAACAGTCAGCGTCGCTAACCACTATTCCGGATAAGCGACTGGTGTTGTCTTGAGGTATGATACGAGTTGGGGGATTTTCGACTCTATGCACGTCTTAAGTCTTAATAAAGGCGTTCACTCCAAAATGTCTTGGCGGTCCACCGGTCGATCGTGATCGACTTAATGCCCACCCAGGGTTTATACCATCTTTTTATATTCTTAGAAGTCGGTGTATTTCCATGGTACTTTCTCCGAAATTCACGCTGAACCGTGATTACTGACAGACTTTTTGCAAACGAGATTACACAAATTGTCTTTCCCCGCTGCGACGCCATTTCGACTTCTGTTCACAATTACAACATTGCTGCCTATTTGACAAAAACAGAATGTTACAAACTCAAAATTTCATATTTTATCTTTGCAATGACATATTAATGGGCATTTTCTCTTTATTCATTTGGGAATTATTCAATTTTGTAATCGGGTCATTCATTTCTGATAACCCTGTATAATACTATTCCAAATTTAATTCAAAAATTTTCACGCAGGATAACAAATAGTAATTCCTTTGTCTATTAAATTATCTAATCAATATCTATTTTTTCTTGATTATCTAATATTCTAATTAGCTACGTTTAACGATACAGTTGAATTTATTTTACGCAAATAAGTGAATAAATGTGAATAAAAATAAAATAAAATGGTATAAAAATCTGTGTTTTCAGGCAAAGTGTAAATTGCTACAGATACAGACAGTTACATACAAACCTGTTTTATTTAATATATTTGTCTTCTTTTTCGAGAATGTATTCCTTTTTAGTGTTACTTTAAGAAAAATCTGAAGGAAAAGTTCAAAAATAAATAAATAAATAAATGTTGTCTGGCAGTGGAGCGTTTCTTATTAAAATATTTCATTTTCAGCGACATCGTATACGAAAAAAAAAATTTTTTTTTCTTCCAGAGTATATAGCAATTTCAGTATTTAGATGTCTACTGAATTTGTTTTCAAAGTTTTTCGAGGAAAAATCCGTTTTCTTTTTATTACAACGTCTGGAAAAATATCGAATTATAAGCTGTAAACCTAAACATTAATCTTAAAAATAAATAAAATTGCAGACATACTGCTGTTGTTAAATTGTATCACAAAATTACAATTGTTACTTCCTTCAGCTGTAAGGAAGAAAATAAAGTAAAAATTCAGACTAAGTTATATCAGTTTTTTTCATCCTAACATAAAATACAAATCACATAAATCATAAACCGTGCAAGAAACATTTTTATGTAAAATGTCGCGTTGAAAAAAGAAATGATTCGACGGGAGAAAAAAGTCGTCTGCTACTAGTCTGATGACACGTGATATACTGAATTGTCTGTTGAACGGAGAAGGTCACAGTTACACAAAGAATTACTTTGTTGATTAGTTTTTTTCTCATTAATTGCTTTCCGTTTCTTTAGAAGGAAATTCTGAGAATGGACAAGGATTTTTCCTATATGTCAGATTACAATATAGTTCGTAAATCAAAATACTACTTTCAAGCAATAATTTTATTATAATAATTTTCGTCAACATTTATTTATGTATCAAGTCAAAAGTATGGTTTGTACAAATTTAATGAATGGTATTAGTGGAATTTTTTCCTAATAAAATTGTTGGATTTAATAATTAAATGAACATTTTCCTTATTCGATCCTTTATTTAGCATAAATTTTCGTGGGAAAATATTTTAATTTCCCCATATTCCTTGTTTTTATGGTATATCACAAAATAACAACAAACTTTTAGCTTTAGCAACTAATATTGTAGGATTGGATACAATAATAAATTACGGTATTATAAACATAAATTTAAGGCCTGACAACTTTTCCATATATTTTCAATTCCTACAGGACTCAAAGGATGAGAAAATAGTATAAGAATAAGTTTCTAAAGATAAGATAATAATTCTATGTAAAAAGTTAATATTTTAAGTACTCCAAAAGTTAGATTAATGCTATTATATCATTTGATTTTAGAAACTATTACTATGAAAGGAACAAAAATCTAAAGAAATATAGAAAAATTGTAAAAGATTAAACATGTACAACAACATATAAATACTTCCATCAGATTCTATCAAAACATCATAGAGAATGCTTTAAGAAAATTAAAAATATTAACTAAGGAAACATATAAAAATTTAAAAGATTATTGATTTGAAAGAAAAGATCTATTAAATTAAAACATTAGAGAATAAATGAAATAAATTTATCAAATAAAAGAACATGAAGCACTATTTAGCGAAAGTAAAATAATATAAAATGAAGAGTTGATGAATAATAATAATCAAACAAAAATAAAAAAGTGCCTTAAAACGAATCTATAATATTGAGCTTATTACAAATATATGTATAAAGAAAAACGAAGGGATAGTCATAATTTAAGCAATAAATAATAATTATTTTAACATTTTTAACTATGCCAGCATTTTTATCTACTAAAAATTTTTTACTTTGTAAAATAATTAAAGATAATATTTAGATAAATAGGAAAACAGACATTACTTTTCAAAAAAAGTAATTTAATAATATTTAATTTATTATCTGTAATATTCAAATTTACTACCTATAATACTCAAGATTGCAACTAAATTTTCTTTCTATAGTACTCAAAGTTACAACAAAGTAACCTACACTAAGTGAATTAATGTTTGTTTTAATTAGGCTTAAATAAGTCGGATAGAAATCTCAATAATGGGAATACATTCTCACTATTTTTTCTAAAAACAATCAAATTATGAATATATTTAGAAATATAAAAATGATATATAGGATCAGAAGTTTTATTATAGTCAATTGATATTTTCTTTTTTATAGAACTGAATATTAATAGGATTATTTTAATATTTTTTGTTACATTTATATTATTTAATTGAGACTATTACTGACATCACAGAGCCTCTTCGATTCTTCTTCATAAGCTCAACAGCCTTTTTCAGGCCAAGGCTGACTCGCTGATCCTCCTCCAGTTGATCCTATCAGTCACGAGGGCATTCCATTGGTTGATTCCTATTAATTTGAGATTCTTTTCAACATCGTCTAATCATAGTGTAGGTGGTCGCCCTCTACGTCTCATCCCTTCAATTTTCAAAAAAGTTACTTTTTGGGTAGGAAAAGCATAGGTATATATCTGTACAAATGCCCCAGCCAAGTAATACGTGATACTTTTATAGTCTTCAAAATGTCAGTCCCGCCATATTTCCTGTAAATTTCATGATTGTAAAGAATTTTCCACTCATTGTTCTCTTGAATAGGTTCAAAGATTTTTCCTAAGATTTTTCTTTCAAAAAAAGGGCAACTTTTCTTGCTCTTTTTTATTGAGGGTCCAACATTCACTTCCGTACAGAGTGTTTATAAAAATAAACTTAGACTTTTGAATTTAGAAGGTTCGTCTCTTATAGACCTAGTGTTGCTTTAAATTTTGACATAATTAAATAAACAATGGATGCCTAATATTATTTAATATTCATTAAAACTCTGCTAAATAATGTTTTTTAGCGGATATCGTGGATTTAATTGACTTGGCAGAACCCTAATTCTAGTTTTTTGTCAAGTTAGGTGAATGAATTGTTAAAAATGGGACTTTCATTCAAAATTCTCTTTAAAAATGGAGGAATTAATATTTCTTAAAACTTTTTTCAGGGTAGCAAATCTAGCTGTCACATTATTTGAATCTCTATTGGTCTACTTTCAATATTAAATGTTGCAAGTATTAAATATTTTTTTTTATGAATTCTAGTTGCTATTACAATTGTTTAACTATATTTCGTAATGAAATTTCATTTTATTGCATACATAAAATCATTATACTCTTCAGGATTTTGAATATTTAGCATTTATATTTAAATGTAAGTAGCAACAATAAAACATAAAAATATTGCAAAATTGAAGAAAAGAACTGTTCATACAAATGAATAAATGAAATAATTTTTCAAGAATGAATATATATGACAAAAAAATCTAGGATTCAAAAGTAAAATTTTCGTCTGTGATTACGACAAAGTGGAACATATGGAACAGGGATTGTTATTGCCGAACAGTTGCTATTCGCGGGGATGTGAAGGTAGTAACAATTAGGGGGTGCATGTACCGTGATCTGGAACAGGATTTTCGCGCAAGACTGCTGAATTTTTTCAAAAGAACACAATAATAATTACATTCACTACTACACAGATCTATAATTTCCCCCATTATTTTTCTCGATATTAGCAAAGTTTCAATAAGGGGCTAAGTCAAAGTAAAAAATTCGAAAGATCTGGCATGTTTTTATAAATTCCGTACAAGAAGAATTTTTGGAAGTACACAGCTACAGTTGCATTAAAATTTACTACAGTTCACAATATCAGGAATGTAGTTTGTTAATAAACTTAAAAATTTCGATTACATTTTACAATTACTATAAAGATAATACGAAACTATATGATAAAGTTTTCCTTCCATGACATTAAAGCTAAATTAATATAGTTCATTTACTTTCCGTGTAGATACCATACGTCGATATATTTGAGCATTAAAATGATTAAATAAATTTGTGTTAAATACACATTTAATATAATTATAAATTGATTAATCTATATATATATATATGATGTTTGTATGTATGAAATCGCTTCACTCCAACACCGTTCTACAGATCACAATGAAAATTGGCATATATATATATATTTTTATGGAGAAGGGTTTTGTGTTATCCTCTTTGTTGCAGTTCCCCACCAGGTGGCGCTACAGCATATCAACTTTTACACCGTTCAATCAATTGCCAAGTTGCCAACAGGGTCACCAAAAATGATGCCAACTTGGCTCTATAGCCAACATTTCGCTATGCTTCCATTGAATCGCCATTATAATGTAAGGAACGGCGTTGCTTGCAGATATTACAATTTGAACATAAAATAAATACAACAAAAAGTTATTTTAACGTATTACACATCCAGATATAAATTATTTACACCATTGTAAGTGTACATTACACAAAATTTGTAACAATGTGTTACTTTTGCTGAGCAGAGATCAGCTTAGGAAGGTGTTTTCAAAAATTTACCTACAAGAGAGTTACGGGACATTATAAATAAAAAAAAATTCTTTTTATCAACTATTAGACCTCCAGACTTACAATTTAACAAATATGTTTTTTTTTTTGTTCAGCTGAGATATGCAAAAAGCTACTTTTTTTTTGTGTCTAATTTGCAATTCACGTAAAATTAACTCATTAAAAACTTCTTTATCCTTCAATCGGTATTGTGTAATTTTTCAATTCATCCGAGCGAAGAACTTGTGTATCAGCTAGTAATTATGTAAATCGTTAAATGAACATCAGAATTTAAGCTTCTCAAAACAATTTTCTGAACACCATCAACTTTGGATATCCTTTCCATAATTACTCATTGTGTGTGTGATACTGGCTTCGTTAAAATTGTCCTCTTTTCTCTGCATCCAACGTCTTGAAATATTTTTTGCAAATCTCTTGTATTTTACACTCAGCACCTTCAAAATGCATTTACTGATTTTACAACTATAAGAATGATATCACAAAACTCTTTGAAAGTGGAGAACATTACAAAAAATGCATCAGAGTTTTATAACAGGGTATTAAAAGGATATTATAATATTCTGAAATGTTTTATTTATATCAAAATATATTGATGAAGTCAGGGTGATTTGTCAAACTTTTAAGTACAATTTGTTAGCTCGCAGGCTAAGAAAAATCGTAAGTTTACAAACTTCACGGAACTGCTACTGAAAATACCAATAATTACACCAAAAGTACAATTTCATAGCTTTCAATTACTTAGAAACGAATTTATTATTATTATTTTTGCTTAACACGGTTTTTTTTTTGTAATGAAGGCATTCATAAAAGTATTCTTAATCAATTTTATGTACTTTGTCTTGAAGTATGGATTTGGTACATTGATTATCGGAAGTAGCAGTCAAGTGAATAATTATAAACATTGTTCTAAAGTTTTTATTTCCCATTTTTGCATGAAATAGATCTAATGGACCTACTAATATGACCTACTAAATGGGCATTTTAAACTATCTTGTTGACACCGAAGAAAATCGCCAAAATCATGTGCGTATGTGAAAATTTGGCGAATAAAACTGAGCGATTATCGACAAAAATTTCCGACATTTTCGGAAATAAAACTTTTAAATCGAGGCAAAATGCTGAAGTAATTATATTATTTAAAAGATTTCTCTAAAGTGAAATCAAGTCACTTCAGATATCTTGGGAATTTAAAACGAAATCTGTGCCATTATGTTGAAAATGGCACAGAGGTCTGGCATTTTTAATAGACTTGAGCCGCTCATGTATAAATTATGCGTCTTTAAATCAAGTGAGTGAGTGAGTGATTTTGGGGTTTATTGGCGCAAGAGCCGATTTTGGCTGTACTTCGTCAAACATTTGTTTTAATATATGTGGTCTAGACGGGAAGAGAAAGAAATAATGAATTGAATGACAAGAAAGAGGGTCGAAAATAGAGAAGGATCACTAGGGTACCCCGGGTCAGTGAAGCCCGTGTTTACCAAAGACAGTAAACCCCGTGGGAAAAGGAAAAGATCACTAGGGGTCTTTAAATCAAAGTACATTTGTTCAATTCATTGTTATGAACTGTAAGACGTTAAAAATGAAACTGAAATTATTCTAATCTTAAATTAAAATAGAATTATTTTATGCATTTTAATGTAATACCAAATATTATTCAGTGAATTAGAAAAAATGCGCAATCTGGTTATCTGATTTAAAACAAAAATTGGGTGACTGGTTTCAAGATTTCTAGGAAAACAATTAACATTTTGGTATATTTATGACTCCTTTTCATCAACATATTACCTGGCAATTTACAAATGGTGCGGATTTCTATGTAACACTAGCTTCGGCTTGTTTAAGTTACCACTGTTCGGAGTCAACTAGATTTGTCAGCAATCATTTCCAAGGATAAAACTCACAAAAAATACTACAAGATCAAAAAATATTTGAAGAACACGTTGCAAACTAACTGTGAGAATTGTAACTGCTTCCATCCAACCAAATGAAAACTCGACTCATAATTGCCTGAAAATAATGTAAACCATCATTAATTTCATGCTGCTGATTTGCCTAATACGCCTTTAAGATGCATAGAGATAGATAATAATGTAATAAGGTTTATTATATTCAAGAATTAATGAAGCTTAAATTACTTAAATATGTTAATAATATATTACACGCTTTTAATTCACTCACTAGCTGCTGATAGTGCTAATGTTTTATGTTTGACTTATAACAACTCGCTTTCTTCTTATGTGGCTCAAGGATTCTATTAGCTTAGACATCTACGTTTTGGTGCATTATCGCTTATGTTATAATCTGTCTTTGTTTAATGCTAAGGAAGCCTAATTTTAAACATCACTTCAGACAGAAAAAAAATGCTCGATATTAGTATGTTTCAACTTCATTACGTATATATGAAGATCTGCATATCTAATTGAACTTACATTTGTGTGAATCAATCCATTTTTTTGTATACAATGTGTTTTATATTATGTCTCTTTTGATGCTGCAAATGAGTTTTTGATTCTATATGTTGGAATGAAAACTTGTGAACTTATTGCATGTAGGGACGTTTTAAGGCAGGGGCCCATGGCCTCGTCCTCGCTTTGCTTACGACTCTGTCTTAATAAGATCATGATATGATCCGGATAATTTTTAATGGTCAAATATTATTCCTGTGCATATTCTCCGAAAAACAAGGGATTTCAAACTGCATGTCAATTGGCAAAAGTGGTAAGACTTTATTATTATATGATGAAAACGTTCTTCATGGTTAGACTTATAGGCCTAATACCATAAACAATCATTCAACTCATTTAGTCGAAATGTGGCCATCAGTCAACCCGGTTTGTGTCTAGGTTTTTGAAATTGTGAGTCATGCACATTTATTTATTTTAAATTACCGTTTGAACGAGTTTTTGACAATGCATGTTATATACTGTCTACTTTTAAGCATCTCAGTAGGGCCTACTTTTGCATAGAGGCCCAGGGCCTCAAAACTTTTAAGGTTTCTCTTGGCCCAGGGCCTCAAAGAGTCTTAAGACATCCCTGATTGACATTATTTCGCGTCTTACATTACTAGGTGTGATTCAGTGGTTTTAACTATAACTAACTGTAAACAATAAGTCAATACTTAAGAAAGGGGATTCTACTAGCCATTATTCTTATTCTTTTAATGATGTTCTATATATACATATATACACACTTGCCTCTGAAAGTCTGCGTCGTAAAGGCAATCATCTTAACGTGTTTATGCTATAACTACTATTAAAAACTCGCTTCAGAAAATCAATATACCTCTCAGGGATTCTACAAAATTTCGTTATTCAAACAACAGCAACAAAATCTACTTTAACGTGAAAAAACAAAATGACCGTCAAATAATCACCAACCACCCCCGCCAAATGTCTGCGTACACTTATAAAATAAAGCTTTTAAAGACCTTTCATTATGTGGTAATTACATCAAGTCGTGTTTTTAAGTCATTATAAGCTTCTATAATGATTTACATGGAATTCGAAATTTGAATGCTTGTGTGATTTTACGGTAGGTAACAGAAAAGAAATCGATGTATCAAAGATTATCTTAGATCTTTGAAAAAAAAGGGGGGGGGGGATATTTTTAAATCTGTACTGTTAATAGGAGACATTGATTCAAAAAGTGTTGCTATACTACAACTATTTTAAGTTCCAAGCTAAGATCCAACCGCCTATTTGTTGTGTCACCTCGAGAATCTAGATTTGTAACTCGTTCTATGAAAATAAATCCAATGTTGCTGAGATATTGTAAAAAAGTGTGACTTTGACCACAATTCGAAGAGAACTGAAAAAGGATGACTATCATGGTCGAGTTGAACTCAAGAAGTCATTCATCTCTCGAGTGAACAGAGCGAAGAGACCTTTGCCAAAAACATCTAAATAGGACACACAATTATTGGGAAAATGTAGTATATTCAATTGAAAGTAATTTTGGTATTTTGGCATCAAAAAGAACAAAAATATGCTTGCACAGATTTAAGAAAGATAATTTTCTTTCGACTTATAATTATGGAAGAGGAGGCATAATATTGGGGGGGGGGGCATAGGAAGACTTTAAGTAGGTAATCTGGAATTTAATGAGTCAACAATGTACAAAATTGATTACTTGAACTTGCTAAAGTAAAATATCAGGGCAAGTGCCACGACGCTTGCGGGGAGTGATTATTTGTACTTTTAGTAGTACAATGATACCAAGCAAATGTGAAGTCATGATTGCTTTACCACGTCCAAAACCAATTCCGTAAGCCATCCCAGTCTCCAGACCTAAGCACAATGTAGTATTTGCGGGACTTACTCGAGTGGATAATCAGGGAGCACGTAATAACATCCAAAGAAATGTTCAAATCTGTCGCAGTAGAAGAATGGAACAAAATAACAACAGAAGAGACCACTAAGCTAGTTGAACACTTGCCAAATATGTTGAAAGAGTTATAGAAAGAACGGAATAAAAAAAAGTATTAACTTTTAGTTACAATCCATTATCGTAAATGTTTTTTCCAGTGTACGCTGACTTTGAAGCACACGATTTGTGTCATTCTCCAATTATATATAAATCTTTGTATTGTTTTTTGTAATAATCAGGTGATAGTTCCTTATACTATTTGAATTTACGACGTTAGAGGAATCAATAAAAAATAGTATTGATTCAGAAAGACTTCATTTAGTTAGTGATTTTTGCATGAATATGAAAGGCGATCGTCTGTACGCAGACTTTCGGAGGTAAATGTGTTTACATTCTCAGTAGTCCTGTCTGTTTATTCTAAATTTCTAACGTAAGATCCAAAAGGGGGAACAAACATCTACATGTTGTTACAGCAGAACCTAAAGCAGAACTAAAGCTATTTACAAAATTCTTTTTACATGTTTGTAAATTTTAAGAATGCAACTTATATATACTCTTTCTACTCAAGTCATTGACCTCTAAAAATAAATAAATAAAAATAGAAAATGTAAAAAGATAGTTTCTTTGGTGGGATCAAACCTTTTCTGGAATCGAAGCAGTAGTATAATAAAGTACATATTATGCATGTTTTTAATATTATGTACAATAATTATGCGAATACGGATTAAGTTTTTGTGTTTCATGTATACCTTTTACCACCGATTCGAATGAAAATAGAGTTGAAAATATATAAATTCTAGTTACTATTAGTTAGTCGGAAGAAAATTAAGGAGATACTGTATTTCCATTTTTTTTTCTATTGTAAGAGATAACAAATTTATTTGTTTATTATTAACAGATTTATTTGTTTATTGTTAACAAATTTATTTGTTTATTGTTAACAAATTTATTTGTTTATTGTTAAAAAATTTATTTAATTTATTAAAAAAATAGTATTTTAAAATAAGAGATAACAAGATAGAGATGAAATGAAATTTGTATAGAAACCGAGACACAATAATCTCAGAAAGTAAAACTTTAAAAACAAGAAAAAGAGAAAGAAATATAAATGTCACTCTATATTCACCTTCAAGAGATTAAATAATCTTTGTAAAATATAAAATTAAGGGTATTATATATGTATCAATAATAATTACTGATATTGTTTATAGCTCTCCGCATTACATTTTGTTATATATAAGGTGTTCCAACCACATAAGTTTTGCTATTAATCATTTCTTTACAAGTGAAAATAGTCTCTACTCAAACTAACAATCTTCCTTAAATTGTTATCGTTCTTAACTTATTAATTCATTTTTAAACACTTTGAAATTTTATCGAAAACAAAAGTGACGACTATATATGGACGCTTGATAAACTTTAAATTTGCCACCAATTCTGTAAAAATGTTTTTGCCGCAGTGATACTTGACTAATTGAGAAGAATGACTCCAGATGTTTCTTAAAATTAAACAGAAGTTCTAACTGATTTTTGTTGACAAAATTTCTTAATATGATACTAATTTTATTTGAGTATGAATTGCAATTTATAATCGAAATATGATGGAGAATTGAGTTGAAAATGGCAGCAGAGTGAAAGATAATATATATTTCGATCACCTTTATTTATTATAATAAAAGCATAAAACTTATACACACTTGATCATAAATTTTATAAAAATCTTCGTAACGTGTCTATCCGCAAACCTTCAATTAATCCTCTCGGGGTGAATTTATTTCTTTTTAACTTTATGTTTTATTGAAAACTTTCTTTCGAGAAGAAGACTTGATTTATGCAAATGAGTTGTTATATTTAAGCGGGGACATTTAGGTACGCGATGTTAGTCGAAAGTTAGTCGAGAGATAGTCGCTGGATATTCAATTATTGATAATCGGAGAATAAGTTATAAGATTAAGCTTAAGAATTACGACCGTAGGTTATGCAATTAAGAGATTTACCGTGAAGTCTAGCGTAGAAGTCTAGAGAGTTCTAAGAGTAAGTGGAGTATATTATACTCATATGTTAAGTATCCTTAAGCTGTGTGATTGCTCTTCTAATTAGATGCGTAATGCATTTCCTACCTTTAGTTGTTTGGTTTAAGTAAGTGGGATAACAAATTTGAATTTGAAACTGGTTATGGCTGATCGTTACTCGAACCTCCAAACACCAACAACCGCTACTAGGTTGTTAAAACTTAAAATAAAATTTTTGACGGATATATCCAACTAAAATTTTTAAAAGTCTCATGCTTTCTAATAAGTTATTTTTATTTTATTTTCTTTATTTATTTATTTATTTATTTATTATTATTATTATTATTATTATTATTGTATTTTAAGCTTTACATGCGTAAGAATAATTAATTCAATCTATATTTAATTATTTGAAAAATTCATTAATAATTAAATCTTCTAAAACAATTGTATCATTAACATCCTAGTATTTACTGTTTCTGTCAAATAAATAACAACATGAACATTATTTTAATTTTTTAAACTTACAAATAATTTTTTGAATTTAAAGTTATTTGTCTGCAGAATGATGATTTTAAAGTAAAACAAAAAATAATAAAATTAGAAAATAAAAGAAAAAATATCGAAAATAAATTAAGTATATTGAAAAGCTTAACATGAATGAGAGGGAGAGCTAAAAACAACTAAATCTTGTCTAAAAGACTTCTTTATTTGTATGGAAATAATGCTTTCTTGCACAACTATTTTCTTTAAAAATAATTGTTTTTATGATATAAATTTAATTTCATCTTTCGTTTCCATTACTGTAATACAATATGGATAGTTATCATTGCTTTGTTAAAATTTTTATTTACACTACCTGGGAGAGAAAACGCAACACCATAAATGAATGAGTAGAATTTGGTGAAAATTGGCAGACAGATAAATAATACAAAAAATTGCAATGAATTTCAAGTAAATATAGTGATTGAATATACTAGATAATCAGTTGGAATAAAGACCACCTCTTGCGGCGATACAAGCAATAACCTTTCCAGGTGCAGATGACGTGAGCAAGTGGATGGTGTCTTGAGAGACGGATAATCATGTTGAAACACACACGCATATTGTTTTCTCTGCAGTGATACACTGCTTGTGGAAAATTGAGTTTTACAGAGAAAGTGCGCTTCCCAACATTGACTTGTGAATAACATTTTTGCATTTCTAGAAGGTGGGAGTAGGGTTACCAGAAAGGCGACTTTCGCTCTTGGAGACTGATTTGGTGAAAAATGGTACCGCCAAAGAACCATCGAAAAGTGTGCGGAATACTCTGGAAATTTTCATGAGGTTTTATAAGGGACTTTGAAACAATGGTCGAGTTCAGAATATGCTTTTGTGTTGTCTGAGATAAGACATTTACCTAAGTTCCTGCAAGTGGAGCTGTTCTGGAGATCCGTTTCTGGAGCTCTGTAAAACGTGTTCAGAACGAGTGCAATTTTAACTGCTGTAAAGAAATCTGTTATATTATTTGTATATTTAAGTTGATTTGTCTTCCTCTTGTTATTTGTCCTTCTATTCTCCATAAATAAATCTGTTTTTGTTCAAATAATTAGCGTCGTCGGCTGATTCCACCCCCCTCCAAGTAAATTTATAGCAATATGTTTTCCACCATACTCCACCGCTTGTCCTCCAATCGAGACTGGAGCAGATCAAGCAAACAATGTCCAGTTATTACCTTTAAATGCTTGATGAGTGACAGATACGGAGACAGTGCTGATCAAGCAAGAATATGGTAACTTATAGCCGCGGATTGTGGGATCCATTACTTGCCTTCGAACGTCCTGACGTCCCTCTAGTCACTTTCTCTCTATTTTTTTTAACAGTAAACGCACGTAGACATGTTTTACAAGCGATGTAATGGACCAACCATCCAGTCATTTGTGGGTTTTATACGAACCCCTTTTAAAACGCGTGCGGTTGCCGAAACTGACTGCAGAAGTCGTTCCAGATAGCCTCAAATAGCTAGTTTCAAAATATCCAATGTTAATTTAAAACCAAATCACCACATAAGGCACCCTATGATTTTTTTCCTTATTTCTTCGGTTTGAACAATCATTACGTTGTCATCCATTTTGGAACATTGATGCAATATGAAAATCGATGCATTATTAAGTGAGTTAGAGAGTTAATGACGCAAGAACCAACTTTGGTTAAACTGCGCCAAACAATTATTTAAAAGAACAAAATAATTATAAGAACAAATAATTGAAATAACAATGCATTAAAAAATACAATCGTAAGGATATGTCATAAAAATCACTTTCAAGAGTTTTGAGGATTGTGAAAAATGATGGCGGAAGTTCGCTAAGTAGAAGCAAATTATTTTGAATGAGAGGAACAAATTTTGACCAATAAATTATATCCTTTTTTTTATGACAAATATCCCGGGTTTTTTTTGTTTTTTTTTAGCGTAGTAGAGTATTTAAGTTTTAAGAATTTAATATGATAAACGGATGCATGGGTTATAAATAATTGAATTTATATTAATATTTGAGAACGTTTACTATCTAAAAAATTTTTTCGATCCTGTTTTTTGACATCAAGGGAAAGCTTTAAAAATGCATTTTTCGCATTCTAATACACGTAGCACAAAATAATAGATCATACAAGGTATGGGGAGTTTCACTTTATCTTAACATTTGGTAAGTTATTTAATTCTTTTTATATAAATTATATTTCTTCCAGCTTGTCCATTTTTGTATACTCTGATAATGTGTATGCAAAAACATAAAGAGGTTAGAATTAAATTCATTTAACTGTTTAGTATTTAACAGCTTTCTAGAATGTTTAAGTGGATGCTAATAGCTGTTGTGAATTGCATTTTCTCTCATAAAAATATCACCACCCAGAAACTATAGTACTGCTGCTGACACTGATTTAACTTGAAGAATGAATAAATTACACTTAACGTAAAATTCAGCGCATAACACGAACTTTTAACACAAATAATAAGATCCGCATTTACAGGTGCGAGTTATATGCCAGATATAAAAATGAGAGCTTTTAAAAAAAAGATGACAATAGAAAAAAAAATTAGACTTCTATACATATCGAAATACTGTTTCGTTAAAAGAAATGCCATTCCATACAAATTTAAAGGATGGTAGTTTTAGAAGTATGCTATTTTTTTTACACTCATTTCCATAAATTAAGGATAATTCAGCATCACACAGAAATTAAACTCTAAAATAAAAATTTCACCTGTAGAATTGTCACACACATCTTGAAGAAAAATATGCAAATTACAGGAAACCACCAGATGGCGCGGATAGTACGTCACAATGACGAGAGTGTAAGAGAGGGGTATATAAGGAATGGTGGCAAAGAAGTAAAATTGTTCACAAGCGCTTTAAAAGCCTTTCAGTGCAATAACCGCATAGTTATGGCACAAAGGAAGCATTTGGATGATTTTTTTACGTGGTAGAATTATCGGACGACTGGAATGAGGACGTACCCAGCTGGATGTATCCGAGGAACTTGGAATCGCCCAGAGTGCCATCTCCAGGCTTTGGCAACGATTCTAAGATGATGGTAATGTGAGTAGATGTTACAGCACAGGTCGCCCCCGAGTTACAACGCCGAATGAGGACCGGTATTTGGCAGTTACTGCCAAAAGAAACAGACGGAGCACAGCATCAGACCTATCTAGTCAGCTCTCTTCAGCTACCGGTACGACAGTTTAAAGGCAGACCGTGTACAGACGCTTAGGGCACATTGGTCTATATGCTCGTAGGCCTGTAAGATGTGTTCCCCTTACCGCAACTCACTGTCGCCTGCGATTAACCTGGAGTAGAGAGAATGCATTGTGGACACCACAACAGTGGTCTTGTGTGTTGTTTTCCGACGAGTCCAGGTTTAGTTTGCAGTCTGATTCTCGCCAGACTTTCATATGGAGAGCACTAGGTACCCGTTACCACCAAGAGAATACCATTGAACGACAACGTTACGGTGCTGCAGGATGGCTCGTTTGGGGAGGAATTATTCTTGGTTCCAGAACTGACCTGCATGTTCAGAGTGTAACGATGACAGGCCACATCTATCGGGATGTCATTCTGGAACAACATGTAGGTTTGTTTTGGGGCGCCATGGGTACTGAATTTCTGTTTATGGATGACAACGCCCGTCCTCATCGTGCAAACATTGTAGACGAATGCCATCAATCGGAGGATATCACCCGTATGGATTGGCCAGCATACTACCGGACTTGAATCCAATAGAGCATGTGTGGGATATGCTTGGCCGACGAATTGCAGCCCGTCAACCCCCTCCCACCTGTCTACCGGAACTTCGGAGGGTATTGCTTGATGAGTGGTGTAATATTCCCCAAGATCAGATTGATAATTGGATACTCAGCATGCGTAGGCGTTGTAAGGCCTGTATTGCATCGTCCGGGAGACATACTCTGTATTAGCCATCATACTAACCATGTTATAATGTTTTTTTTGTAAATAGGTTCTTTTTTGAAATTTGCTCCAGGGAGTAAAAATCGCAATTTTTATTAATTATGTCAAACATATAGCATCTTTTTTGCTCTTTACCTTTTGTTTAATAAATAGACTTTACAAATAAGTCGAATTTGTTTTGCTTCTGTCTCTTTCTTTGCCTGAACTTCATTATCCTTAATTTATGGACATGAGTGTATAAAGCTTCGAATAACACCTCTAATAAAATGACTGAAAACATATAAGAGCATTGCGCACGTACATTTTAAGTTTCTTCGTAGAAAAGGTTGTGCGCGTTATACGGAGAATATACCTAAACATTCAAAAATGCAGCTTAAAGTATAGGTGTACGTTATACGCGGGATTACACGGTAAATCAATTTTTAAACTGTGATAGTTTCTCAATAATAATTTGCATTTTTCTTACTTCTTTTCAATTTTTAATTATTTTTAAGCAGAAGCTTGCCTTTTGATATATCTCACACCGAGAGCTGAGAATGTTTTATTAACGTAAAAAAGAATTGCTTTAATATTTAATACTCTTTATATTTAATTACCTTGTAATTTTACGTGTGTTTGATCCTACAGAATTTGAAACTATAAAAATTAACTAAATACAAGGTTAAACTTCTTAAACGAAATATTAATATTTTTATATCAATATCTTTAATTGCGCATTAAATTAGTAATAATTCAATCAAGCTGAATTTTCATTACATCCAAAATTCGAATATTTATCAACTAAAAATGCGATATCTTATCTCTCGATTTTTCTCAAAAGGAATTTCTAGAATTTTGTTTACTCTTTCGGGGTTTCAATGACCCCTCAAAAGAACCGAAGTTTTCTTCAAGCGGAATAATCTGTGGGGCTGAATGAACGACTTCTCTTCCTAGGGAAATCTACTTAGCTAATATTCAAAGAGGATTTTGTTTGCGTAGCAATAATAAACAAAATTAGTTTACAAAACTGCAATGTATTTTCAACAGAAATGATTCTTGTAAAGTATCAAATAATATATTCTGAAAAATTACACTGAAATTTCACTAATTCATTCGTAATAGGTCTTAACATTTTTTCATTTTGTAGTAGTTAACTTTTATTTGTAGATATTACTAATATAATAATGTGTTTGTGTGTGTGTGTGTGTGAACGCTAAAAACTAATAATTCCATTACTTCATCGCAGTTTAAATAAACATTGCTGAATTAAAACTAGAAACCAATTATGGTTTAATATGCTATATACAAAAAATGCCTTAAATTTTTGAACAAAACATGAAAATAAGTAAAGTTTTAGATTTTTTTTTTATAAGAAAATATAATTTGGTGGAATTTAAGTTTTCGGATTCAACTATAAAATAAATTAAACGAAGATGCAAATTGAACGAAAGACTTTAAATTACATTTTTGCAATGAAACATTAATGTTTTCGTATTAATTTAATTGATTAAACATTAACATGACCAAACAAATATAACCTTAGCATGACCGTGACACATGACCAAAGCTAAAAAGGTTAGATTACCAAAATTTAATAAATTT
The DNA here is from genome assembly GCA_019973975.1 of Trichonephila clavata. Classification (NCBI taxonomy): domain Eukaryota; kingdom Metazoa; phylum Arthropoda; class Arachnida; order Araneae; family Nephilidae; genus Trichonephila; species Trichonephila clavata. The sequence continues at coordinate 193,110 of BMAO01005082.1, read as the reverse complement.
TACAATACAAACTAGATTTTGTAGTTTTGAAATTGAATGAAATTTTAAATTTGTCGACCTAATTACTAAATTTAATCTTTTTTTTTAACAGCAAGTAGAAAATTATTCTATTATTATGGATTGTGTAATGAATGATTGAAAAACTGATGACAAAGTTGGCAAGGAAATGTGTAAACAATGAGATTAAGGACTGCAAACTTATCGATTCTGAAATTAGTGGTTGGTCCCTTTCTTCTCAAGGTAGCCCCCGCCATCTCCGGTGGTCCTAGAACCGGGGCGCATGCGCGGGGCCCCCAACAGCGGACACAGGAAGCGACTCGGCCCCATTCCAAGGTCAGTAGCGACACTCTCGAAGGGTGTGTGAGTGAGAAAGTACTAACACAAACATGAGATTTATATCAACCTTTCTGAATTATATGGATCGGTCATGTTCGCAGATACACATTTGCCAATTTCTGTAAACATTTATTGTGGAAAATTTTTAAGAATTTTTCTTCTAGAAGCTGATTGGATGGATTAATTGGAATAAATTTATAATAGAACATTTTAAAATGCCGTGTAAGTTTTTATAGGTTTATTACTATTTATAAAATAAGGAGCAACAAGTGAACAATTATTTTTTTTAAAAAAGTTTATTTCCTTTGTTATTTTTATTTCGATATTCATATGTAATATCTCAAAAAGTTCTAACGCATTAATACTGTGTGCATGCAAGCGCATCAAAGTATTATTTCAAAAACTTAACTGAAGTGAAATATACCCCCCCCCCTTACATTTTTTTTTATTGAAGACACATAAAATATAATTCCCGTGCTCTACAAGTATCACACAGGGCTTACAGAAGTAAGTAAAACAAACAAAATAAGATAAAAAGTAAATTGCAAAACAAAAGTTACGAAATAATGAAATAACAGAAACAAATAAGTAACATAGACAAACGGTACTTTAAAAAATTCAGTAAAAAACCAAAACAATGAAGCTTTAAAATCAGACCAATAAAAAAAAATTACAAATGAAGTTACAAAATAATGTGAATGAAACTTTCTGTCAGTTCTTATATGGTTAAACAGTATATTATCATATTATTGCTTTTTTTTCATATTGCTCTAATGAGTTGAATAGAAATAAAGCATTATATGACCTTCTGATACTGAAGTAAGTTATTAAGGACGGATAAAAACGCTGTAGGTATTTACATAGTTATTTACACATATAATTTTTCTTTTGAAAATAAATAGAATTAAAATTTATCACAGATATTTTACATTCAATTTTTCATAGTTTAAGATATTACCATTTGGAATATAATTCAGAGAGAGAAATAATTGATAAAGTACTTTGAATCGTTATAATAATTGCTAGTACTATTTTAATAAAGTGTTTATTCTTATTACGTTTTGAAGTAAAAATCCTTGGATATCCCTTGAGTACTTTTTTAGAGCATATGATAATATATAAAAATTCATAAAGATAATTATCTGAATTTTAAATTAAAAATATAAAGCTCTGAAACTGTGCTTGACAGTTTTATATCAAATGTCTTTTTAGATCTAGTCCATGGAGTTGCAAACGGCCAAGTGCTGTTGACAGGTTTTAGAAAATCAAAATGGTTGTTTTTTTCTTTGATTTCAATCCCAATATACATATCTGTAGAAAGAACTTTCTCAAGAATGGAATTTAAAAAATGGCTTGAGTTTCAGTCATGTGAATGATTTATTTCCTCAGTCATTCTATCTATCGAATCAGAATTAGCCTAAGAACTCATTAGTTCTGATCTTATGAACGATTTTCTATTAAACATGTAAGAAAATGAAACGCGCGCGCGAAAATCACACTTTGTGTGTAATCTTATTTTAGCAAGTCGCCAATAGCGCACACAGGAATTTTTCAATGAGAAAGGGGGTCAAAAGTCTACAATTTTCGCATGTTCCAATACGCCGCCCAACATATTCCATTGATTTTGTTGATTTTCGGGAACAAAAAGCAATTAAAAATTAATTAATTGATGAATATTTAGCATTAATTTATAAAATTAAGTGTTAATAGCAAATAGTTAATTAAATTTTACGTACTATATGCATAGGATAATCAAGCAGGAAAAAAATCAAGGGCTTTGGGGTTCCGGACCCAAAGATGTGCGCCACTGTAAGTCGCCTAAATAAAATGCTTTTTTATAAGTACATGAAATAATTTTATTTGTTGATTTAGCAATTGTCGGAGAGTTTCAAACGTTAATTTTATTAAAATAATGCAATTCTTTTATCATTTTTATTTTCTTTTTATTGTATCCGTGTATACAATACAATCAGTTGCAAAATTTACTATCATACTTTATAATATCAAATTCATATTCAGGCTCGGCTAGCTAGTAAGTTTTGCATTGGGCCCCTTTTTTTAGGGACAGCCTGCCTAGATCGAATAAATGCGTGCGATTCTTAACTTATTTTCTTTTCTAATTTCAGTTTTTTTTTCTCTTCGAAACAACATCTTAAAAATAGATCAATGTATTAAGAAAATCGGTTCACTTATTATTCCATTCGTGTAATGTTAAAGAAAGGATAAAAACTGGAAAGCATTGTCTGATTGAGAATTATATATTCTAGTATTAATATAAGTTCATTTCATTGGAAGGCACGAAATTGTTCACTTCAAAGCAAACTTTAATTTCATTATTATTATAATCATTTTTTTCATCGATTTTTACTGAAATAATAATTACATTTCGTATTTTCCGCAAAAAGCTTAAAAAGTACATTTTGTATCTAAGAAAGCAGTGAATCTGAACTACTAAAGCCATCTAGCGATCAGATTCCATATGAACGTTGTTCGAAAAAAAGAAGCCAGTTAAGTAAGGAAGTTTTTTCACTGATAGGCAATTCATTTTCATATTTTTTTTTTCTTTTCATAAAAGTATATTCTCTTTACATTGAGTAGTATAATTACTGGTATTTGTGCTGAATAAACATGTGTTTACATAGCGTTTTTGTTAATTTTTTTCTCCTACAATATTTAAACTGCAAACGAAGTACTTCTTACCAGGGAAATAATAATATTTGATAAATTAAATTCAAATATAAGTTAGTTCTCAAAGATGCATCAATGAAATCGGTTTTATGTTTGTTAAAAATCTTCTCTTATTCTGTAGTGGGTGAAAAAAATTAACGCTTATAGCGGTTTAAATTATAAGGAGAGGGTATAAGGATTATAAAATATTAACGCAATCGAAAACTATACCATGGAGAAAATTTGTGAAGAAATTGAACAAAGAATTTATGAAAAAATGGGAAATATAAAAAAAAAGGGGCGAAGAATAAATATGTCGCAAAAATGAAGAATGAATCTAGATCAAATATTGTTCTGAAACGATCTATAGCAGTGTTCTACAGATATTTTTAATTTTGACCCGTAAAAATAAATTAATTATAAGAAATACCTTATTATACATACGAAAATACCGTAAAATCCGGTGTATAACGCACATCTATGCTTTCAAGTTACATTTTCAAAAAGTTTTTGGTATATTTTTGCCGTATAACGCGCTCTCTCTTCTTTTTATGAAGGAACCTGAAATGTATGTGTGAAATGATTTTATGTTTTGAAGTCATTTATTCAGGTATTATCCCAGACTTTTGAAAAATTAGTATACTTCTAAAACTACAACCCTTTAAGTTCATAAGGAATGTAGTTCTAGAAGTTTCTATTAGTATGTAGTTCTAGAAGACTATTTGTTTTAAATGAACTGTATTCTGTTCTATATAGAAGTATAAATTTTTAACGCTCATCTCTCTCTCTTCTTTTTATTTCTAAAGCTATCATTTGTATATACCGTAAAATTCGGCGTATAGCGTGTGCACTTTGAACACAAAAACTATGATCGAAATTAAAGCTATCGTTTTTATACACTGGGTATTAAAATGATAGCTTTAAACGTAAAAAAAAAAAGACGAGAATAGGAAAAAAAATTAGGCTGATATGTAGATCAAAATACTGTTTATTTAAAAGAAATGGCATTCCTTATGAACTTAAAGGGTTGTAGTTCTAGAGGTATACTATTTTTTTCTAAGGCTTTAAATAATACCTCGAATAAATGGCTTCAAAACATATGAGCACTGCGCTCGTACATATCAGATTTTTTCGAAAAAAAAAGGGAGTGCGTGTTATACGGCGAATATACTTACAAATTCAAAATGTTCAAAGTGCGCGTTATACGCCGAATTTTACTGGTGTATTTAAATATAAACAACTTCTTTCGTATACATCTAAGTATCACTATGTGTACCCCCTAAGGGTACGGGTACCACAGTTTGGATAACTTATCTAATGGAATGAATGATTGACCGGTTTGTCAACTTTGCACTACAATTGATGCAAGTGCAATTGGCGACATACCTTATTTTGGCGTCACGTTGAACTGATGAAGACAATACCTGAATCAGCACCCTGTCTCCGCATTACGCAACATGGTAAATAAGAAATCTACTTATCGGTTACGATTGCATTTCTTTACATCCGGTCATCACAATCTCCGGTTTAAAAGGAATCTACTATACATATATATATATTTGTGTGTTAAATAACGAAGTCATACACCAGTGGAGATAATTTTTATGTAAGTAATTTTAAATGTAAATATTCATTTAAAAAATTCACCAAAAATGGATATACACAAGGTATTTTGAGTTATGCGGAGTTTGTATCTCTTATAAACAGCGTTTGTGATCTATTTCTAAAAGTAGCTATAAATTACAAGGAAATGAAAAAATTATACATAACGCACATAATTGTATGATTCCTTGTTGAATTTAAACACATTGTGTTATCAAATTAAATAAGAGTTTATTTTCGTTCCTTGGATTACTTTGCCAGTAAGCTGAAAAACCAAGAAATGTTCTTTTTTTTAGCCATGCATAAAATAAATAAATTTGCTTTTCAATATTAATTCAATAATATTGCACAAATAGTAGTCTAATAACATTTTCCCAAACAATACAAATACATAAACACTTTTAATATCAGTGACGGTTTAAGCTGAATTCGGGGCCTGGGTGCAGAAAATCTACAGGCCCCCTTGGCACTGGCGGATCCAAGAAAAATTTAATTAAGTCTAGCTTATCCAGAACCTTAAAAGAAAAATTTCTGGTAAAATTTTATTTCTTTAAGACATTTCAATGTAAAATTCGATGTTCTTTTTTTTACGGGGGGGGGGGGGGATAAAAGTAGCGAGCATTAATGAGGTATTTTTGATAATGAATACAGTTTATACAACTTTAATTTATATCAAACGTTTAAGTATAATACAGAGACTAATTAATTATCACTAAATATAAAAATAACGAATCGGTGGATTCTGAAATCTATCTACGTACTTCTGAAGAACTATCGTTTTACATGAAAATGCTCTTATAAAAGAAAACATCCAACAAGAATTAATCAGCTGCTAAACTTCAACCATGTCAGCAGTTTTTGGATGATACACTCCTGCTAGTGCAGATTTTAGTTCTAAAATGACTTTAATAATTTTGATAAAAGGGGAATGTTGTATTATAACATTTTTCCTAAATAAATCCCTTACTTTGTATAATCTTTGAAGTTGTCTGTTTCATATTATGCCAGCAAAAGCTATGAGAATAAATATAAAGCACAACAATAACTTTTATTAATCCACGTGTAAGCTTTCTGTAATCCTAACTTATCCATCATAAATTTGACTTTTTAGTCGAAAACACTCTGATGAAACCCCTTATTATTCTTCCCGTGAGAAATACGACCCCAATCTTACAAAAGCTGTCCACATTTCACATCAAATTTTTGAATATATTATTGAAATGAGCTATATACAAAGCAGGCGTGAAAAGAGCTGGAATATAAGAAAGTACACTGCTAAAAAAAATTAAGGGAGCAAGCAAAAAGGGAAAAAACCGTTGCGCGATAGCCATGCATGGGCATAAAATAGAGAGTACAGATATAACAAAACATAAAAAAGGAAGCAAAAAACAATTGCATGGGAACTTTAATTCTTCGAAATGGTATAAAGAACATAAAGTGATGCTTTAGGTCTAAAATTTGGTCACATGTAAATGACAAAAAATTGACTTTTTTTAAAAATTGATATAGGATGTTTTTGATATGGTGTGTGGTTCTCCTGAACTGTTAAGACTGCCGCACATTTATTTAGCATGGATGCGATGCAGTGGCGCATACAAGTGTATGTGTGTGGGGGGGGGTCCGTGGTTCCAGACCCCTCCCCCCAAAGCCATTGATTTTTTTTCGATTGATTATAATCCTATGTATATAGTACGTATTATTAATTAAATATTTGTTATCAATAATTAATTTTAATAATTAATGCTAATTATTCATTCTATAATTAATTTTTTACTGTTTTTTGTTTCCGAAAATTGACAAAATCAGAAGATTATGTTGGGCGGCGAGTTAGAGTATGATACGAGAATAGTGGACTTTCGACCCTTCAACCCCCTTATCGAAAAGTTCATGTGTGCGCTATTGAGGCGATGAGGCTATCATTGAGACTTACAAATGTGCGGCAGTATCGGTTACAAGTATCGGTTATTGGGAATGCTGTTTCACTCATCAAGGAGTGCACGTCGCTCACTGTAAGCGAAGGCAGTGATCTCGGTGAATGCGTCGTCCGAATGAATCTCAAGCATGGTAAATAAGGTTTAGGTGAGAAGAGAACATGCTGGTACACGCTGTACTTTTTCAACTTCATGAAAGTTCTCCTCAAGACGAGCTGTATGATTTTTGGCATTATCTGCATTAAAAGATAGGAATGGATGCAGATTAAGGTACGCCATAGGGGCTTTGGATCTCATTTGCGTACCTTTGATCAGTCAAATTGCTATTCCATATGATATGCAGGTCACTACGTCCACCTATGCTGATACCAGCCCATACCTCGTCTGTTATGTGATTTTTCCTGAACAAATATTCTGTTATTTCAAGTGCCCCTTCCTCGACGTACCAAAACACGTCTGGAGTCACACTCTAAACTGAGAATTTGGACTCGTCCGTAAACAGCACTTCACTCCAATCGCTATGCATCCACAATCCGATGGGTTAAAAAAAAAATTTTTTTTTTGGAGAATATTTATAACCTCTTGCACCACAAAGTATCACACGGAGGATTACATAGAAGTAAGTGTGAAGCACACATCATAAAGGAAAGAAGTATTACAACACAAACATCCATGCCTTCTCCGGGATTCAAACCCAGGCCCTACGGCACCGCAGTCAACGTTACTAACCACTATACCGGGGATGGGTGGCAATCTCGATGTTGAGCAGCTTATTTTCTTAGGGCCTCAAGGTGTCTTGATGTCAACGAATACACACTATTTTTCTACATGCATGCAGACAACCAGCCTGAAGCCCATTTCGAATTGCTTGGCTTGAGACTTCGTCCTGTTGCCAAAAGAAACTATCTTGGAATCCGCGTCGTTTTTGCTGTTCTGTCTATACGAGCTGTTTACGGGATATTTGCTGTGGTAGCCCGTGGATGATCTTGTCCTGTCCGACGTCGAACATGCCCTGTTTCTTAGAATCGATTCCATAGTCTTACAATGGCACTTATTCCACTCCAACAGCACCCACTACAGTTTTTTTGTGTTTGCCCGGATTCCAGTGTCTCGATAATACACCAAGCCATGGATTCTCGTTGATCACGTTGTCGTGACATTTTCCAGTACTCTTTTCTCAAAAGAACAGCCAAAAGGTTGAATTTCAACACTGAGACACCGAAAAAATAACAGTTACTATGAAATCACAATTTCGGCACTTATTTGCTTTTTCTGGTTTTTGACACCCTGTACGTTGATTTGCATATGAAATTTTCTTCTCCTGTTTGCTGCTATATTTTAGATTATGGATATTTTGTTTTACATTAGTTATCAGAAGAAATATTTGATTAGTTTCGTTAAATCCATGTGCTCCCCTAATTTTTTTTGAGCAGTGTATTTCAAAGAAATAATTTTTTATGATCAACGATTGCCTGATATATGTATTTATACTTTCACTGAGGATAATATAAATATATAGTTATAAACATTACAAAAATATTTGCGTGCGCAACTTATTTAGTACTGATGTACTGATTTTTATTCTGAGTAAATTTTATTTTCATGAATTTTATTCTTTTCACATGTTGAATACACTTTATCGTACAGGTTTGATCGACTTAAGGTAGCCGAGTGGTCACGCATGCAAATTCATGGTTATGCCCAGACTCTCAAAGTCCTCACGTTAGTGTAAAGTGCAAGTTTGGAGAAAGAGTGATAGCTTTTAGATTCGTCTTTTTCACTAGACCGATGACTAGGTCGTCAATAGCCAAAATTAATAGTTCGAAATCCTTTGACTGAATCATTTTTCTTTTGGGAATAGTGATTCAATCGTTTAAAATAGAAAGAAAATAAAGATATTAACAGGAAGTATAGTTGTGTCATTTTAACAAATGATCAATCTTTCCTACTTTATTTTGTAATAAATGTTGCTCTTTTTACTTTTTTATTTTGATTTGTATTTGTAATAATTATGCATCTGTGTCGGTGATAACAAATTCGAAAGTGATTGTTTCTTTTACCCTCTATTTTTCTTTATCGGTATTTGCTTAATACTTTTTTTACTCCTTTGTAAATTATGTAATACAGGTGAAGAGCTTGCAAGAGTCCTGTTTTAGCCAGTTCTGTTAAAACTTAAATGTAAACTTTTCCTGTAATATATTCGTATAAAAAAAACAGATAAGGCATACATTTTTATTCAGATGTTGTAAAAAGACAAATAACCAAGTAGAAAACAATGTGTTTTTTTTTGCATTTTTTTTTGCATTTTTTAGACATTAAAAAGAAGAGATAATTAAGCGCAAAGATTTCCTTTTTCTTGAAATTAGCTAAGACAGTCAGAAAAACTGATAGACAGAAAATGTTTTCTACATTTTGGGCAGCATATATTTGGGAGCACAAAATTTTTCTTGCATGAAGATCCACAAGTGTAAGTTCATATGCAAGTTGGCTGATACACGAACTTGCATGCTGTGATAATCTCAACCAGCACAATCTCACTCCAAATTTCAATAAAAAAGAATGTAGAAAAATGAACAGAGTAAATTTGTCACAAACTGATTCTAAAATTAAATTTCCTTGTGCAGCTGTTGATATGCATTGAACAGAGTGAATAAAACTGCCCCTTTTTTTATTTAACTTATATTTGTTGACTTATATAATACAATTTATACCCTTTCTGAGATGCAAAGTTAACTAATGAATGTAATCATTCTAAAAAGGTATCCTCCGCTCTGGAGCCAAAACACGTGCCAACCCCTCCCCTAGCTACCACACCAACGGGAAGACATTGAACCTCAACCGATTTAGCATGTATCGGCTCCCTCTATACGGCGGGACTTCAGTGGCACCAGGACTCGAACACGCGAGACACCGATCACGAACTCGTGACCATAACCACTAGGCTACCAAAGTCCCGAAGGGTGCTAGTGAGTTAATTTTAACATCATATTATTCACCTACTCGATGGCTTTTGGCGATGGACCTCGTAATTTTGATCCATAGTCAAGTGACGAGAACGACAACTGAGCTGGCACATCCTCTCCTAACTTCCACACCATACCAACAGGAGGACGTCTGAGACTTGATGCATTTAACGTGCATCGGATTCCTTTGCACGGGGTCTTCAGCGGTAGCCACGCCGACCACGAGTCCGTTACCTTGACCACTAGGCTACCTCGGCCACACGAAAAGAACTAGGTACACATTCAATCGAAAAATCAGTCTAAACCAGATCATAAGTAACTAACATGAAAATTTATGCTACATTATAAAATAAAATGCGTAGGAAATTAAAATCACTGAAATGTTCAATAAGGATGTTTATACTAATGAACAATGTGTGCTGAAGAGTGCTTTTAAACGAGACTAAGCTTTCCTTTATGCATATTGAAATCACTTGTTTTTATTTCGGTGTGTCCCATCCTGATTGTCCCGCCTTCCATGTTCTTACGCACCTCCCTCCCTGGCTATCGTGCGAGTTATTTCATCTTCACCATCTGATTGAATTTCATTTTAATTTCAAATGGTTTAGTTTTTCAGCAGATGGCTTAATTGTTTTTAAGGTAAACAAAAAGGCGTGCATATAATGTGGTTTTAAGGGGCAGATGCCTCTGCAGCGGAGTTAATGTTTTACTTTTAGTTCTGCTTAACTACTTACGATCTTTTTTTTTTCCAATTATTATATCTACTTTCAATTTTAATCAATACAAATCAACTCTGAATGAATTTAGTATCTTGTTTTGTGTTTTATAATTTATGTCAACTGGATACCTATGTATGCTGAATGAAAAATGAGTTAGAAAACTTTAATGTTCAGGAATTAAGGACTCGTGGGGAGATGGTGATGACAGGATTTCAAGCCTCAATGCCCCATAACACCCTCCGTGTAAAAGAGGTGATGCTCATTGACACTGTCGTGGTGTGGAAGTTTGGATAGGGGGTGCTAGTTCAGGTGTTTCCCTAATCACTTAACAATTATTCAAAACTACCAGGTCCGTAGCTAATATCTCTCGTGCTTCTTTTTTCACTACAAAGAAATTTGATAAAATTTCTTTTATGTTAAAAGTACACTTTACTTACAAAAGTACTTTATGATATACACCGATGTTCCACTGAATTACAAACAGCATTAATTACGAATTGGGTCTCTTCTGACCTTGGTAACGGTTGCCACACAACGTGGAACGGATTCAACAAGTTTGTGGAAATGTTCCACTGAAATGGCTACAACTGTGTTTGTGTGTTCAAAATTTAGTAAGATTGACTTGTGAATGGGCGATATGTTTTCACGCCTTTTTCTAAAACAACCCAAACGTGTTCAATATAATTTAAGTGTGGGGCTCTAGGTGACAGAGCATCAGAATTTATGACGGAGAAATCAGACAAATAATCATTTAACCAGATAGGGATGGACCTGTGAAAGGTGCAGTTGCTTTGCTGGACTACTCCATTTCTATGTGGACGACAGTACAACATAAATGGATATGAGTGATCACCCAACAGCTCTACCTACCGAACCGCATTGAAGACCGCTCTGTGTACCAAAGATCCCAAAAAACTCCAAAGAGAAAACACCTCAGACCATGATTGAGCCACCAAAACCTTGTATAGTTTCAACTTGACATACAGGATTCATGGCATTTAATGAAAACTTGATGCCATATATTACATCTTTTATTGGTGTGAAGTTGTCAGGACCGAATTTCATCACTCTTCATGCTACATTGCAGTCTTTTAGAGTCCATTTTTTGTGTTCTCTTTTGCCAGGTAAATTAATTATACAATCCGATGGCGTATTTTTAACAATGATACTCTCACACGGACTTACGGCTCCTGAAGCCCAAATGGCAGTGCTTCTCAAACTTTCAATATTCAGTCAGACCCAATTTTCAGTCATAATTTTCATCGTGCTAAAACTACAACACGACTTTAATTATAAACCTTACAAGTTATCAAGGTAAGTATTAAACCTTGTACATGCCAAGCCCATGGGAATCGGTAGTAATTACTAAACTTGCTTTTAATTTAGTATTAAAAATAAATTATCAAATATATTGGGCGGTTGATGCATTTATAAGTATATTATCTCAGTGTGAATGTGTATTTTACTTTTTATTATGTCAGAATGTATTTTGTCTTGCTTCCTTTCAGAAAATTAATAATTATTTTAAATACTTTGTTTTCGCCTTTTCGATATGCTCGCGCCTTTCTAGGGAGGCGCGCCCCACAGTTTGAGAAGTTCTGCCATATGGTGAAATGAGCGTTGCAAGGTTCGTTTGCTGATAGAACGACTGGCGTCCCAATTCAAATGGGTTATAATTAGAGCAAATGTTTAGCTTCACTGGCTACTTATTATACGGTGAGGCCCTCTCACACCATGCTCGTTCTAGTTTAATTGTCCTTTGCAATTAGCTGGATCGTTAGTTTTTTCCCACCATCCGCGTATTCTCGTTACAATACTGACATTACCAACCCTGAGAATCCTGGTTGTCGAGTTTTTTTGGAAACTGAATGGCCCATGCGCGAACACCTGCTATTTCTTTGCTATTAAGGCATCTGAATCAGAAGCTTTAACCAGATTGGGGGTTGAAATATGACTGATTAATAACAATCACAGTACTAACTATACGCATATGCAGTTACCAACGTATTCTCACGTGCGCATAAATGAAGAGCAGCGTATAGCATTGTCTATCCCTAATTCAGGACATATATATTTGAATGGATTTTGATTAACGTAGCACTCTAAGGCAACACGAGCAGTGGCGCACTCCTGAGGGTCCGGACCTCCCAAAAGCCTTGATTTTTTTCGATTGACTATAATCCTATGTATTTAGTACGTAAAATTTAATTAAGTATATGTTATTAATGATCAATTTTATGAATTAATGCTAATTATTCATTCAATTATTAATTTTTGTTACTGTTTTTTTTTTACCGAAAATCGACGAAATCGTATTGGAGCATGATTAGAGAATAGTGGACTTTAGACCCTGGACCCCCTTGAAAAATTCTTGTGCGCGCTACTGAACACGAGGACTATTGGTGATGGACCTCGTAATTTTGGATCACGGTCAAATGACGACTCCAGAGCTGGTTTTCCACTCCCCAAATTTCCTCAACATTCCAAGTGAGAAATTTGAGTCATGGCACATTTAGCGTGAATCAGTCTGTCTACACAACGGGTCTTCAAGGTTCGAACTCACGACTCGCCGGGCACGAGCTCGAGACCATAACTGTTCGGCTACCGTGGCCATATATATTATACACTCAAGAGCCAAAACATTATGACCACCTGTCAATAACGAGTTGGCGCGCAACACAGCTTCAACCCGCCTTGGCATGGATGCCACAAGTCCTTTGTAGATGGCCGGAGACAGATTGTACCAGATATTTAAGCAACGGTCACGCAAATCGGAGATATTGCGATTTGGTGGTCTTTGAACTCTGAGGTGCCGTCCCATGACATCCCAAATGTGTTCTATCGGATTGAGATCCGGGGAGTTAGGCGGCCAGGACATTAACTGGAATTCAGCATCATGTTCCTGGAACCACTCCAACACAATTTTAGCCTTATGACACGGGGCATAGTCCTGTTGCTACATTCCATTTCAAACTGGAAAAACAGAGGCCAAGTAAGGATGCAACTGGTCCGCAATGATGCTCAGATACCCTGTAGCATTCATGGTCTGCTCTACCACAACCACGGGTCCCAGAAACGCCCAAGAGAACATCCTCCAAAGCATAATACCGCCACCACCGGCCTGTGTATGACCTACTGTACATTGAGGGAGCAACTGTTCGCCTGGAAGACGGCGTATCTTGACACGGCCATCGGCGTGATGAATGACAAACCGTGATTCATCTGACCAGGCAACTCACTCCCACTGATCCATGGACCAGTCGCGATGTTCCCGGGCCCGGCGCAGTTGGCTATGACGCTTGGTCAGCAAAGGCACACGAGTGGGACGTTTGCTGCGTAGCCCATATCCAACAGTGTCCGCTGAACAGTGGGCTCCGATACTATTTTACTTGACCCTGCATTGTAATGGGCTGTCAGCTGAGCCACTGTCTGGCTCCGGTTTTGCTTCACCATGCGAGACAGTCTCCGACGCCTTTTTCTTTTATAGCGTGTGGACGTCCAACACCATGTCGTCTACTGCTGGTTTCACCGTCATTCTTCCACTTTGCATAAGTACTAACAATTGTAGATCGCGTACAACCCACGAGTCGTGCAGTTTCATAAATACTTGTTCCGAGCCATTACACAATCTGCGCTCTATCAAAATCGCTTAGATCCGCAGCCTTTCCCATCACACACAGAAGTAAGTGAAAGAATAATACTTCAGACTCTCCAGCAGCAGTTAAACACCACTTCCACCTGATCACGTGCCTTCCACGTCACCCAGGCGAGTTCATTGCAAAATGTAGGGGTGGTCATAACGTTTTGGCCCTTGAGTGTATATCAATGTTAGTCTACCCATTACAGATAATTTTTAACTTTTCCGTAAATTATTAATAATAAATAAGATTTTATGGTTCTTTTGATAACACTTTGTCCCAGTGCATTGAACACTGTTAATTAGTACATATACATTTTAGGGAATACAGAAGTATATATTTTTACATATAAATTAAAATTTGATTCCACTCCTTTGTCCTGGCCTCGGTAGCCTAGTGGTTATGGTCACTAACTCGAGGCCAGCATGTCGTGGTGCCATCAAAGACCTGCCAACTAGAGGGGTCCGATACACGTTAAATCGTTGAGTTCAAAGTCCTCCCGGTGATATGTCTTGATATTTAGGAGTGAGGGGTGCCACACACAGTTCAGGTGTCGTCCTCGTTACCTGATCGAGGTTTAAAATTACGAGGTAGATCCCAATAGCCGTCGTATTACTTTAATGTTGTGTCACACAACTCTCCCTCTCCCCATTTTATAACAACAGTTCTATTGAAACATTTTAAAGGTAATCATTATTATACCCACGGTTCATTTTTTTTCCAATGAGTATATGCAGGGGTAGACAACTTCGCTGGAGGGCTGCACCAATTTAAAATAATTGCATTCATTATAAAAACAATAAATATAAGTTAAATAAAATAGTGTCAGTTTTATGCAATTTGTTTATTATGGTATTAAATATAATCTATACTTTAAAAGCATATCTATTTTCACATCAATTTTATGAGACAAATGCACCATACACTCTTTTGTACATTTTTCTTTTTTTTTAAATCAGGAGTGAGACTACTAGTTTAATTTCTCATCGCAGCCTGAAAGTTTATGTCAGCCACAACTTGCACCTATAATTACTCTTGTTGATCTTTACGCAAGAAAAACTTTGCACCCAAATATTATATCGATTCAAATAAAGAGAACATCTTCCCAGCAAATTTCTTCAAACACATGGAAATTTTTCAGCTGACAAAAGATTTGTAAAAGTCAATTAATGTCATAGCATAAAACATTTCCTTTCCGCTTGATCTGACTTCAAACCAATAAGCTCAAGCTTCCTCATGTGCTGTATCAACATCAGCAGTAATGGGACAACAGAGCAAATTGATTTTAGGCTCAATTTTCTTAAAGTCCTGAAATCTTCTGGTGACTCGTCCTCCTAACTCTGCAGATGATCTGCTAAGTAGAAACACTTTCAGGTACTTTGTTTTCCAAATGGTGAAAAATAAGAAATGAATTTTTGATGGCGCATAAAAACTTATTCGAGGCCGCTTGTTGCCGATCCTTGTTTCCTATCTCTTACAGCCGAGGTGGGCATTACGTCGATCACGATCGACTGCAAAGACAATTTGGAGTAACTGCCTGAAGATTAGCCGTTAGTAATTGTATACGGAAACATTCAAGATTGGCTGACAGTACGTAGACTAAGTCTTCTTCTGACTATAATTATGAGAACTAACTTTAGATAAACATGTTTTATTAGCGCGTTTTTCACGTAGTGGAACAAAAGCGCTATTAGGACGCGAATTTCGTCTTCGTTCCATATTTTGTCGTACCTTTTTCTCAGCCAATAAGCAACCCATTGACCTCGGGGTTTCGACATTGGGTCGCATTTGTGCCCTAGATGAACCGAATCATATTTAAATTTAATAATTTTTAATTAAATTTTTTTTTTTTTTAAGTACAGTACTACTTTCTGTTAGTAAAAAGTTCATAGTTGCATTATTGTAAAATACAACGTGAAAAACGCGCTAAAATTACTTGGCCATGCCAATGATTGATATCTTGTTTTTTTAATGTGTTTTGGATTGTGCTTGATAATATAATGCATAATTTGATACTATTATATATTTGTGACTATCGTTATTATGTTTGTATTTTGCGCTTTGCTTATAACGCAGTTTCAAAAAAGTGAGTTTTTTTTTAAAAATTTACGTAGAGTTAAGTACATGTTCCATATTTATTATTTAGTTATAATAAATATTGTTGACTTTTTCCTCACCTCACCACACCTACGACCCTGGGCAGTGGGCGCATTCGTGAATGTTTTAAAGGGGTCGCAGCGTGGTATCAATGGCGCATGATCGAAAGTCTACCCAATATGGTGCCAAACATCGATATATATTTTCATTTTGTAGATTGTTTGGAACAAAGAACAGTAAGAAATAAATTATTGAATAAATAATTAGCATTAATTAATAAAAAAATTATTAATAACAAATAATTAAATTTTACGAACGATATACACGGAATTATAATCGATCAAAAAATCATGGGCTATAGAGGAGGGTCGGGACTTGTGGACCCTCCCCCCCCCCTTTTTGTGTGCCATTGATATTGGATGGACCACAACACCTTGAAAAAATTAGAAGTAGCCCGTACCCTGGAAAAGTCTGCCCACCCCTGTCTAACAGGAATGGAACAAACAACTTTTACCCCAAGAAAAAAAAGAAAAACCCCAATCATCAAAATGTTGACCGAATGAGAAGGAAATCATAAATAAAACAATTGTAGAAAACATCCTCATCAAGATTGGTATTCTAGAGACAGATAAACAAAGTTTTTCTCACTACGATAACCCCTGTAGAAATGACCATTGTCCATTTCTCATGATAAATCGTTGCGTTTTCCGATGCAGCTGTTGCCTGGACCCTAAGGATGTACATCACTTTTAAGTACACAGTAAAAAAAAACATGAAAGCGAATCCTTCCCTCAAGTGACCATAAAGACCTCTCCCATAAATAAGAAACTGAACACGGGTAGATTTCGTTGGTATCGGGCATTCCATTTTCACCCCACCTACAAACAATCCCTGATTTCAAAGCACCCCCGCGAATCTTGCTAAGATAAATAATGGATGAGACAAGTGGGTGTCTCCGAATCCAGAGAATCGTCTGAAAGTGAAACTATCCCGACCACCCCTACGTAGCCGGTCGAGATTGTGCCAAAGCGGAAACCGGCCACATGGAGCTTCCGCTAAGTTGGAATTCTCGGAGTTTGGCGCGAGGGAATTCACATTCCAGACATTATTGCTTCTTTGGCAGCAGTTAAGATAAAGAAATTGTCGCCAAATATTACATGAACTGTTTGGATATTCATAAAGAATGAAAACTGATGATTATCCTAAAACAAAAACAAAAAATTAAACTTATTCTTAAAACTTAGTTTTAGAGTAATATGTAGTTTCAACATTTCTTTTTAATTTTGTGTTATAATGGTGATAAATACATATTGAAAAATATTTTTTAATGCTTAAATATTATAAATACTGTAAAATCCGGCAGCGCAACTATAATTTCAAGCTGCATTTTTTAATTTTTAGGTATATTCGCCGTATAACGCGTATCTCCCTTTTATGAAAGTACCTGGATTGTACGTGTGCAATGCTATTATGTTTTGAAGTCATTTATTTGAGGTACTATCCCTGAATGTAGCCAAGTGGCCAAGGTATCGGATCATGGCTAGCGTGTCATGAGTTCGAGCCCAGTACCACTGAAGACCCGCCGTGTAGGGGCGCGATGTACGTGAAATCTGTCGAGAGCTCAAACATCCTTCCGCTTGTGTGGGGTGGGGTGGTAATTAGGAGAGTGGGTGTCAGATCAGGTTTCGTCCGTGCCACTTGACCATGGTTCAAAATGACGTGGTCCGCCGCCAAAAGCCCTCGTGTAGCTGAACAGTGCGACGTTAATATTCACTCACTCACTCATTATCCGTGGATTTTGAAAGAATAGTGTAAACTTCTACTACTGCAACCTTTTAAGTTCATTAGAAACACCATTTTCCCCCCTTTTAAATAAACAGTATTCTGATCTATATGTAAAAGTTTAATTGCTTTTTATGCTCACCTCTTTTTTTTTAAACTATCCTTTTTTTATACCCGGCGTATAACGCACACCCTTTAATTTCAATATAATTTTTTGTGTTTAAAGTGTGCGTTATATATGCCTGATTTTAGGGTACACATATTTCAATGTAAAAAAATGTTTGCTAATAAAGATTAAGTTAATATTTTTACATAATAATTTTTATTGACTACTTATTGAAAAATTAATTGTTCGATTGTTAAATAATAATTAAACGTTAGTGTCTATAATCCATTAAATGTTCGAGTAAATTAATTTTTAAATGTTAATTATTTAAAATTGTTATAGTTAAAACTGTTTAACTTTTATTACTGTATAACCGAAAATACATTAAACTAAAAACAATGCATATAATAAAGATCCATAAATATAAGTTCTCAGAACACAGAAATTTCTTTAACGTATAGAAAAAAGGCCAAGATTATAAACAAATACAGTGCTAAGAGGGGGGTTCCAGTTCATTAGACAACGAGTGAATATTAACGTTGCACTATTCAGCTACACGAGTGCTTTTCGTGACGGACCTCGTAATTTTGAACCATGGTCAAGGGATGAGGACGACACCTGGGCTGGCACCCCATCTCCCAACTACCACACCACGCCACACCAACGGGAGGACGTTTGAGCTCTCGACAGCATCGCTTCCCTATACGGCGGGTCTTTAGTGGTACTGGGCTCGAACTCGTGACATGCCAGCCACGATCCAATACTTTGACCACTTGGCTGCAGCGGCCACCATTAGACAGCGAAATATAAGCATAAGTTAAATCTAAAAAAATAGTAGTAATCTATTTCGAAAAGCATTTGTAACACGAGTGAACCTTTTATCAATCATAATCGATCGATGGACCGCCAGGACCAGGGACGTCTTAAGGCATGGGCCCGGGCACAGGCCCCCGATCACAATAGGGGCCTCGTCTCGACTCACCCTTAATAAGATAATAATTCAAATAATTTCTTCGGTAAAATGGTTTTCCGATTGTATTCTCCGAAAAACTGGAAATTTCGGATGATATGTTAGCTGGTTACATGTGAGGACCATGCTACCACCATACACCTTATGTCACAAGGTGGCAGTTGGTCGTGCCGGTTTGTGCGATTGTAAGTCATGAACATTTATTTGTTTCGGTTTTCTTTTCTTTTTGTACGAGTATTTAACAATGTATGCTATGTACTGTAATCATAGGTGGTTATGCTATGTACTGTAATCATCCCCTTAATAAGGGGGCCCCGAAGCCCTTGAGTTTTTTTTTCGATTAATGGTAATCCTATATATATAATTATATATAACGAAAAATTTAATCAAGTACTTGTAATTAATAGCTAATTATTAATTCAATAATTTATTTTTTCTGTTTCTTGTTAACAAAATCAGAAGAATCAATTGGTGTTCTCTTGAGGTATGATACGAGTTTGGGGACTTTCGGCCATGAACTCCCCTTGAAAAATTTTTGTGTGCGCTACTGACTGTAATTTAAGGGTCACATTTCTGTAGGGGACCAGGGTAGGAGCATATCAGCCGTATCAATGATACGGGGCCCCAATATATGTAAGCAAAAAATCGTAAAATATTAAGGGGCTCTAACAACAGCCCCCAAGGAATTTTTGATACAAGCCCCTCTTACAACTAGCTACGCCAGTGGCCCAGCCTACTTTTGCTTAAGGGCCCAGGGCCTCGAAAAGCCTTAAGACGTCTCTGGCCAGGACATTTTGCGGTGACCACCTGAAAATTAGCACTTTGTAATCATGTATATGCCGAAATAATTAAGATTAGTATCATTTGATAGTATCATATTTGTAGCTATTGTTATGTTTGTGTTATGTGTTTTGCTTTAAACGCCGTCTTAAAATGCAAATTTTTTTATTGGGGTTATGTAGGTAAGTATATAGTATTCCTTATTTATTATTATGTTACAATAACTATTGTAGACTTTTTTCTTAGCTCACCGCACCTACACCCCTGGGTGGACCGTAACACTGAAAAATTTAGAAGTAGACTGCACCCTAAAAAAGTTTCCCCGCCCCTGGTTTAGAAAGACGATTAATTTCTTTAACACCAAATATTTTTTCATAGTTATTCACCTTAAAGTGTGTTCTGGTAATTATTTTGTGCAAATTCTTATAATCAAACAATAATAACACATTCATTCTTTCTTTCTGTATTTTATAATCGAAATTTTTTTTAAAAAATTAGAAAAATTGGAGCTTACAAATGATCTTGCAGAACATTTTAATATTTCCACAATTTAACTTGAAAAACAATTGAATGTAGCACTTACTAATTTACACATTTTAATGCAAATAAAAATTAGATTATCATCGACAGTATACACATATTCAAACAGATGCAATAGTTTTGAAGAAATGCAGGTGCGAATTGTTTTAGTTCCAGAATCGAATATAAAAATTCTTTTATTATCGAACATTTAAAACAATAATAATTCACCTGCTGAAATTTATCTATTACTGTTAGTAATCTATAAGATATAAACACAGAATAAATTAAAGCTTGAAAAAACTATTTTTTTATTCAGTCAGCTATTGTATAAATCATTTTAAAACCCTTGAAATAGTGACAGAACACACCCAATTTCGACGAAGTTTTTCTAATGTTTAGAGTGAGAAAGAATAAATGGCACCAGTTGAAACTGAACAATGGCTGAGCAGCTGCAATTATAACACGTTTAGGGTTTGGACGATAGCACATCTCTGATATGATTATTTCATATAAATTATAAGCAGACTCAAATTGTTTTACTTAAAAACGGCTGAGTTTGGGAAATTTTAAGAATACATATTCATATTGAGCGATTAATATAGTATATAGTTTGCAAACCCTGTTGAAATGGGCGTTGATTATTATTTTCGATTGTCGCGTGTTTTACTTTTTGCTTAAAATGTGATGATCGATTTTTTTTCCAATTAAATATTGTTGATGACGTCAGCATCTTCTAAAATAACATAGTAACTTTAAAATAATGAGCAAAGCTATTTAGTATATTTAAGTAAAATACAATTTTAAATTATATTTGAATGTTAAATTTTTTTTTGACATTAAGTTTTTATATATAATAATAACTATCATTTTTAAAACAGACTTTTTTTCCACTTACATTACAAATAGTGGCTGTATTTTCTTACACATTTTATTAAACCTTTTGAAGCCCAGTGGTAGCGTATTGGTCTTCCACGCCAAAAGTTCAGGGTTCAAACCCCAGTCTGGGCACAGTCGACTCAACCTTTCATCCCTTCAGTGAGTCGACAAATGAGTTTCAAGCTTGCTTGGGAACTAAACACTGAAGGTTTTGCGTCAGACTGACCACTTGACCGGAGCATGTGCTTATGCACTTCAGTGCCCAAGGTCATGAAAACTGAGAAAGTGAACAATAACGTCACCCGATTCAGCTGTATGAGGGCTTTTGGCGACGAATCTCGTATTTTTGAACAATGGTCAAGTGACAAGGGCGACACCTGAGCTGACAGCCCCCTCTCTCCTAACTTCCAAATCACACCAACGGGAAGACGTTTGAGCCCTGACAGATTTAATGTGCATCACTCCTCTACACGGCGGGTCTTCAGAGGCACCAGGCTCGAACACATAACTCGCCGTGGTCACGAGTGTGTGACCTTGGCCACTAGGATACCGCAGCCTCCATGAAAACTGAGATGGATACATTAGGCTTTGACCCTCACGGGCTGTTGCGCCAATCAGTTTAGTTTAATTTATGAAACCATTTAATAAAATTCGGGGATTTTCATGCAGCAATATTAAAAAAAAATTATACTTACATTTATTTAAATTATTTTAGAATTTCAATTATATATTAATTAAAAGGATACAATTTATTTCAATTTAGAGACTTTCAATTCAATGCATGATGAATTTAAAATGAAAAAAAAAAATGATTACTATTGGTATTAAAATTGTTAGTTTTCAAGCTTTATAGGACCTAGAATAAATTGTCAGATTAGTCCAAAAATTTTAAAAAATTATGTTGCTTAAGCATAAGATTCGCATATTTTTAAAGAAAATATTTTTTAATAATTTCTTATTAACGTTATTAAAATAGTTAAAAGCCAATTGAAAAATAGAAACAATTGAGGAAAATAGGCCCCAAAAAGTTGATAGTTGAGTAATTTATAGACTCAATCTTAAAAAATGGTGCTCAGAATTTGTATATTTATGAATTAATTTTACTTACATTTTTTTTCCATGTTAAAATCAAATCAAGAGAGAAAATATTAGTTTTAAAAATATATAATAAGCACTTTGTACTAAATATTCTAAGCAGTTAGTTTTGAAATCTCTGCCAAAGATGAAAAGGAAAACGAATATAAAAAAACTTTTAAAGAAAATGTAATTTTTAAATAATAAAAAATGTTTTGCAAAAAAAAAAAAAGACCTTTAAAATAAACAAATCCTTTTGGTACAAAAGTTCATTCCTACAATAGTGTTTAATAGTGAAATTCTGACAACAGCTGGAAAAGAAAATTTTATCTTTTAAATTTTGTTATTGAATTTTGAACATTTCATGTGTGAACGATATTTCGTATTTATAAAATACAATTAACGAATTAACGTTTACTTTTAATACGAATTATATTTTTGTGTTTGTGTTCAGAATAATATTAATTATTTGTATTAGATATGCTTACATCAAAGGAATCTGTAAATTTAAGTAATAGAAAATATAAATACAATATACAGATCCTTTTTACTTTAAGCACATTACCTGACAGTGAGTTTCCAGCATTTGAACATGGAGAACATAGGTTTAAACGGCATCGAGTTATCCGCTCAATGCAGTGGCGCTCACAAGGGGGGGGGGTGGAGCACCCTTGTGGGCCTTGAGTTTTTTTCAATTTAAAATAATCCTATGTATACAGTACGTAAAATCAAATGAAGTATTTGTTATTACTAATTAATTTTATTAATTAATGTTAATTATTGATTCAATAATTTGTTTTTCACTGTTTTTTGTTCCCGACAATCGACAAAATCAAAAGAATATGTTGGGTGGCGTAAAGGGGTATGATATGAGAAGGGTGGACTTTCGGTGGACCCTCCCCCTGCCCCCTCTCCTTGAGAAATTCCGGCGTACATCACTGTCTCAATGTGATATGTCCAAAAGTCATTTCTATAAACAACATTCGGCTAACTTTACTGAAGGTTGAATCAATGAGAAGATCGAAGCGTGTGGTTAATGTTGTTCCGGGGAGCTTGGGATCTCTCACAGCATCGTCTCACAAGTTTTGAAAACATTTGAAGCTACAGGAACAGTTATTCGAGGGTTCAGTTTCGATCGTCCACGAGTAACTACGGTGGTGGACAACTGATAAATATCAGAGAAGGGACCAGATGACGGACATCGAGATAAATCTCAAGACATATACAACACAGCGATCTGTATCGTATTTTACCTTGTCCAGTAGGCTGCATACTGGTGGTCTGTTTGCACGCCGATCAGTCAAGCGAATGCCATTAGCGAAAGGGAACGATTTGGAAGTAGAGGAATTTTGCTTTTAGGGGTTATCATGTTTGTATCCATATTAATTGTCCCATCTTTCAGAAGATTCCTTCACTAGCTCCATTAATTCCATTATTGTGCCGAGATTCTTCTCGTGTGCTTGAGTAGATGTGATACTTTCTCTTCATAGAATGAGAATGCTACATCTCATCGAAAAGGGCCTATTTTTCCTCTTAGGAATGCTAGGCACATGCCTAGGGTACAAAAGATTTGGGGGCGCAAAAATTGAAGGGCGAAAGAGAAAAAATTAAAATTACAGTGAACGTACCACCACCTACCGAGTCACGAGAGAAGAAGCATTTCTGCCAGCAAGAACTGAAATGAGATCTTCTACAGTTTGATGTTGTAATGCACTCGAAATAATATTATTATCGAAATTGATTAAAATGATGTCTATAATGATTTTGCAGTGACCAAAACTCGAGGAAATGTGTTGTTACAAGCAGAATGACACAATTACTCAACAAAAAATAAGGATTTCTAAAAGTAAAAACGATAAACGATGAAAAAGATGATAATTAACAAGTGGAAAACAGTTCCTAGAGTAATGTGTACTCTGTACTGTAATCGTAATTACTGCTTTTATTTAGGTCGAAATACACCACTAATATTGGTTTATTTTTTATAAACTTATGTAAAAGAAAAGGAAATGTATAAATGGGTTATTACTAAGAAAAAAAAACTACACATTTATTTTATATTTCTGAGCTTAAGGGATCTGTTAGATTCTTAATTAAGAGTCTCTTGAAAGTGGCGCTAAGGAGAACATTAGGGGCCCCTTTGCCATGTCAGGGTTTGGGCCCCTAGCCGGATCTTACGAAGGGTACGTACTTGACATAAGGCAGGCTTTGGGACCCCTAATATCCTGCCCCCCTCCCCCGAGATGGGGAGTTGCGGGGGTGTAAGTTACACCACTGTCTATTGAATCGGTTAATAAAAATGAAAACTCTTTGCAATTTCTTCAAACATTGAAATTGTGCAAGCATTTAAATAAAATATAAACTTATTTATAAAAGATATTGGATTTTTACATATAAATGGATTTCGTTCAATACTTTGTTTTACACAGGATATCCACATACTACATTTCTGTCGAGTACAGTTTTGGTGCATTCGAAAAAATGCACCTTCCATAACACTTATATTCCTAGTAACTATTATAATAATTAATCACACATTTCTCTTTTTAATAAATACTTTTCTATATAACATGAAATGCATAGGACTTTTAAAATTTTTAGGACCTTAAACTTTTTTTCCCGAGCTTTTTTAATATGGAAAAAAGTTTATACAAATGAAATAAGCTCGTCAACACACGCCATGTATTTTTTCGAAATTTAATGTAGTTCTAGTTTACGGAAGGGGGGGGGGATCTGCATTCTCAAATTTCCTTTTGGACATAAAAAAAAAAAAAACTTTTGAAAAATATCATTATGTAAACTCGTTAAGATGTAAAAAAGGGAAGGAATTCTTTGTTCCTTAAGTCACGTGGCTCATGAAAGGAATTGAGGGAAGGAAGGTGGTACAGGTGCATACCATGAAGAAAATGTTCTATGTATGTCACAACAATATGCTTCCAAACCTTCACATCTGCCTTGACAACAGAAAGTAAAAAAAAAAAAGAGAAAAATCCCCATCTCCTTTTCCCTGCCAACCTTTGTTTACCACCTGACGCGGTAAAATGCTTTTCTCTCCCTCCCCTTTCACAATACAGCTCCCACAGTAGTAAACATAAGCTTTGAAGTTCCGATTTTTTTCCCTTTTAACCAGATGTCTTGGCAAATAACGCAGCGTACTTAGCGAAATTGTACTTCGGATTTTCGAGATGAGTATCTGGTAGATTGTTGTGGAAGTGTTGTAATGGTTGTTGCTGAACGGTTGGGGAAAAAACGTGCTCTCTTTTTGTAAAGTGGTTCATTTTTTTTTATTCGAACAAAAAAAGGTTTTGAAGTTAATGGGGAAGTGGTTAATGGAAACAGTCGCTTGGAACGTCCAAAAATACTGTATATTTATATTTGATTTTTTGATAATGTATAAGGCGGGGGGGGGGGGAATGGAATATAAAGTACGAATAAAATGGAGGAGGGGGCGTGATCAGTAATGTGTTGTAAATATTTCATTTCCACATTTCAGTAAAAGTTGGAATTTTACACTCGAAATGCACGAAAGCGATTTGATTTGATTTTCATTTTCGTCGATTATGAAGCAATATGATGACTATTGGCAACGGACCTAACTTCTAGACGTTAACAAATGAGTGTATGGTTTAATAGCGCAAGGACCAAATTAGACTAAGCTGCTTGACATTAACAGACGGTAGCTTCTAGTAGCATGATGATGACATGCATACACTTGCCTTCGAAAGTCTGCGTACAGGCAATCATCTTACGTGTTTATGCTATAATTACTATTAAAATCTAGCTTTAGAAAATTAAGATAGCTGTCAGGGATTCTTCAAAATTTCCTTATTCAAACAGCAGCAACAAATTTCACCTTATCAAGAAAAAACAAGGATGACCACCAAATAATCACCAACCATCCGCGCCAAAAGTCTGCGTACACTTACAAAATAGAGCTTTTAAAGACCTTTCAGGGTAAAATAATTGCACTAAATGTTTTTAAGTAATTATAAGTTTATTTTACAATTTATTTAGGATTTGAGATTTGAAAACTTTTGTGGTTCCATGGCAGGCGACAGAATAGAGACCGGTATATTATTGAAAGGAAAATCATCAGAAATCTTCAGAAAAGGGGGAAATTTGAAAAGAAATTGCTGAAACTGTAAAAAAGGCATTCGTTGATTCAAAAAGTACTCACAAACTACAAATTAACTAAAATAAATTTTAACCTCCACCCCAAGATCCGGCCGCCCGTCTACAGTGTTACCTCGAGAATCTTTCTTTGTAATACGCTCTGTAAAAATAAATCCAAGACTATAAGCTTCATAAATAGCTAAAAGTGTGGCTGAGATATTCCAAATATATGTGACTTTAACTACAATTCGAAGGGAACTGAAAAGGGATGGCTATCATGGTTTAGTTGCACTCAAGAAATCATTCATCTCTTGAGTGAAAAGAGCTAAGAGAATGACCTTTGCCAAAAAACATCTAAATAGGGCACATAATCACTGGAAACACGTAATAAATTCAATTAAAAGTATTTTTTTGTAATTTGGCATCTAAAAGAACAAAAATATGCCTGCAAAATGTTTCTCACGCGTGCAAATCTTTTAGAGTGAGTGTTTATTGACGTCCCACAAAAAGCACCCCGAGGGTTATAGTCAACGGACCTTGCAATTTCAAATCTCTGTCGAGTGACAAGGATAACACTTAAGTTATCATCCCCTCTCCGAACTTCCGCACCGCGCCAAAGTGAAGACTTTGAGCTACGAGAGATTTAACGTGCATCAGCCCGCTACTCGGCAGGTCTTCAGTGGCACTTATGATCGATCTCCTGCCTCTCTGGCCGCGACTTCGTGACCATAATCACTAGGTCACCGTAGTCACTTGGTTCACGTCGCAATCTAAAGCAACGGAAGGCTTTTGGAGACGGACCTCCCAATATTACATCTCGTTCAAGAATGGAGGAAGAGGGAAAAGTTGGATAAAGATAAAAAAGGATTTCTTCTAGATCAGTTTCAAATAAAATAATCTAACAATAAAAAGAAATTCATCGGAATGAGGATTGAAACCGTAACTGTAATTTTAATTCAAATTATTTTATCTTTTTTTCGGATGATAATTTCCCTAATATTCCTCATTCAGAAATGAAACTTCAATTTAAATAAAATTTTCTTAGTCATATTATCAGTATGTGATACATATACACCGAGTCTACAAACAAGTTCTTCTACATAAAAAAAAAAGTTATTTATTGTTATGGTCTCTTTCATATTTATGATTTTTGGAGACTATTATATCACTAGACTTCGTTTTTGTGTGGAGTAAAAAAATAAACTGCAAAAAATAATGTATATACCCATTAGCAACAAAAATTAGACACTATATACGTAGAATGGTTATTGGAGTGCCTGTTTCCTTGTGGAAACTTAACTTTTAACACTAAAAATTTAAAACCTACAAAAATGATGTAATTCATTTAATTATAAAATTGAATTTCTAATTTTTTGAATGTGAAAAACAAAATGTGAAGAATTTTACATTTACTCAAAAAACAGAAATTGATTTATTTGAAAATATTTGGTGATCATCAGAATTATTCCAACACATTATAAAAATTTAATATTTATAAATAACATATAATTGTGTTTATTTTTAAAAAAACGAATGCGAGTGTTTTTGAGTTTAACAGTTCAAGAGCCGATTTCGGCTAAACTGAGCCAAACATTTTTAAAAACGAAGTAAATATAGAAATAAGTAGCAGATTAAAATGAAATACATTTTTATATGTTATAGATTCGTAAAAATAGTATACATTCGTTATGTTATACATTCGTAAAAATGTATTCAATAATTTTTACTTAAAATTTTTTTGTGTGATTATATTATAAATATATTTTATTACATTTGTACATCAACAAACTGCTATAAAATGTTACAGTATCATACCAGTTTGCTGATAGTTGTACATTTATACATTTTTATTGTTGCACGTAGCATGTTATTCGATCAATTACTGCAGCAATTGTGGCCAAATCAACATTTAGGAGATAGATACTTGGAAAAGGTATTTATTTTATAGTAAAGTTTAGGGGAGTAAGCAACTTTTACTGTAAAACCTCAAGATATATGTAAACCTGTTTGGCATAAAGGGAAGGTAATCCGGATTTTACGACTGGATTACGTGTTGAGTTGCATTCATGACTTCTTGGAAGAAATTTATTATATCCTTTTCAACAACTGCAGAGGGTTGGCAGTGTTTTCAGAACATACAGCTCTAACACAACCGCTAGTTAAATGCATTTTGCCTGGAGCATGTACACACACATAAACCAAAGACTGCACAAGAAGATTGGCTTTAATCTATTGTGAAGGTCTAAACTACGGCATTGAGTGCGGTCTAATGGAAAAACCAAAATCTGATGGCAAAAAGAATTTAAAGTTTTTTTTTATTAGTGCAATTCTTTATTTATCAATTAAATAAATGTATCTGTTTTTGTATACTTTATATTTAAAATGTATCAGTAGCTCATAAACAAAACAAAAATAGAATCAAAGAAATGGCTGAAATATTAAAGTGTTTTAAAAATGTACTGTAAAAATCGTTTAACACAAAACTGAGTAGGAGTGAAATATTTTTTCATGTTAAAAGGTATTGCAAAAAACTCCAATATATTCAACAAAATTAAGTTTATGAGAGTACATTTTATTTACATAGATATGTTTATATACATGAAAAAATAAAATTCAATAAAGAAAAACTTTCACAAGAACTTAATGAAATTTAATGCAACATTTAGCAAAACTGAAATCTTTACAGATTTCTGTTTATCTCTTCAATTTTTGATCAAAAGCTTTAAGAAGCTCCATCTTCATTTCAAGCGAAATAGCAGCTTGCTTTCTCCTGAGCTCTTTGCCATTGTTACACCCTAAAAACATGTGGACGAAAGCGCCGAGGTGTAATCTCTGTGGTAATCTATGGAAAAGGGGAGAGGGTAAACCCCTTCCTCTTGCGTTCGCTACTGACATATAATACAATATAATAATTCTATATATCAAATAATTAATATTGATCCTCTTTAAGAAACAAGAGTATTAATATAAGAACTTTCGAATACACAAAAAAATAGAAACGGATAAAAAGGACAAAGCATTTTATATAAGAAGCAAAAGCGATATTTCGCTTTATGTTGTCGTGTGTGTGTGTTTGAGATTAATTTTATTAAAGGGAATTTTCATGTTTATTCTAACTAAAAACTAAATTTCGAAATAGTTTATTTTTCTTTACTTTTTAATCGAAAATACGTTTTTATTTTAACAAATATAACAATAATATAGCACCCTTTTTATCAACACATGTTAAGTGAGTAATTGTGGTGTTTAATAACGCAAGAGCCAATTTTAGCTAAACTGCCACACGTTTGTTAAAATATTATCTTAAAAATGCAGAGGAAATATAAAATATATACATATATACAAAACATGGCAAGAATTTGCTCCAATTATAGGAGTACATAATAAATTACAAACATTCAAGACTAATTCAATAAACTCATTTTTTAATGCTTCTGTTGAATACTTCCTGTACATTTCAAATTATAATAGAATTTCCAAGATTGATTCATCAAAATAGCTAGTTCCGAGTGGGCCCTGTAACAAAATTCCTTCTGGACCCTTTTTCAGATATGAGAGCCCTGCTAGTGGGATTGTAGTTACACATTTTGGGGGCCCTGTATCATTGATACGGTGGTTGATTGATTGATTTTATGACCTAAAAGCCAAATTTGGCTAAACTGCATCAAATACACTTTAAAATATTGAATTTATAAAAACACATGCATGTATATTTAACTATGCACGCGTGCATTCATACCAGTGGCGCACACAAGGGGGTGGGTGTCCTGGGGGTCCGGACACCCAGAGCCCTTGAGTTTTTTTCCATTGATGATAATCCTGTATATGTATAACGTAAGATTTAACTAAGTACTTGTACAATTTATTTTATTAATTAATGCTAATTATTAATTCAATAATTTATTTTTTACTGTTTTTTGTTAACAAAATCAGAAGAAACAATTGGTGTTCTCTTGAGGTATGATACGAGTTGGGAGATTTTTGACCATGGACTCCCCCCTTGAAAAAATTTTGTGTGCGCTACTGGACTACATTATTTATTTTAAAATGTTTTGTAATATTTTTATATAAATATATAATTAGAGCTTTACTGGGTTTTCTTAAAGGGGGAAAAAAAGAAGTGTTAAAAAAAGTCTGTGTAAACAGCAGGGACAGTCTTAGAACTACAGGAGAACCTTTAAATCACTCAATAGTGTGTTGGGTCAGGGATGGTTGTTAAAAATGTTGGGGTCTACATGTCTGGCTAATGCATAAAGGGGGGGGGGAACCACTCGCTGCCTTACGCCATAGGAGTAACGAAATATCAAATGTTAACAGAGAAAAAAAAATTAACCGTACGCTGAAATACGCTGATTTTTGAGAAAGGTGTGTAGTCAAAAAATTATAGTAATACACCGAAAACCTTTATTCTGAAAAAATAAAATAAAACGAGCTGAAATGTGATCCGATTCATAAATATTAAGGGAAAAGCAGACAAATTTTATTCATAAGAAAATTCCTTGAAGCTAAATCTTGCCCTTTATCTATCCACTGCATCGTCATATATATATATACGATCCCCCTCTTCCCCAATTCTCTGAATATCTGTTTGTCTTAATCGTACATAAAAGCCGCATTTTCTGAGGATGCGGTTCTCAAACTCCCATAAATAAGCGCCTTACTCTGGGAAGATGGTGGCAGCGATAATTTCACCGACGGAAACAGTTAGTGTTTCCCAATAAAGATACCCCAGGAATGAGGATGCACCCTCACCACCCCTCTTGTTCCTTTTTTTTTTCTGACGGTGGTCCTTATTTCAGATAGTGTTGACACTTGTCGGAGTCGGGGGAGCAGGTCATTTCGTAGGAGTGCATTGCGCGTGAAAATTGCTCCTGTCGGTTCAAGGGCCCCTCCCTTCCCATTGGGGGAGGGGGTGGGATGACTGAAGACTAGAAGGGGATGTGGCCATTAACGAGTTCGGTAATTCTTAGTAATAAGGCACTTAGAAAGACGAGGTTGTGAGTGATGCGTGTGGGGTGGTGTTTCGAATGACTAGGGTTTTGATAAGCAGGGGAGGGGGGGGTGATTATAAGGGGAAATGATTTTTCTTAAAGTTTGTATTTGTTTAGTGTTGAAAAATAAATTTTGAATTCAGAACATTGTTCGACACTGAAAAGGGATCTAATATTGAAGCCATAATCGGATTTAAGGTGACTGATTACTGTAATTTTGAAAAAGCGTGTAAATGCATATTTATTTTTGATATTTAGTGTCAGTTAAATTAGAATATACATAAAAAATTGTTTTAAAAATATTGCTACAATAAAAAAAAACTATTGAAATGCAATTTTTTGGCAAAAAATGAAGGAAGAATGTTTTAAAAATGTTCTCCTTTTTTGAAAAAAATTTTTCAACAATAATAATATTTCACCTGTACACAACCAGGACCTGTATACCATGCATGGTTCTAAGCTTACATCCATACATCACCATTACTCATTTAGTCAAAAGGCGGCAGTTGGTCGAGTTATGCGATTGTAAATCATGCACATTCATTTGTTTCGGGTTATTATTTGTACTGTCTACTTTTAAGGGTCATAGGTGGTGCCTACATTTGTGTAGGGGCTGGCCTAGTTTGTGTATGGGCCTAGGGCCTCAAGAAGTCTTAAGATATCCCTGCTCATAGTTACAGTCTGTGAAAGACTTGGGTTGACAGTATACAGACCAGTAGCGCACACAAAATTTTTTCAAGGGGGGTGTCCATAGTCAAAAGTCCCCCAACTCGTATCATACCTCAAAACAACACCAATTGATCCTTCTGATTTTGTTAACAAAATACAGTTAAAAATAAATTATTCAATTAATAATTAGCATTAATTATTTAAATAAATTGTTAATTACAAGTACTTAATTAAATTTTACGTTATGTATATATAGGATTATCATCAATCGAAAAAACTCAAGGGCTTTAGGGGAGGGGGTCTGGACCCCTAGGACATCCCCTTCGTGTGCGGCACTTATACAGACTATCTTGAATATTTCGGTATATATTTACTAACTGCTAATCTTCAGGTGGTCATAACAAAATGTCCTTTTTCGGCCAACCGTTCGATCGCGAGATGGTGAGGTCATGGTCGCGACCTAGCGTTGCCGAGCCGCGGGCTCCAACCCTGGTGTCCACGTGAAGTACCGACATGTAGAGGAACTGATGGAAGTTAAATCTGTCGTGACTCAAAATCTTCACGTTGAGGTGATGTTTTAATTTGGTGAAGGGGTGCCAGCTGAGTTGTCATCCTTGGCACTTGACCGTGGTTCCGAAATTCCAGGTTTGTCTCTAACATGCCTTGTGTTGCTTCATAGTAAGGCGTATTATTAAAAATAAATCTTTTAACCTCTATTACTTACGCAGATTCGTTCCTTTTCTAAACCAAAAAGTTTTAAAAAATCATGAAACTTAAATTATAACTTTGTTTGCTTAAGTTTATTATCTTATTGTTTATCATGAATCGAGAATTTTTCAACACGACGGATTTTAATAATTCTTAAACTCATCCAAGTTAATTAAAATACATGCCCAGTATAAAAAAATAATCGAGTGCTTTAAAATTGTGTTAATTTATACCAAGAATTTAAATTTTGATGCATCTGGTAATAGTTTTATTAAATAGAGTAAAATTATTTATGAAGGAAAAGAATTTCTCAACACAAAGTGGCAGATTAGATTTTTTTTTCTTTTATCACACACACACAAAAAAAACAACACACACACACACACACAATGAATTAACTATTTTCCCACGTTATAGCCATTGATTATCAATCGTATTGTTCACTGCAAATTTGTGTTTTGGTTAAGTAAGATTTCATTTGCTCTGTAAGCAAATAGAAGAAAGCAAAACGTCCATAACCCAATATTGCAGGCTTTGCCCTATACAATAACCTTGCTTCCGAGTGTGCCGAAAGTAATAAAAACTCTTTTAACCATGCTCATCAATTGTTCTTCTTTAAGATCACTATTATGGATGGAATCGATAATAAATTTAAATGAAAAGTTGGATGCTTCTAAATAAAGTGCCACCCGAATGCATCAAATAAAAGCCTAACGTAACCTTACTCCGAAGTATGAAACAACTAATCTCAGCTTCCACAAAGAGGTCCGCCACATTCCTTTTCAGACGACCAAGCAGAAAAGCAGCAACAACTCAACCCAGAAAGGACAAAGAACTCTCAAACCCGTCTCGGTCACCCCTATACTACCTAAAAATGTACACTACCGCATGTTTCTCATAGCGCCCCTTCTAACTGAAAGGGATAAACAGAATACACGTCTTCCCCCCCCCCCTCCTTTCCACATTTTCGGCGTATCTAAGGATGAAGGGGGGCTTTGGGGTCCAGAGAGAGAGAGGAACTTATATAATGAACGAGACCTCCTATAAAGGCAAAAAGGGAGGATATTTCCAAGAACGCCCCTGGGAGGAAAAAAAAGGCAAAGGGGGGGGGGCATCGCACACATGCTGTCGCTTCTACCTTTGAACAACTTCGAGGCGGAGAAGGGAGGGCGCTGCCAAACTGTGAGAAAGCTCGCAAAAAAGGTTCGTCTGGACGATGCTTATGTTTATAAATATTGTGGAGTTGTTTACGTCTCTAAAAATTCTTTCAGAAGGGAAATCTTCGCAATTATGGAAAAGGAATTATTTGGAGTTTTTGTATGAGTTTTTTGTCTTCTTCTTAAGAGAGGGGGGATAGGGGGTTGGTATGCATGGAAAAATGCTTTGATTGTTGATAGGGAAAAACTGACTTTGGGTTTGTGGGAAAGTATTTCAAATGTTTTAAACTGTGAAGCATTGGTGTAGATAAATGACAAATACATCGGATTTTTTTGCTAATATAACTCACGCAATCAATTCAGGATAAGAAAGAACAAAACTTTACATTATATTTTTGAGATACAATTTCCAGGTTATGACCCGGATGCTTGTAATTTGATTTGATTTTAATTGAACACCCACTGAAGCAAATCGGTGACCAGTTTCGTAATTTTAAGCCCCAGTCAAGTTTCGACTACGTCACCTAAGAGCAGGTTACGACACTTTTCAAACCCGCCAACGGGAAGACTTTGAGTGAGTGAATATTTGCGTCGCACTGTTCAGCTATACTCGAGGGCTTTTGGCGATGGACCTCGTCATTTTGAACCAATGTCAAGAGACTAGAAAGTCTTTGAACCTTGACAGATTTAACGGACATTGGCCCCTCTATACCGTGGCTCTTCAATAGCACTAGGACTCGAAAACGTCGGCCACGAGTTCGCGACCATGACCATTCGACTATCCGCAGCTACGTATGTCCATGCCCTTTCATTCAGGCTACATGTACTTGTACCATTTGCCAACTACTATATAAGCCCTGATCAAATGCTCCGAGGAAAATTAAATGTATGCTTATAAGGACATTTTTCCAGTTGCTGTTTTTATCACACACATCATAGTGTCTAAAATAGCGAAAATTGCTTCCACCGCCGCGGTGAAAAGTGGGAAAGTGTCTGCATGGCAAGATGTACTTGAAATGATTAAATCTCATAGAAACAAGACACCTTTCTCTTACCTAAAAATCGTTTTTAGCCATCAAGAGGCTATTGTTGCAG
This sequence comes from Trichonephila clavata, assembly GCA_019973975.1. Classification (NCBI taxonomy): domain Eukaryota; kingdom Metazoa; phylum Arthropoda; class Arachnida; order Araneae; family Nephilidae; genus Trichonephila; species Trichonephila clavata. The sequence continues at coordinate 158,314 of BMAO01005082.1, read as the reverse complement.
CTACTAATAAATTACATCTGACAACTTTTCGAGTGCCTACGCTTACTAACAATGAACTTTTTCAAAGGTTTGTTATATTAGAGATAAAATTTCACTTACAACTCGTACTGGATTAAATAAAATTCCTACATCGAAAATAAGTATACGCATTAGTCAGTGGCAGAAGCACACACAAAAATTTTTCAAGGGGGGGGGGGTCCATGATTGAAAGTCCCCCAACCTGTATCATGCTTTAAGGAAATACTAATTGTTCTTCTGATTTTGTTAACAAAAACAGTAAAAATAAATTACTGAATTGATAATTTTGCATTAATTAATGGAATAAATTGTTAATTAGAAGTATTTGATTAAATTTTACGTTATATATATATAGTATTATAGTTAATCGAAAAAAACTCGTTTTGAGGGGTGCACATCAAGAGAGGGAGGGGCAAGTTAGAAAGTTCACCATTCTCGTGTCATGCTCCAATACGCCACCCAAAATATTCTTTTGATTTTGTCGATTTTCGTACAAAAAAATTGTAAGAAATTAATGATTGAATAAATAATTAGCATTAATTAATAATAAATACTTAATTAAATTTTATGTACTGTATACGTAGGATTGTAATCAATTGGGGAAAAAAATCAAAAGCTATTATGGGGGTTCCGGACTCGCCCCTCCCCCTTATGTGCGTCACTGGCTTTAGTTAATTTTTATACATTTCACCCAGACATTCTGTAAAGTATTTTCATTGGCCGCGGTAGAGCCGAGTGGTTGTGGAGTCGAGGGTTCGAAATTTAGTATAATCGAAGACCTATTGTGTTGAGGGGCTGATGTCAAGGTTCAAGTCCCCCTCCCCCATTAGCGTAGCATGTTAGTTCTTAGAGGTGAGGGGGGGGGTGCCAGCTTAGGAGTTGTCCTTTACACCTGACCATGGTTCAAAATTGGTCACCAATAGCCCTCGCGTGTTGTTTCATAGCACAACGTAAATTAAAATTACTCAATTCAAAGTATTTTCACAAAAAGGTACCTTTCCTTCAACAAAATCCTAAATCAACTATAAACGTTTTAAAGTATGAAAATCCATTTGCTATAGTATTAATTCTTGTCTTTGTAACACAGCTACTATACTGTGTTCGTTAAATTTAAGAATCTGAAAGAAGAAAAAAAAAGTGTAATTTTGAATATATATATATATAAAAGTTATTTATCATTATAGTATGGGAATCAGAGCATGGCAAACATTTCGAATTAGGAAGAGGAAAGAGAAGGAAATTAGTGTTGGGAATAAATTATGCTTTTGTAAAAGAAATGTTGGGTTTCGATCAGGGGCGTAGAGAGCTACAACCGTATCAATGATACGAGACACCAAAATGCGTAAGCAAATAACCGTTGAATGTTAAAGGGTCCCCCAAAAAGAGACATCAAGGAATTTAGATACAGAGCTCACTCAGGAATAGTTATGCCAGTTATTTCGATCTTCTTTCTTACAGTTCGCAAAGACAGCCTAATGGTAGCTAATGATACACTGTTCACCTGTGAACGAGTGAGTGTTTAGGTATACGGCGCAAGAGCCAATCTTGGCTAAATTGCGCCAAACATTCCATTAAAATATTTAAAAAAAAGCGTAATAAAATAAAAATTTTTATGAATGAACCCTTGTGTAATAATTAATAGAACATTTTATGTTCATTAATTTAGAGGAAAATTTAAAAAGGTAAAAGTATCAATTTCATATTTAAGTAATATTATTATTTTTTAAAAAATATTTTGTAATACAATTAATATTATTCAAATATAATATTAAATTTTATATTTTACCTTTGATAGTATTGAATATGATTTGTTTTTTTCTTCGCAATAAATCGTGAGAATCAATGGACAGAAATTAGTTTCCTTTTAAATTTTTCTATGACAATTCAGAATTTACAAAAAAAAAAGAGAGAAACTATTTTAAATATAAACAAGAGAAAAATTAAAATATTTTTTTCACTATAATTTATAAGTGAAAATGTCAAAGACGATTTGGTAACACAAATCCCGGAAACATTAGTTTTCTTATTCTCAATCGTTTATTAGCATAATTACGAGCACGAGTCTCACCTGCTAAGCGCGCGTTCACCACTTCATCTTCAAGTGAAGTGAATTAATCCGCAGTAAAGCGTAAAGCAACAATAGGCATCCTACCTCTTTGGAGACATTCAATTCATTTTCTACCTGTTGTCAACGGTAATGGGTTATAAGGGGTCGTGATTTTACCGGATACTCTAAATTTCGATTTCCTTGGAACAATTTTTTTTTTGTCTTCGAACGTTTCCTTTCGGAAGCTATCACGGAGATCTTCTGAGGGGCGGAGAAGGAAATGACTTCAAACGCTATTCCCCTGAATTATAATTACCTCCATGAGTGCTCAGGCAATTTGATTACTTTCCAGAGTGACCGCCAAAACATACGAATCCATGTTGATTCCACCGTGAAATCGCATGAGAAAAAATTGTCAACCATATAATTGGATTTATCGCTTTAATTGGCGAGTTTTTACAAAATCTGTTTTTTTTTATTTGAAATGATCATTTGAGGTGGCGCACACAAGGGGAGTGTACTGGGGGTCCAGACACCCCCCCCCCTATTCCCTTGAGTTTTTTTGTATTGATGATAACGTAAAATTTTACTAATTTGCAATTATTTTAATTAACAATTTATTTTATTAATTAATGCTAATTATTAATTCAATAATTTATATTTTACTGTTTTTCTTGATAAAATCAGAAGAATCAATTGGTGTTGTCTTGAGGTATGATACAAATTGGGGCTTTCGACCATGGACCCCCTCCCCCTTGAAAATTTTTTATGTGCGCAACTGATCATTTGTATTGGTATGCAATGGAAGGCAGGTTCTTCGTGTGCGTGAAAGAATAACAATTACCCATCAGGTTGATGTTTTTATCTCAGTAAAAGAGTTTGCCCTAAATCGTGTAAAAACATTTCTCAAAATCTTTTCCATACTAACTCTTGAATGAAGTCATACAATCACTTGGGGCGCCCAAGGGCCCCGGATAAGCTTGATTTAACCAGATTTTCTGGTTATAAATTTCGATCCTCCGGGGCCAAGGGATCCTGTAGATCTTCTGCGCCCAGAATCCAAATTCTGAACCACTGTCAAGTGACGAGGCTGTCACTTGAGGCGGCATCTCACTTTCCAAACTTCTACCCAATGTCATGTCTACGTGAGGACTCTGAGCCCCGAAATATTTAATCAGCATAAGTCTCTGTTTACACATCGATCTTCTGTCGTGACCATGATCACTAGGCTACTGTAGCCATTTTTCCGAAGATTGTTGTGAATGAACTTATTCGTGGTTCCCCCCCCCCCTCTAAATACTTGATGTGGCCGTGATAGCCTAGTGGTTATGGTCACGAGCTCACTGTAGGTGTGTCATAAGTTCGAGTCCTGTGCCACTGAAGACCCACCATGAAATGGGGCCAATGTACGTTAAATCTGTCTTGGCAAAAAGTTCTGCCGTTGGCGTGGTAATTAAGTGGGTGCCAGCTCAGGTATCGTCGTCGTCACTTGACTGTCGCTCAAGTGAGTGATTGTGTTGTTTTATGGTGCAAGAGACAGTTTGGGCTGTACGACCGTGGCTCAAAATTATGGTGACCGTTGCCAGTGGCCCTCGAGCTGCTTTATGGCGCAGCGTTAATATTCACATTTTAAAAACTTAATAAAGTTACAAATCGAAAACAAAGTAAAACGTATTTTTCTACCAAGTACATAATTTTTGAAGCCCAGTGGAAGTGTATCGAGCTTCCACGCCCCTCCGGGGTTCAAATGCCGGGCTGGGCAAGGTCGACTCAGCTTTTCATCCCTTTAGTGGGTCTATAAATGAGTACGAAGCTTGCTTGGGAACTGAACACTGAGGGTCTTGAGTCAGGCTTGACCGAAACATCTGCACATGCACCCCAGCGCCTAAGGTCACGTAAACTGAGATAGGCACAGCAGGTCTTGGCCCTCATGGGCTGTTGAGCCGCTGAGTTCAGTAAGTATGTAATTTTAATGAATATAAGATTTAGAGTAATGGAAACTTTTTGCAAATAAAATCTGTCATAACGCTACTTAAAAGAAGATTACAATAAAATTTTAAAAAATTTGCATGTTGACATTAGATCATATTTAGTTATACGAAAAAACAGGGTTATGAAAAATTCCATGAATTGGCGACTTTTATAAAGGTCGCCAAAACTAGTAAATCGCCCATTATAGTAAATCGTTCTTTTTTTCTTAAACTTTTAATGCGTTCAACTTGGATTGTTTCTCTTCCTTCCTCCGTAATCCAGGCGAAAAATTAACGAGGACCCTGTTACACGTGAATCCGTTACACACGGATAGCAATGCAACAAAGGGACTCTCCGTTTCCGTTTCTATTCGGACACGGCCAGATTGGTTCTCCTTTTCATTCTGTGAAAAAGAAAAGCTCGTGCCCCACAAAGAAAGTAAAAACAATGAGATTGAATCGAAGATTAAGTTGAGATTTTTTTTTTGAACGGGAGGATTAAGGGGATGTTAATTGCTTTTCCGGTAGTGTTCCATTGCGTGCTGCATTACAATTCCGGAACAGTACCATGGAATGCCAGAGATAAAACTACTACTGCCATCTAGGGAGCAATATTAACAATAAAAGAGGGGGTGACTGCTAAATGTAAAATTTTTTCTTAATCCTTATACTGATGTTTGTAATTAAGAATGTCTTCCAATTAGGAACATAATCCAGATTAAGAACACATTTTTAAACAGAAAAAAAAACAAATAATCTGTATTATTGCTTAACAACAGTACTTTTCCATTTATCATATCGTGTCATCAGAGCTGGCCTTTTCTAAGGAGCCTGAGGGCAAGAAACCATTTTGGGCACTAAAATATTTATTGAATAAAAAAATTGCAAACATGGATATAAATGCTTGTTTATTTAAAAAATGTGATTTTGTTCTAATACATTAATTCAGAAAAGTTACAACTTTTTTTTACAATTTCTTTTTTTTGATGCTTAATGTAGCAAATGCATTTATAAATCTTCTATACACACATGTGTTTGGCCAAAGAGAATTTTATCATTTTTAATTTAGTAAAAGAGCGCTTATTGTAACGTAAAGGAAAGTTAACATAGTTAATGCATTCAGGAATAACTCATTATAATTATTATTTATTATGTATTGCAATATATCTTATGCCAGCGATTCTCAAACTGAGGGACGCATCCCCCCCCCCCCTCCAGAGTGGCTTGATAGGGTTCGCAATCCCATGTTATATTTTCAAACCCGGGATTAGAATTGCGTCATTTTTTGAAAATACTTATACCATTAGCATAATTGAAATTGCATGATAAAACAGAAAATATAATTAAAAATTGGTTTATAATATTTAATTCTATTAAAACAAATAAGAAAACTTAATTCATTATAAAACACAAATAAAAATATTACATAATCAAATTAAAAAAACATTTCTTCCTTTGTGTTTCGGTAAATAAGCTCTTAAAAAACACACCTTGTCCAGCGTTTCAACGTTCAAACGTTTTATGTTTGTTACAAATTGTCCTGCCGAAGAAAATGCTAGTTCGGATTCTATACTAGTTGGTGTTGTCGTCATTAAAATAGGAGTATGTTCTTTTCATGTAGTCACAACGTCTCCCTTTATTAAAAAAAAAACTTTTTTTGAATTTTTATAATGAGTGTTTCAAATCTAATAGACTGCATTGGTGCACATACCTTTTTGATAACTATCTAGTTCTTCTGCTACACTTAATGGTTTTTGGGTATAAATTGATCCAGTTATTGAAACAGAATGTGAATCGGTTTCAAGTGTTATCCCAGTTGAAATAAAAGATCCAGTTGCATGAGCTGTTAGTAATGCAATGGGATTTGAAGTGTCTGAAGTCTTTCAAGCAGATCCGGTATTAATTAAAGGCATAAAATTGAAGAAGGATCTGCTACAAAATCTATGCTTGAGATGTTACTTATGTTATTGTGTAAGTATTGCAATGAACCACTTAGATCTGTGCGACGTTCTCTCGTACGAGAAACGAGAGCTGCATATGTTTTTTTTTTACTTATAGCACTTATAATTGCATAAAAAAAATTCTACGTACATATTTCATAAATATAATATAAATTTTTTAGAAATTAAATACTTAGAAAATTTTGATGAGAAAAACATTTTAAAATATAATTTAGAGCAAAATTAAATCTCGGGATTAGTTATTTTAATCCCGGTATTGGAAAAAAACACCGGGATCCCGGGGCTGCAAACCCTACGGCGTGATTACCCTAAGTGGGGGTGAAAAAGTGAGTGTTTGGTTTTATGGCACAAGAGTATGGTTTTACGGCACCATAAGTGGGAGGTGCAAACATATCGAAAAGTCAAAAATAAAAGATTTAAAAAAATTAATTTATTGGAAGGTAGCAAACAAAAAATACATTCTGACATAGTAAAAAATAAAATGCATATATAATACTTATAATTGCATCAGTTCACAATGTATTTGATAATTAATTTATCAATGCTAAGTTATGAACAAGTTTAATAATTACTAGCGACTCCCATGGGAATGTTTTACAGAATAAACTTTTTCAAAGAAAGGTTTTACATTAGAAATTGACACAGAGTTCCTCTCTTCTACATTTAGCTGAGAATTGAATGAGATGTAATATTTATACAAGTTTTGCGCAGATGTCCGATAAGTTGCTCTAATGTCCACGAGAATGACAGATGCGATAGATACAAGATAGAGAACAACACAGACTATTTTTCTAATGACATTTGTACTTTTAGAAATGAATGATTGAGGGAATAAATATTTAATTCAAGTAAAAATTATTTTGCAATCTGTTCAAATTTAAAAATTAGAAAAGAAATATAACATAATACCTATCCTATTACCAGTGGCGTAACCCTTCAAAGTCAGGTCTTGGGCTCAAAGCCGGTTCTTGAGTGAGTGAGGGTTGAGTTGAGGTTGGTTGAGAGCCAGACCTGGCTATACTGCGCCACACGTTCCAAGCCAGATCTTATAAAGCATTGCAAAACCATATACACTTAGTGTCAGACAGGCTTTGGGGCCCCTAGACGAGGGTGTACGTTACGCCACTGCCTATTACTTAAAAGTAAACTACTGTGGAAATATTCACTACTTAAAAGTAACACAAACAAAATTTTATACTTATCTTGAAGCAGTGGTGTAACGGAGAACATCTGAGCCCCCTTGCAAAATAAAGTTTTGGGCCCCCAAATTGGATTTTACAAAGGGTAGGTACTTGGCAGCAGTTAGACTTTGGGTCCCCTAGAACCCTGGTCCCCGCGGCGCGGGGCTTGCAGGGGGTGTCATTACGCCATTGTCTTGGAGATTTTTACGGTTTATAAATAAGTTTGTATTGTAGATTTAGCATCAAAGTACATTATTATTGCATTCAATGCATTGTTATTAGATGGGAAGGGGTGATGAAAATTATGATTGAAAACTGAGTCGCCATTTTTGAAAGTTAGAGAATCAACTGTGATGCATTATTTACAACCTTTTCATTCAAAATTCCGCAGCAAGCGAATTTCTTGGAATAAGTTTTCATCTATATCTTTGTAATAAAAATTGACTGTTTTTATTTACATTTTTTTCATATTTCCAAGGTGTTTACATCCGTGATTAATTTGAAATATTTGGTATACTTTTAAATCTCTTTCATTTGTGTAATAACAGTACAAGTGAGGGAATGCATGTGTTTTCATGGTACAAGAGCCGATTTCTGCTATAAGCTGCACCAAACAATTGTTTAAAAGTTTTAAAAATGTTAAGTATAATTGATTTTAATATCTTATTTAATATTTTACCGTCACATTTTATAGTTTTTAGCTCAAATTTTAAAACTTTTAAGGTAACTGGGACGTGACAATGCTTCACATTTTGCATTTTTAATTTTACTTTTAAAAATTCGAGGACACTTTGTTGCATTCGTAGATGCATTACTTATGAGAATTAGATAAATAGAACGCTAGAAAATTTAATTTTAAAATTGTAAACAGATGTGATGTAACTATGTGTGAGTCAGGTACACTCTTCTAAATTTGTTTTTTTTTATATGTATTGTAAAACACTAATTTTTCTATAGTAATAATTTAATTTTTTCTGTATTATATGCTTACATTTAATAAAACTTCCACATTTTTTTTGTGTGCAAAAATTAAGGAAAATTTAAATAATTAGTTACAAAATTTTAAACAAATTGTTCTTAAATGTTAATCATGTCTAGTTTGCATTTATAAATACTCAGTGTAGTTCTTAAATTATAAATCAAGTGAATATGGTACAAAGGGGATCGTGAGGATTATCCTAAATTAATTACATAGTTCGTAAAATAGACATTTCGTTTTTGCTAAATGCTTATTTTTAACATTTGAATACTCATACTATACATTTATAACTGTTGTTTTTCTTTAAAACAAATAAATATTCATATGTATGAGTACACAAAAACAGTTTTTGTTATAACATTTAAAAACAGTTCAATTTAAACTAGATATCAAATTAGCTCTTTAAATTCACCAAAGACATTTTCTTTGTGTATTTTTTATAACAATAAAAATATGTGTAAGGAATTCTGTAATATCCTGTAATGACGATGTTCAAAGTGAAGTACAAATACTAAAACTTGGAAATAAAATTTTGGTATTTTAAATGGAAGATGGTGTGAATCGTTGATAACACGTATTGATGAAGTAAGGAAAGAGAAATCAAAAAAGATTCGTAAATTTAAAATTCTAGATTATTTAGAAAAAACTGAAAATGGTACAAAATAATTTCATTATGGTATGGTTTCATATTGTATAAAAAATATTACAAATCACATAGATCATAAAATATATTTGCAATTTTCTCAAAAGGCATTTTTTTGACGATTCCAGTACCCTTTACGCAAATTCTACTTTACCTATAGTGCTAATATTCTGCAAATACAAGATTCACAAATTTTTTAATAAAGTGAATGATTTCATTTTCAAATAAACATTCACATATTTCAAATATAGTACAATCTCTGCATGATATTTAAAGGGAATTTGAATCACTAAATTTAAAATTAAAATTTTTTATAAATTTATTTTTTTAAAATTTTATTTTATTTTATGGATAGTTATGTTTAGAAACACTCTGGAAAATATTAAAACGATATATGATAGTGTACCTAAAGGTAAGAACATGCCTCGAAAATAACCAATAACTATTTTTTTATTTATTGCTTATACAGATTCGAGATTTAAAGTGAAATTCTTTTTTACATTAACAGGTACATAAATATACAGATAATTCAACGCAAAAAGTCCACTTCCATTGCTTTTAATTTTAGTAAGTGAGAACCATTTAAATTTGGTGTAAAAAGTTAATTTCTTTGTAGCACACGTCCCAGTTACCTTAATGCTATAAGAATCCCTTCTTAAATAGATTAGTAGCAAGACACCCACCACACATGTCATAAATGAGCGAGTGTGCTAATCGGGATGAGTGAGCCAATTCTAGTTGTACGGTGCAAAACAATTGTTTAAGGGTCTCAGGAGTGTTAACCCTTTTTTCCCCGAATTTTCGAAAAAAATATATCTTGTTCTTCATTTTTTTCTGAACATTTTGATACTAACCACGTGACAATACTCTAAAACTTCGAAAGTTATTCAAAAAACTGCAAACAGCAATTTAGTCATAGCAACTTTTAAATGGACACATACCACGCCCACTTATTTTTTATTTATGCATACCTTTCATTTTTCTGTTTTTAATAAGCCTCATGAAATATTTTAAGCGCTTGAGTTGATCAGAAGGAAGCCTGCAACTCAACACATTAATTCTGCTGTGTTTTGATTCTGTTGTGTTTACTTTAGCACACGTTTTTTTAAAACACTTATCTAAATCGAAGATATTTGTTGTTTTATACAAATAACATTTGATTAATGGATACTCTGAAAAGATCATTGGGCAATCGCTCCAAGAAAAGATTTAGAGGAAATAAATATTTAAAGGTAAGTGACTCACATGTTACAGATATGAAAGATACCAGGAAGTGTGCAGAAACGAAAAATACAAGTAAGTGGGCCGAAATGAAAAATGCTTCAAGTAAAAAACTTTCATTAATTCAGACTTCATTAAAGTCAAATCTTGTTAAGGTAAGTGAAAACTTCAAAGGATATTGTATTTTTGATTTTATTTCAACCTTTAGCTCTATTTTGTCAGTATCATGCTGTTTAAAGTGTGTCATAAACAATTAACAATTAATGAAAAATCCACTCGTGGTTTATGTTCGAATTTTGAAATACATTGTAAAAACTGTGGGAGTATTTGTACTTTTTCAAGCTGTGAAAACACTGGGAATAAAAATAATGCTCCAGAAATTAACAGAAGATCTATTTTAGCAATGAGATGCATAGGTCAAGGTTTAGAGTCATTAAAAACCTTTTGTTCTGTAATAAGTCTTCCTAATCCTGTTGAACAAAAATCATATGATGTTATTAATAATAAACTTTCACTTGTTATGAAGGAAGTCCCCGAAGAAAGCATGAACAGGGCAGATGTCGAAGAAAATTCTTCGTCACCTGATAACATTTTAACGGTAAGTGGTGATGGGACCTGGAAGACGAGAGGACATTCATCGTTGATTGGAGTATGTACTCTAATGGGGCCAAAACAGGTAAGGTTTTGGATAGGGAAGTGTTGTCCTCATTTTGCAAAGGATGCGACAATTATAAAGGGGTAAAGTTTGGTATCAAGTACAATAAATGGCAAAGAGCGCATAAGATTTCATGTAGAAAAAATTATTCTTGCTCTGCTGGTAAGATGGAGGTTGACGGATGTTGAGGATTTTTAATCGATCAGAAAAGCTTCACAACCTGAAATATTCGAACTACATAGGAGATGGCGACAAAAACATTCAATGCCCTTTCTGAAAACAAGCCATACGGCGATGTCCATCTTATTCAGAAAATAGAATGCGTAGGCCATGTGCAAAAGAGAATGGGGACTTAGGAAGCTTAAATTAGTATATGGTAAGAAGAAATTATCTAATGGTAAAACTATAGGCGGTAAAGGTAGGTTAATGATAATTTAATTGATAAGCTTGCGCATTACTATGGTAATGCTATTCGATGCAATTCTACTAGTGTAAAGGAAATGCGGAAAACCATTTGGGCTGTTTGGGGTCTTTCTTGCAGCACCGATGATGAACCGATGCACTGGTTTTGTCCTACAAATCCAAATACATGGTGTAAGTATAATGTTGCAATTAATAATAATTTACAAAATTATAAACACAAACCCTCAGTTGCGAAAGCTGTTCGAGATGTAATTAAGCCTGTATTTGCAGACTTATCTCATCTGGCACTCCTGAAGAAATGTTTAGGAGGTAAGACACAGAATCCTAATGAAAGTTTAAATTCATTAATCTGGAAGTTTTGACCGAAGACGATTGATTCTAGCTTTCAGATTGCAGAGATTGCTGCAAATCTAGCAACCAGCATTTTCAATGATGGAAATCAAATACTTATTACTATTTTAGAGAAATTTGGCTTAAAAATTAACAAAAATGTTTGTGTGTCCCTGGCTGAACGTGACAATCGTCGAATCTTTACTTCAAGAAAGAGGATCTTAACATCATCGTTTGAAACTCACAGAGCCAAAAAAAGAGTAAAGAAATTGAGCTGTTTGAGCAACAGGAAGGCATATCCTATGATCCTGGAGCATTTTAGCATGTAAGTTTTAAAATTTATTTTCTCAAATTCAATTTAAAACTTTAAAGCCTTTTTTCTCAGTTTGTGTTTTTTTTCACTTACGCGCATTGCGTTTCAAAAACTATCATACTTTGATGCATAAAAATTTATAGAATTATAAACTCTATCATAATCTTTAAATCCTAGCTATTTATAGTATTACATATTTGTAATTGTTTTAAAAATTTCAAAAAAATTTTAAAAATTTTAAAAAATTTAAAAAATGTACTTTTTTTATTTTTTAAAAATATTATTTTTTATTCTATTTATATAAAATCGCTACCATGTAATAAGGATATATTTGACTTTATAAATCAACTTATTGCTAGTAATTATATTATTATTTCAGAAAATATCATGCGCGTCGTAAAACTTACTATTTGTTTTCTTACAAAAAATTTTCTTATATTTATGTGCTTATTATTTTTAAAATTATGATTATATTTTAGACATTTTATACTTTTTTTGAAACTTTATTCCTTTATAAAAAATGTGTAAAAGAATCAAATTATTTCATTTTAACCTCAAAGAATTATTTCTAGTCGAAAATTGTTCATATTTTGTGCTCTCGAAACATTTTTAACACCCCTGAGACCCCTTAAAATGATAAAAATACTATTGGTACTATATACAGTGTGGGGGTGTCAGTCTATTCGGCACCCCTCTCTCACCGTCTTGCCTGGCTAAAGGTGAGGAGGGAAACAAAGCATCACCATTAACTTCCATAATAACAATTATTTTTCTTTTTCTTCAAACACACTTAAATAATCACAAGTGAAACTACAAAAGGAAACCTTAGGAGTGATATATCAAGCGAGTTATCTAATCACAATAACTAACTCTAAGTAAACCCGCCTACATGAACTAGATAAGGAGAACAAGCGCTAATGAACCGATAGTTAAATCTAATGTCATCTATCTTAGATCCTCAATCTAATAATTTAATCTGTTAGCAATTACTTCCTTAATTCGCGTTATGTTTGTGAAGGAAATATTCTAATATTCACACTTACGTAACATCGCAACAGCTCCCCGGCTTCTTCTATCTTAAATCTACAAAACCTAGACTTTACACAGTCAAACTAATTTGAATATCAACGTTTCTTCTTGAAAGGTTTTGAGTTAATGTGAATGCCAGCCCTAAAGTTTCCCAAGAGGATTAATAGAAAAAATGACGCATATAGTTCCGCCACAAGTAAAATACGGTTTAACGCGAAAACTCGTAAGACAAAATATCGGTTAACACGCAATAATACAACGGTCCCTACAAACTACTATGTATTGTCATGTATTGCATTCTTTCTCTTAACACGAAATACACATTGCTTAACCTAAAAATATTTCTCTTTCGGGATAAACAAATTACAAAAATCACCAGACACTTAATAAAATACTTGAGAAAGTCTCTGTATTATTGGACAGTCCTACTGTATCATGAAAAAATTCGTTTCAGTAGATGATGATAATGTATGTACAGCCCCAATAATGGCAAAGAGTTGTTTTTTGAGTTTGGAAGTTTTAAGAGTTTGCTCAAAGCTCAAAAAATAACTTGGATGCAGATTCTGATGACGAAAATTAAATGAATAATTCAGCTCCTGTTACCTCATTATTTGAAATGAGGAACATTATGAAAAATATGTACAGTTGTTCAGACGCGCATTTTTCAATGGTGAAATGATTTAAAAAATAGACGACATCGAACGATTTGTTGAAAATTTGATCCTAAAGAGGACAATGCAAAGAAAATATCAGATTATTTTTCAAAAACTCAAAAAATAGTTTGTTTTTCAAAAAAACTCGAGAATTGTGTAATGAATTTAATTAAGTTCTTGTGAATGTATTTGTTTCATTGATTTTTATTGATTATATGCATAAATACACAATTATGTAAATAAAATGTACTCTAATAAACTTAATTTTGTTGAATATATACTTTTTTTCAATATCCTTTAACACGAATTTATTTTAAAACAAAAAAAACATGTTTCAGTCTCCTCAGTTTCGTGTTAAACGATTTTCACTTTATGTCAAAATCTTTGAAAGCTGTAAAAAAAATTTTTTAAAAAGTTTTCGTTGAAAAAATTATATATTTTTTAAAGAATGCTTTTTTGATTAAATAATATTTTTATATACTCATCGTTCATCCATCGTTATCATAAAGAACCATTTCTGGATTATTTTGTTAGTTTGTTGATGATCATTACACAAGTAGCAAGAAACCTAATCATTATTTGTTGATAGTAGTTTACATTTTCTATATTTCTCAGATTCCAATGTGTTTTAAAATATTGGCGTATATGCTCACCCACAACTTAACATAGTTAAGGCAGAAAATATTCAGATATGGACTGAATAGTATTCAGCTCCTATTTCCCGATATTTTAAAATCATTTTCAATTAGGATGTGTTGCGTAAATATTATTCTATAAACGCTCTTTCAATAAGTTATATTTTATGTTTTATTCACTACATAATTTTTTTAGCTCGAAGCATATGTTTGATAATGGTAATCAAAACGAGTAAAGTTTTTTAAAATGTGTAAGAATAACATGTATTAAAAATGTGACTAAAATAATTAATTTATTTATTAATAATAAATTGTTTAATACCTTTGTTTAGAATATGATATAAAATCTGATAGTTTTTCTACATTTCAGAAGTACATTTTTTATCTTATTATGGAATATATAAATGAGCTTACTAAATGCTTAAGTTTAATTAGATAGAACTAGATATTCATTATCTAATAAAAATATATTTAATATTATTTTTGATGAAAAAATTAAATAAAAGTGAGTCTACGAGTTTTATACATTTCATTCAAGTAAAATCAAATTTAGGAACCATGCGATAACAAGATATTAAATTAATATTTAAGTAACGATTGTATTTTGTTTAAAATTTGTTTTAAGTATAAATTCCATATTAAACACATTTCCATTTCTAGAACTTATGTTGCTTGTTTTATTTTTAGTTTCCGTTATCCAATCTAAAAATATTCATACATTTTTAATAAGTAGCATAATCCTACCATTTTTCGAAATAAGGGAAAAACGAAAAGATCTTTAAAGACAATATAATGATGTGCAAACCAACTAACACGAAAAAAATATTAAAATAATTTAAAACTACCAATTCAAATATAAATCAGCATGAAGAAATTTAGTTTTTTCTCTGCAAAGTACGATTCCATTTATTTCGAGATAATTTTTTTTCATTGCAATGAGCTGAGTACACAAATGCTTAAAAAATATGCAAATGAAAAAGTACCCACAAATTTTCCAACAAATTCTCATAAATAAGATTAGACTTTCCGTGTTTAGCTTTATTACTTTTTTTACATTTTTAATACGACCATAACATTTTCAATTCAAAAGAGTAAGAATATTAAACACGCTCTTGCAGTCCAAAAAGCACTTTAACTCTTTTCAGTGCAATGTAAAACTCTCAAAGGCATTTACAGGGAAAACTCCCGACGTCAAGTTGGATGAATCCTCGTCATTAAACATTCAAAGAGCACTTGCAATTACACTTGAGGGCGTCTCTTGGAATCCATAAAAGTGTTTAGCGGACTGTTTAGTGGTTTGGGCATTATGAATATTTTATTTCTCGGTTTAAATAGAAATCCAATACGTTGAATCCAGTTTCTTGCCATTAGATTTTTGCATTAAATATCAATGTTAAGCATTTGAATACCTCTCGCAATGTAAAAATAATGAAAAAACAGAGACCAATTGAATTTGAATTTCGAAGAGTATTCAATTTCGTGTTATTTCTAAGTTATATTTTTTTTATTAAATTGAATAAATAATTGGGTATGTAAATAGAGGATTGAAGAATCTAATTAAATGACGCATAACACGCATAAAAGTACGGGCATTTGAGCTCTAAAACAAATTTAGTATGCAAATACACGCGTTGTAGAAGCGAAGAGCTGTTGAATTGCATTGTAACGATTTCTAAGCAATTTGAATCTTTCTAAGAAAATGAAGTAGCCGCGATAGCCTAGTTGTCAAGGTCACGGACTCGTAGCTGGTGTGTCTTGAGTTCGTGCCCAGTACCACTAAAGACCCGCCGTGTAAAGGGGGTCGATGAACGTTAAAAATTTCTTGGGGCTCAAACGTTCTCATGTGGGTGTGGTGTGCAAGTTTGGAGAGGGGGTTGGCAGCTCAGGTACCTTATTTGTCACTTGATCATGGTTCAAAATTTCTGTCATCAAAAGCTCCCTTCTTTCGTACAGTTTTATAGTATGGCGTTAATATTACTCTCTGGACTGAACTCAAGGGGGCAACAACCCATGAGGGCCGAGGCCTAATGGGCCTATCTCAGATTACATGACCTTAGGCGATGGGGTGCATGTGCAGATGTTTCAGTCAAGTGGTCAGTCTGACGCGAAACCCCTAATGTTCAGTTTCCGAAAAAGCTTGATATTACTCATTTATCGACCCACTGTAGGGATGAAAGGCTGAGTCGAGACATTGACAAGCCCGGGATTTAAACCCCAGACCTGTGTCTTTGACGCTTGATACATTGCCACTGGGCTTCAGTATAACTCTCACTAACTTAAAAATGAATATTAAGCAAACGATTATTAAACAATGAATATTTTTCTTAAGGTTAAAGTTCCAAAATTTCGTTCAAAAGAGAATGTTTGAGTTGTGACGGGTCTATTCGCGAGATATTTCCTACAAATCCTCTTGGGGAAACTTTGGGGCTAGCATTTACATTAATTCACAGCCTTACAAGAGGAACACGAGATATATGTAAATTAGTTTTACTATATAAAGTCTAGGTTTTGTAGATGTGTGGGAGAAGGAGCCGTGAAGCTGTTAAGTAAGTGTGAACACTGAAGTATTTACTTCACAAACCTAACGCACGTTAAGAAAGTAATTGCTGAGATTAAATTATTAGATTGAAGATTTTTTAAGATAGGTATAATCAGAATCGGTATCGGTTCATTAGTGCTTGTTCTCCTTATCTATTTCTGGTAGTCGGGTTTACTTAGAGTTGAATATTAGGAATAATCGACGCTTTAGATATTACTCCTAGGTTTCTTCTTATAGTTTCACTTGTGGTTGTTTAAGTGTGTGTTCAATGTCTGAATAAATCTAATTGTTATTATGGAGTTTGTTGGTGATGCTTTGTTTCCCCCCACACCTAGAGACGTGCAGGACAGACAGAGAGAGAAGTGCTGTGGTTAGCCCCTCTCCACCACAGAGTTTCAATTATGTAAGTATGTCAGATACTTATTTATTATAAGGATATCCCTCACTTTTCATATGTTGGATACTCTCCTCACTTCTTTGATGTTGGATTTAACTTTATTTTAGCTCATACTTATTTTAGACAGGTGGGCATTTATCAGATAATGCACTCTACAAATATTTTCACGTGTATGTACAACTTTATTACAGTTATGCGTGAAAATTTTCGGAATCGCATATCTCACAGGGTGAGTTTGGGTGTAATAAATTATCATACTGTCCCATTCCCACTTTTTCAAGCTACATTCTGTATTTGGGCTCTAGCATAATTTTCATATTTTTTGACATCGGGTTAAAATGTCTACAAAAAAATTCAAAGAAACAAAAAGAGGTAAATATGCATTTAATTTTTCATTGTATTATTCACAAATGCAGTTATATAAATATCACTCATTTCTTCTACGGAACAATTAAGCTAAATTTAAAAATATTTGCCAAAATTTTAATCTATGGCTAAATATATCAAATCTCGTGAAAATTGTTTGGCAGGTTATAAATTCCTCAAGAGCACAAATGACTCGTTGTATAAAGTTTTTCTTGCTTTACACAGATATAGGTTTAAAAAAAAGAATCCTAATTCGAAGAACATTGATTAATCTTAAGATGCCAATACCCTATTTAAAATAAATCTAACAACCATAATGAACAAAAAGTTAATTATGAACTTTCTTAAGAATTCAATAGGTATGTTTTAGTGAGTTAAATGTATATGAAATCACACGAAGAAAAAAACATTAAATAATGTAAACAACTTTGTTGTTGTGCTGATATTTTTTTTAAAATTCACAGCACACGTTTAAATTACATTAAATCGAAACTAAAGCATATATATGACTAAAATTTTTGTTCAATGTAAACTGAAAAAAGTACTTCATTTTGCACAAAGCACTTTAAATTTCTATAAAGAACTTAACTATTATCTCAAGTTTTTTTTATTGAAATGCATTTTTGTTCAACTTTCCAAATGATCATTTTCGTAAAATACATTTTTGTCTTAGAAATTAAGCTTTTCTCAATCATTTCATGTTCCATAACGCTTTTCGACATACTTCAAAACATTCTCTCTTTTTTCAATAAAAAAAACTGAATCATTAGAGTACTGTTATGAAAGTAGATAATAAGAAAAATACCCTCTGTCTTTTACTGAAATACTTCCTCGAGTTCTTTCGTGAAACGCCTGGACAAGTATCCCATTCAAACATTAAAAGTAAGATTATTCCTTAAAAGACATTTACTGAGCAATTTCCTCTAGCACTGTACCCAAGAAACTTTTAAGACACTACTCCACTTTTCGTAATTACAATTCTTAATGTGGACCTTTTTCTTATTCGCTATTTCATAAATGGCTTAAGAAATGTTTTTCTGAGTGATTTTTTCCCTGTTCTTAGATTCCGTTGATATTACTTTTTTATGGTGTTAGCAGCATTTATAAGATTCAAAGTATGCTTTTTTCTTCTTCTTAATGATTGTTAACTAGGTAATTTTCAACTTGAAAAGCAATATCCTTGAAATACGGGATACATACTTATATAACATGTAATTTAATTTGGGATTTATATCTGAAATTATTATCTGGGAATCAAAGGTTTGAATCAAAAGTTTTATACGTTTTATTTTTTTGAAGAAAGTTTAAATGTTGTATTACTAAGGAACACATTTCATAGAAATGTTGTGTTTCTAATACAATTACTTGAAGGAGAAAAAAATTCAAATATCGTATTTATACAAGAAAATAACCTATAAATTTAAGATGAAAATTGAAATAAGTAATTTAATTCAACTTAAAAGATACATATGCATCACATGTGTAAATACTATTTCATACAGTTTATTGTTCTTGTGATTTGTTCATATTTTTGTAGTTAATCCTGTAATAAAATATGAACAGAAAAGAATTGTGTTTAATATCTCTCGGGCATTAATTTGTTACCCCGTTTTCTAAAAACATCAAGCATTCAAACGCGCCCCAGTCTCTAGTTTTGCTCATACATATTGAATCATAAGAAGTATGTTGCTTACCTTGCATTGATAAACTGCTTGTGGGAAAAATAATTTCACAGAGAAAATATTCTTTCCTGCGTTAATCTTGAATATAATTATGACAAGCAATCAGAAGGGTTACCAGATTTTGTGACTTTATCACCCTTGGCAACATAATTTGCGACAAATTATAATGGCTATACACCAACGAGATATCTCTGGAATCACTCATTCTGAAAATTTCGGTGAGGCTATATATAAAGGCTGGTAAAGTTCAATCAGTCGAGTTCAGAATCTGCTTATGTGTATGCGCGCTGTCTGCGATAAGACAAAGAGATTTTATCTACATGTGTTCCTACTTGTAAAACTGTTCTAGAGAGCAGTTTCTGAAGCGAAGTAAGGCTTGTTTATAACGAGTGCATTTTTCAACTAATGTAAAACATCAGTTTTAATTCTGCTTGGTGTAAATACACAGGTATAGAACAAAATTTAATAGAAACACCTGAGGAAAATGAGAATATTTTTCATTAGAAAAGGGTTGGGCCGCCTTTAACCTGAATAACAGCTTGCATTCGATATGAGATTGACAAATAAAGGTTTTGAACGAAGTTTATTGTAATTCGTACCAATTTCTCGTGCAGGGACGTCTCAAGTTCAGTTAGTGTGTGCGGAAGAGAAAAGAAAGCACGGACTTTGTTATTTAAAAAACCCCGCGAATGCTAAATGATATTGAGATCAGGTGACTGGGGGCACCATGTTAGATGTTCCACTCCATAATCATGCTCATGTAACCATGTTTTAATATAGCGAGGAGTGTGAACAAGTGACTGTCATCCTGGAACACAGGTCGTTCCCCCAGAAAGAGAGTCTGAAGCATAGGATAAAGATAATGGGCGAGAATGGTTTGATAATGGTTGCTTGTGATCCTCCCTCTCAAGACAATGAGAGTGCCCAATGCATGGGAAGATATTGCCCCCACACCCCTTACATGTTTCATGTTTGGAACCAGGCAGTCAACATGAAATGCTTCTGCTGGTGTTAACCAGACGAACACATTACCGGTGGTGAGGGAAAATGTAAATAAGGATTCATCACAGATTACTTGTTCCTATTACAGTTGTATCCAGCTTAGGTGGTCTTGGCACCACTGTAGTCTCTTCATAGCATTCCGCGCCGAAACTGATGGTTTTAGAATAACTACTCTGCTATGAATGTTCCCAGCATGCAACTCCCATTGAATAGTTTTTAATGAATACGGGGCTCTGAAGGTAGATATTCATCCCGGACATGTTCTGTAGCATTGTAGTCTAGCGTTTTGGGGCGACTATACTCTCTAACATCCATGTATCACGATGCTTCAACTTCGACTTTCGCGCAGTGTTGTGCTTCGCTGAAGACACCTTACCCACGTTTGTGTATGTTTGACACAGTGGTCCTTGCAACACCCACAAGGTTGGCTGTTCTGGACATGGATGCTCCATCAAGGCCAATTACCATGCCTCTTTTCACTTCGAAAAGGTCGGAGCATAATCACGCTTTGTTAGGAATAGAATTTTCCCATGCTACTCTCACACTGTCAAATGCTCGATTGATACCTTCCCTTTCATCGCCTCTAGGTGGCACATTGTTGCAACACGTGACAGTCTTTTATTGGACTGTTGAAGGATGACTCCTTTTTAAATGAGTGTTCTTATTCTATTGTTCTATATCTGTATGTCGATTTGTCTTCGTGTAGTCACTCATCCTCGTCCATTAATAAATTTGTCGTTCAACTAATTGAAGTTGTCAGCTGCTTTCTCCCCATGCAAATTTGCAACAATATATAATTTATTATAGTATATACATAATTGCTATAATTATAAGAAGCAGAATTCTAAGAACTCAAAAATAGAAAAGTATCCAGACAGTATAGGTCAAAAATGTATATATAAATATACTCAATATATATATTTGCATATTTGATTGCTTTCGTATATCACTCATATGATTCTAAATTGCATTCGTAAAGCTCATTTCGTTGATAAGGAAAATGTATTATGCAATAAATAACTGCATGCATAAAATATAAACATTTTTTTTGAAAAAAATTTTATTTTCATTTTCTTCAAAAGTATGAAGTTTTTCTTATAATCAGAAAGAGATAGAGAAACTCAATAAAGATATGATGTACTGATATGAACTATAAAGCCTTTTGACAAATATACGACAAAAAATATCATTATACCAAACATGATAAATTTTTTAAAAAAACTCAGCAAAATTTTTTTTTACTTGAACATATTTAAATAATCAATTAGAAAGAGAAAAACGATGCGTCAAAAGTTTTAAATACACATTTCTTTTCAAAAGTCAAACCTTGTCGGACAGATTTTGCTTTTGCTTTTTAACATTTTGTTTCTTATGAAAGAAAAATAATTTGTAACTGCAATTTGACTCGAAGAAACGTAACTCAATTATATTCAATTCTTAAATCTTCGGTTGAGAAATTTTTTTAAAAAAAAAATATGTTTCAATGTTTCATTTTCCAAATAAAAATGAAGAGAAAATGTATCGATAATTAATTTATTTTTACATCGAGTAGCGATGGGAAACCATGCAATCGCTTTAGTGGAATGTTTACTTACTTTCAGTAAATGGGTAATTCATTATTCTGATGTTGACTATCGAAATTATGAGATTAATATGTATAACGCATACACTCGCGATACATTTGAGAGAGATTCTTTTTGATGAGACGTAAAAAATGAAAAATGAGAATTCAGTGGATTTCCTTCAGGCGTATGAAACAAATGGTTTTATTAGCTTTAAGCCAGCTTGAATGAAACGGTTAATTACTTCTGAATCAACAAAGACTTTCTAATAAAAAAACGGTTTATATATATATATATATTTTTTTTGTAAAACATATTAGTCACTGTCTTGATTGTTTAACGGTCTCAAGACCTTTTCGCTGGAGCTCATTTCTCAGCGTAAATATTTAATTTTGTTTTTCATGTAAGTTTGTTTTATCTTCGTCATTGATTTTTTTAAAGTTTTATATATTATTCGAATTACAGCTACAAAATTGTATTATTGCACTCATAACTGAAAAATTTAGAGCTGGGATTACTTTTTGTTGTTGAATTTCAATCATTCAGTAATATGCATATCACTCTATTTCTTATAAAAATTAAATGGAAGTACTCTTAACGAATCTAGTTTCTTTATTTACATGATTTTAACATTACAAACACCCAAAATTATATTATGATATATGATTTCAGATGAAAGTTCAAAAACATTTGTTCCATAGATTAATTATACTCTTTCTTAATTACGATAATTTAGAAGTATCATAAAATAAGATAACTGTAATTTTTAAAGGTGGCAGAACACATCAAAACATGTATATTTTTTTATAAATGGCAACATAGGTTGCTTTATGTAGTCCAGGCAACAGAGGTTGCCTTTTTGTTGGGAATGGCCTATATATGCATATATGTGTATAAACTTTATTTTTTTTTTCGATTTCATTAGAAAATCAAGTTACCCACAATAGAATGTGGAAGAAAAAATCTTCACGTAGTGATTTCGCAAACCGCACTTAGGAAATTTATAATTTACAACAGTTGTTTGTTGCTTAAATTTCTATAAGGAGGCAACAAGACTGAAAAAAAAATTGTTGTTGTGAGTTCCAGTGGAAATGTTGCAATGCATGTGGTTTCAACACATACAGCAGCGACACCCTCTTCTTTACCAGAATTAAATGAACTTTACAGTTCAGTTTCAAAGGATTTTGGGAAAGGGCAAATCAATCTCACGATTGTTTCAACCGTTGTCTTAATTTATTTCTGTTGAATGCATGATATGTGTCTTGTCCCTAATACCTTCAATTAATCTGAAGAGAGAGATATTGCCCTCTGAATAATTTATTCACTGTAGAATATAACAAATGTGTGATGGTCTACGAATGTATAAATATCTTTTCGTAGCTGTGTATTCTTTGGACGTAAAAATTAAACCATACCATTCTCATTCGGGAAATAATACTCGAACGGAAAATGAACCTTCTATAATGCTTTCATTAGTATTTTAAGATCCTCAGAAGACTATTCTCTAATTCAAGCTCTGAAATTATAAACAAATTATAAATGGAACAAACACAAACAAATCTACAAAAATATTATTATTTTTTTCTTTTTACTATATGAAACTTCCGTTAAGTCGGAGAATAAATTTATCACCTGAAATCGGCCCAGTAAAAGAAGTGATACTCCTAGCAGATTCCAAAAATACATTTCCCGTTGTTAAAAGATATGCAATACAATTTACGATCCTGTTTGGAATAGTTATTATAATAATTACTAATATCATTTAATTTTTGGTAATGTGATTCTTTTGTTTTACTCTTTTTTTAAGGTATCCGAACACGTTCGGAGTACTTTTAACAAGATAGCATACTAAAACATTATAAATGCTCTTTTAGGACTCAATATCAATAAATATATTACTGTGTTTAACAATTAAAATTTAAAATAAATTACCTGAATTTTACAAAAACTACAATTAAAAATGAAATTTTAGCAATATTTTTGAAAAAATTTCAAAGCAGTTAGAGAAAAAAGTAATAAACATATATTAGTAAAAGTATTACTAAAACAAATTAGATGCATGTATCTAAAAAATGTACTAAAATTTTAATTTTTTATTAAAATTTGAAAATTTTAGAGCTGATTGAGTAAACATTATAAGAAATGTTACATTTTTTATGAGACCATTATTTAAATAACAAGCCATAACTCAAAAAGTATTCCTACAATAAGAAATATTTTAGTACATTCTCTAGAAAATAACATAAGTTTTAGGTTCAAAAAGTTTTGTAGAATACATTCGTAATATTTTGAGTTATCAGACTCGCCATGGTAGATTTTGAGCAATTTAAATGCCCACTTCTGGTAGATCAAAAACCCACTTCCGGTTTTTCTAAATTTATAAAATTTATTGTAACTTGGCCTCTAGGTAGCGTAGAAACAAAATAAAGTATGTTTCGTAAAGTCAAAAGATAGCTCTATTCTATAAAATAAAAAACAAAAATATCTGTCTTGACTGAATTTGGTCATTTTCAACGTGTTCGGATACCTTAAAATCAAGCACGTTCTGATGTCTAATTTTATCTCAACTCCTAAAATCACAAGCTAATACGAAAAATATTTACTTTTCATCAAATACTCTTTAAATATTTTTTTTGCACAACCTTTTTTGTAAATTCATTGCAATGTTTTTTACACGAAAAACCTTTGCCGTGTTGAATGCTATGGCTGATATACATTTAAAAGATGTTTCTGGTTTTTTAAAACACATTTTAAAGTAGTTTCTTGAGAAAAATTTTACGAAAATAAAACATTTAATTTATAAATCGATAGCTTCCAAAGCGAGTTCTTAAACTTTTAATCTGAAAAGTAGTTCCTATTGTGTAATGTTACACATAATTGTTATTTTGAGTTTTGTATGGTGCGGATTTATTTTTAAAAGTTTGTTAATATAATGTGATAAATGCAAGGCAAGAAAAATATTAAAATGTTTTGAAACTTCTATTTTTTTTTAATTAACATTTCTCTAAAATATTTGATATTCACAAACATATAAATTTCCTAATCCTATAAAACAATCCATCGTTGTATATATATATGCTCCAATTTGATACAGTTCTTTTTATTATTTTAAATTTCAAAGAATTGCAAAGAAATCCACCAATGAGAAAAATGGGCTAATACTTATCAGACGATTATTATTAGTCAACAATGCAAAGTGTGGTGACATTAAGTCAGGAAACATTATCTTAAAGTCTTCACAAAAATTTAGAGTGAGAGATAATGATCAAAGACATCACTTCATGACCTAGTTCAAAGTTTCTTGGCCCGAAGTTTCAAAAAGGATTTCTGGAGGTGCCAGGCGAAAAATTTAAAAGGGATAAATTAAATTCTAATTAAAGGCATACTCTTAAATAATGAAATATTTCTCTAAAAATATAAAGAAACAGGATGTGATAAGAGAAAGTGACGATTTTAGGAGAACTTATGCAGTGTGATTAAGTTGAATTATATCTTAGATGTGATTAAAAAGAATCATTTTGTACTGTGCAAAATTACATTCATTTCCGAGTATAAGAAGATAGTACTGTCAGTGCCTCTGCCTTTTATAAAGCAGCATACGTTTGTGAAGTAGAAATTTGATCATTATCAAGAGAAAAAGTAAAAAGCAAAAACTATTTTCGATAAGAACATAGATAGTCGCACATGCCTTTCATTAAAAGCAAATTTCTCTTTCCAAATTATTTTAAAATAATATGCAGCAAAAAAATCCTTATTCAATTTTATATGATTTTTGTGTTTCGAATCTTGAATTTGTATGCTTTCTAATTAGTAATTGATTAACTATGCAATCTCAATATTAATATGAATCAGTGTCATATCCTCGTACAATATAAATATCTGTACTTATAAAAATCTAAAAAGGTATTACGAAAACATTTGAAGTCTTTATTAAAGTGATTTATCCAACAACCTTGTATTTTATGCAAACAAAAATAAATTTGAAAAAATGGTTTAAATTCTATAAAGGATGCTCAAGATTATAAAATAAAGATTCAGAGGAATGCCGATCTGGAAAATAATTAAGAATACCTAGTCTAGCTAATACATCGAAATATATCTTCATGGTTGACACACATTTTGCGTAATTGTATTAAATAACATAAAAATTCTCTATTGTTTTAAAAATTCCAGCTGAAATTTCTATGTAAAAAAAATTTAAAAAGAAGAAGGTTTAATGCAAGTTTTTTTATTGGATAAAGAACAGCTAAATTAAAAGAGTTTGACAAAAAATTTAACAAAAAAATAAAGTAATTATGTTTTTCACGTTATCTTTTACTTAATTTGTAAAAAAATGGGAAAATATATGGAAATTAAGGGCACACAGTACATCTCAATTTACAAAAATCGATCAAAAATCAAATT
The DNA here is from genome assembly GCA_019973975.1 of Trichonephila clavata. Taxonomy (NCBI): domain Eukaryota; kingdom Metazoa; phylum Arthropoda; class Arachnida; order Araneae; family Nephilidae; genus Trichonephila; species Trichonephila clavata. Next base: position 132,304 of record BMAO01005082.1, on the reverse strand, counting down.
TAATTTTTTTAGCTTAAATTATCCTTTATACACTTTTCTTATAATATCATAAAGTTTAAAAGCACTAAGTCTAGAAAACGCAGAGTTATGATATCTTTTACGCTCGATTTTATTCGCATCTCTATGGCAAATCATAACTTTCAACTGAATTAGAAAGATAAAAAAAATGCTAAGGCTTTTTTGCCATTGTGCCAAAGGATTTAATATTTTTGATGTGTAACATCTTTCCTCTCGATTGCTGGAGATTTGTGGGAGTGATTTCGTGAAAAGGGACGGAAATGCGTAACAGGAAGTTGGGGAAGCGCGAGCTATTCAGTGAAGTTCTGGTTTTTCTCCTTCATTCGGGAAGGGCTCCTCCCCCATTCTCTCCCCCCTCCCCCTGCGGTCTAGGCCGAGGGATCTTTATTTTTGTTTTTTCCCTTTAGGATCAGAGAAGCTAAGTCCTTTAGGCAGAGACGTGGTTAGACAATGACGAACGTGTTTCGATACCTGAGTTCGATTGCTGCGTACAATTTCAACAACCGGGTCATAGAGCAGCTGGTGTTGCGATCTATCGCAAACAGAACAACTCACATAATGTGGCTCGACATATGGATATTACTTATCGCCAAACAAGTGGATTGGGTATTGTTAGTCAAGATATTGGGGACATATGTGCGGCAAAATGTTTATTTGAAAATGGACAAACGGTGGTTTCGGTTGTTGTATACATTTCTCCGAATCAAACGGTTCAAAAAATTAAAGATTTCCTGCATTTTTACTTTTACCATATACCGAAGGTGGCTCTGCTCTTTTTTAAAAAATATTATCACTCGGTTTCCCATGATTTTGAGTGGTGATTTCAAAGTTAACTTCAGTTTGCTAGAAGCCGAGCCACTCAAAGCTTTTTTGAATGATGAACTCAAGCTCGAAATGAACACAAATCGAAATGTTTCGACAACTAGCAGTGGTACTGTTATTGACGCTATTTTTGAACGGTTTTTAAATACTTTGAAAAGAAGTATATGTGTCATATTTTAGTTATCAAAAATTATCATTACCGCTCTTCCCCAAATTGAACAAGAATAATTATTTTTGATAAAAGATTGCATTACTCCTTGTGTTAATTAAATAAAATTTTCATTATAGATGTAATTATTCAATAGAAAATTATTTCCAATCATACTCGATTCATTTTTTTCAGGATTTAAGTTGCTATTGCGTATTTACCACGGTAACATGTCAGATGTTACACATCGTATGCGACTACTGTAAGGCTCGTTTCTTTTTTTTCAAACTAATACACGTAAAGTAATTGAATTTAGAATTTAGAATTTTTTAATGAATTTTCAATAAGCATTCATAAAAAGAAATATTGTACAAATACCAAACCCATATCAACTTTTGTTATAGATAGTAAGACGTACTTTTAAATCAAATCGCATATGTGTGCGTCAATTGTTTTTGAAGTAGTATTATAAAATCATAAATTAGAAGTTTTTTTTCCTTAAAAAATTAAATGGTTAGCTTTTTATAAAATTCTGAGCACAGAATCTGTTTTGCATAATAATACACATAGGGAAGAACCAAAATTTTAGAAAATCATTAAGTAAAAATTTTGTGTGAATCGTACCGTATTCCCTTAAAATTTGGAATTTTGATGTTTAAATTCCTTCCGGTTTATTACAGACACAGTTGTAAAACATTCTCTCTAATTTCGAAAGATTGATTCTTTCTAAAGGCATATAATATTATAGTATTTTAATTATTTCTCCCTGATAGTTGACTTTTTAAAATGTGTCACATTGAAACTTTCAAATTCAAGATGACAAGATTCATTATGATAACAAAAAATGCTTTAATAATTGTAAAAACGAGAAAAACAAGTAATTTATATCCACTATTTGCAAAACGAGTCTAATATTATGAAGAACTTTCACATATTTAATTACTGATATAGTGACATTCTGGTTCAAATTTTTCTTAAAAAGTGAATTTCAAGTTTCAAATTTATGTTTCCTTGCATCTAAATATTATTCCATATTGGAGGTATCGTAGATAAAAATGATAATTTTTAGCACTATTTTACTTTTATCTACATTTAATTATTTCATCGTTCATCATGCAGCGGGAGGTTATTGTCACAAACTCGTTGCCAGAGTGTTATGAGTACGAGTTCTACTGCCACCGAAGACCCACCGTATCGAGTGCTGATGCAAGTTAAAACCTTCGTCTTCCCACTATAGTACTCTGGATAAGGGGAATGCCAGCTCAGTCATCACTCTTGCTTCTCGACCATTATTAAATTATGTAGTCAGGCATTAATAGTATTCGTGTTTCTTTTTAATGAGACTTTAAGAAACCTTCAATCACTCCATCATTGAACCAATTAAAAATACAAAAAGAAACATTGAAAGTTCAAATAAATACATAATTTATCAATTTGTTAGTATATACAGGGGGATTCATAAAGATGTGTATACTGTAAAACACTAAGTGTCAAAGACAGGAACCCCTCAGAAACCCGAAGATGTACTTTTTAACATTTGCGTCTAGCCCCTGATGGAAATGACGTAAGTAATAGTTCACTTTTATGTGACTAATTAGTCGAAATATCAGTGTCTGCAGTGAAGAAGACTTCTTTTGTGCTTTTGAATTCAACAAAATAGAACCCGCAACTATTTGTGCCTCAGCATTTTTGACCACAATTTAGCAAAGAACCTTCGGCTAGAAAATCTATCTAACAATGGTATGGAAAATTTAAAACTACGGGCTGTTTGTGCAAAAGTAAAATTCCTTGATGAAGCTAAAACAGCGTATATCAGCCATTATTGATAGACTTTATACCTTAACACGCGTTTGGGTAGAAAGGGATTAACGAAAGGGATTTATGTGTGTCATGTGACTAAGGGTTCACACATAGAACATCTGTGACTGTCTCTAACAAAACTTAATATAATCCCATGCATTTTTGTTACAGGTGACATATAATATTGTTCTTGACTTAAAGTGCACTGAAACTGTACATTTCTTTATCAGGGCCGTTTTTAACTTCTCCGGCACCCCAGACACTTCAAATAGTTACCCCCTCCACGCTATTTCCAAAGCACCCACCCCTTTTTTTGCTCCTCGAAATCTTTTGTACCCTAGGCACGTACGTGCCTAGCGTGCCTAAACGGAAATACGGCCTTGTTCTTTATGTATCATCCTGTATTTGATATTTATTTCGATTTTTGAATAAATCGTAATTAGTGTTTCGTGAATACATTACAGTTTTGATCAAACAACAAAATAAACAAGTATAAATTCAACAGATAAGATACCCTACTGATAATGATAGAGAATACATTGCTAAAATCATTAGCAATATATTGAGTATTTATTTTAAGTTTAAGCATACTGCCACAAATAATTTACTTTAAATTGCGCTTTCCCCGAATTACTTTTATTATTTTCAGAGATATTGAAATACGATGTATATGCATAAATATCATCCTCGAAAGTTGTATGAATCTACGAAACGTACTTCACTTTTTCAATTCAAAATGCAACTAAGGTTTCTTTTTTGAGGGCATTCATTTTTTATTCCATTTATAAGTGTCGAAAAAACTTTTTCTTCACTAGACCATTTTTTTTTTCTTTCTCGAAGTAACTAATTTCATTAATGAGTTCTGCAAGGAGAAAAAACGAAATAAGGGCTTCTTAAGAAGTTTGCTCTCCATTACGTTTCACTCTTCATTTCATTTAGTTAATATTGTTTTTCTCCTTGTTTTTTTTTAAAAAAAGGAGAAAGGACTTCCTGGCTGAACACCAAAAGAAGACTCAAGAGTTTGCAGAACCATTGAAGATTTGTAAGTACATCTAAGCAAAGCTTCTTAGTAATTATCGTTTCACGTGGAAATAGCTCCTTCGTTGAATTCAGCAATAAGAAGTAGTGTTTTTATTTATTGTCATTTGAAATGTCTTTAATAAACCTATTTTAAAAAAGTCTTATTCTAAACATATATTACGATTTAGAGTTTGAGCACTACGAAAATATCTGAAGGCAACTAACAAAGCCTGCAAGTGTTTCGTAATTATTATTACTTTTATTTAAACAAAATTGAAACTAAAGTAGCTTAAATTGACACTTTTAAATTATGTAAAAAAATATAAAATGTATTATTAATAGCTATATTATAAGCAAAGGGATGAAATTTTCATTTACATTTGTCGAGTTGATTATTTTGAAAAATACACATTTTTGAAAAAAAGTTTTACAAATATAAGTATTTTTTACTATATCAGATATTAATTCATATAATAAAGGTGGTTTTTTTCTGAATTGAATTAAAAAGGCTTCAAATTATATTGTAATTAATTTTTTGTGGTGACAAAAATAGCACTTGGAGTCTAATTTAAAGTAGCCTATAAATAATAAAGACTTTTATTAAAAAATATTACACTGTTCGAAAACAATGCTATTTTTTGTTAAACAATTGTATACATTTTTATTCATTTTGACTATTTAAAATTTTAAAAAAAAACCTCCTGGAAGCTATTTGTTTCATTTTGAAATGTATTATCTAATAAAAGTGTAAATTGAATTATCGGAATAGAGTGAAGTATTTTGAACTAATGATTTTATTTTATTTACTATAAAAATGCATCTTATTTTTTTAAAAAAAGGAACTCAAAGAATATCAATGTCTGTAATTTTCTTAAATTTATATATGGTACTTTGATAGAATAATTTTGTGGGAGTTTGAGTACTACATAAATTAAGAAGGAAAGTCATCCAATTGAGATAGTTTCCATTTCAAGATAAAGTTATTTCAAACGGGGTTTATTTGAAAATATTTTTGTAAATATTATTTGATACAATAAGAAATGCACAACAATTTATCAAGTCTTAGACTGAAGAAGTTTTATTTATAAGTTACTTAAATAAAAGTATATATAATCAATTACTAAGCAAATTTGATAATCTTGAATAAAAGTAACCAAATTACAGCGATATACTAGTTATTATTTTATCAAAGTTTTATTTGAAACAAAATATTTAAATTAAAAAAAAAACTAATGCTTTTTTAAAATTTGTTTGAATTGTCGTTTTTGGAAAGAAAAATGTATACTATGATTTAAATTAAAGAATGATTTTGTATATAAATAAAGTTTGAATTGTTATGTAAATTCATAACCATTGGAGATAAGTCTGTTGCTTGCGAAGTGGGTAATATAAGTATTTTTTAACAATATGTTCTCAGTGGATACTGCATATTTCGTAAAACAAGCTGCATTTTTGCCTATGTAAAACGCTTTTTTTCTTATGCTTGAGAGTTCGATCATTCTTCATGAATACATTTATATCTACAATAATATTATGGAGTATTTCTTTATGAGTCTGAAATAACTTTCAGATAGACACATACTCTCCTGTCAGAATGTTGGGGAGAAGTATGATTATTGTCATGATTTTGACAGAAATATCATTGTATGTCATAAATATTTTAAGTACAAACAGTATAAATTGTTATTTTATGTATGCATGGTCATTGAAAAATTCTGAAGGACAGCTGAAAAAATATGAACACTCCTTATCATTTCGAAAACTTGTTTAGCTTCAAAATGTAATAAATCTTTTATTATTGAGAACAAGACTATTTTGTTCTTACAATGTCGTATATAATTTCCCTATATATATATACAAAAGATCTCCGGAACTATAAGTTCTACAGTCTTATAACTTGACAGGCACGTTTCTTTTATTAAATAAAGATCCTATAGGAATAGGTAACTGGAAAATCAATTCCCAAATGGGTTTATGGGAGCTTTATAAGCAAAAATTCTCTTTCTTGAATTGTTGCACAAACATACTTGAAATTTAGCAAAAATGTTACTTTTATTGAGTAGACATCCATCAATAATGGATTTTGTGGAAATCGACCAAGAGGGAAACGGGGGCTTTATAGGTAGAAAAATTCAAAATTTTGACCAATTGGAATTTGGCAAACGTATTTTTCTTTGAATAGAGATGCATTAAGGATTGGTTTTGAGGAAATCGATTTCAAAGGGCATTTTCGGAAAAAAAGTTTATAAATTTTAAGAAATCACGTTTTTGAGCAATTAGATCCACATACAGAATTTGACAAGCATATTTTTTTCGTTGACTAGATATTCGCCCAAAATTGTGTTTGAGGAAATCGTCTGCTATAAGGGGTATGTTACAGGAACAAATTATTAAAATACCTCTGTTTAGAATTTCCTGCCCTGTCCGTTTTTAAATAAATAGACGATGATTATATATAGGAATGGTTTTCTATACAATCTGAAGATTAATACTAGGACTTAAATAACAATAAACTGAAAAGAAAGAATATTTCGTCTTATAATATCAAGAGATACCCAATGAATTGGACGAATAAATGCTAGTATGTTGTGTATATTTTAATATTTTTAAATTAAACTTTCTCTATCAAATAATATTAAGAATTTGGTAGAAATATTGTAGGCAAAGGTTTCTCTTATTGCAAAACTAATCTCTACAAACTTTCAAATCCTTAGAAATGCATTAACTGAATGAAAATGAAATCAATTCACAACCAAAGATCTGCATTTCAAGACTCAATTCAAACTCACAGAGACTGTTAAGGAAGAGGGTTGGCATTAGTTTAATCCAACAAGATATAATTATTATTCAAGACCGTTGCGAAAAGGAAATTTGTAAAGTTGAATGTCAGATCTAATACAGGCTTAATTACTTGAGAGTTATGAAACCGGTCTCTGTGTTTCGATGGGTCCTCTGAGATTTTATCTCGGCAAAATGTATGAAGTTAAAGTCGCCTTAAGTATCACTAAGATAATTAAACCTAAGTAGAGCAGCAAAATTACGAATCGATGAAGAAGAGCTGGTTTTTCTAAGTAAATTTTAAATAAATGATTAAGAAAATTTCATTAAATTTAGTAAAAATGAAAAAATATTTATTATAAATGCATTTGAGTTAAAAATAATTAAGTTAATATAATAAATAAAATATTTAGCTTTAAATTTTATTCTTTTGGAGAAATATCTTAAAAGCTGAACTTACTCTCGTCCAATAGAAGTCGGAGTTGGACTGGATGCCTGACCAATGGGGAAGCAGATTATTTTGACATGAATTGGGGTAAGAAATCTAAGTAAAAATGGTAACTTCCCCACCTTGGTGAGAGAGAGCGTTCTCACATTCGTTGTTGCGTTAAAGGACTAAGGTCCCTGAACGGGTGCCGTAGCAGTGTTATTAAAGTAAAAACTCCTCCTGTCGTACGATTACAAGAGCGTTCTAATTGGCTATTGAGTAGCAGAGTGTGATCTTATAATTTCTTAAGTTTAAATTAGAAAATGAGGTATTTGAAGGAAAGTTAAATGGACTTAAAGAGTTTGAAAAAATTTTGTTGAATAAAATATATCTCAGCCTATAAGCGTTTTGGGGTGGGGTGATAGGGTTTTTTTAGACAAAGGAGTTGTCAGAATTCTTAATATTACGACTAAAGGTATAAAAATAGCAAAACTCAAAAAATCAGTAAATAAAATGTATATATACTTGATAATAGAATAGTACATAGTTTATAATAAATTTAAAGATGAACTAGAAACTTAATAATTATATAGATCATAAATTGAATGTCAAAAAATTAAGCTTCTTCCAGAATCCTTTTAATTTACTGTTGGGGAAACAAATATTTTCGCTGTCCAACAATTTTTAATCAATTACAAAAAATGGTCAGTTTGATTCTTTTGAAGGTTTCATCGCTATATGGGTTTCCAAAAGTATTCTCGTCCTTAGGAATTTAAATATTTTTGCTTGCAACCTCTTACGCCATGATGATGTACGCTGATCCTTGCAGCATCAGAATAAGGGACTCTTCCTATTTTAAAACGACTTTCAAAAGACTTGTTGATTTCAGTGAAAAAATGCTGCCAAAATATTTACCATTGGTAGACTGAAACTAGTTTATATGCTTAAGGCTCTTTCTGCTTCACCGGTACAGAAACTTAACCAAACTTAACTACAACAAGCTTTTGCAAACAAGTTTGGTTTTCAGGAAGATTCATCTCCCATTATTTTGGAGACTCCAATGGGAGTAGTATAGCGCATCATCTCTTATGTCAGTTTATTTTTAGTTAAAGATTCTTTGATAAATTGCATATCCTTACAACTTGAATACAAGAGCCTGTTTTTGACATTTTTTTTCGAATCATAAGACCTAATTAGTGCCTACTTTTCCAGATGAAAAAAGGTGTCTGTTTTCTACTTATTATTTCTCAATTACTTGCCCGTATTGAAGTCAAGATTTAGTTAATCACTTTCAAAAGTTATATGTAGTAAAAATATTTTTAACCCCTTAAATGTTTCGTGATTCGTTCCCCAGTGCCATTATTTCTCATATAGGCTTGCTTATGCGGTCGGGGGAAAAGAAAAAGCACAAATAAGCAAATTTCTCTCTGACATAATTAATTCCTTCGTAAGCACTGTCAAGGTCATTTTGTTGCATTCCAAAGCCTTCGGAATAGCTTTATTGATAGCGGCTCTAAGAAAAGAATCCTATTTTAGTAGGGCGCATATATACGTCCTAGGAACCAAATGCACCAGTTGCGAGACACGGATATATACGCCGGCAGCAGTTAAAGGGTAAAATGAATTCAATATTGCCTGAAATATGACCATGAAAAGTCTCGTCTCCCCAAAACTAATATAAAATTTTCATATGCATTTATTCTTCGATATATCGCTCATATATCGATATTTTAAAATATTAGATCAGATAAAAGGATTATGTAGTTATAAATTTGTTGGCTATAACAAGTTAAGAATCAAAAGTTTATAAACAGTCTTAATGCTCGTAATTTTAAAGCTTGAAAAATAATTAACTCGAAAACGAAATCTTAAACTTGTATACGTATTTCTAAATTATTTTTAATATCTTAATTAAGTTTGATATAAGTAAGAGTTTATTGTGTTTAACTTTATTTTATTAAAAAAGGAAATATACTATTCATTTAATGAATTACAAATTGATTTTAGTCTGATACAAACTTTAATCACCAGGAAATTTTAATTTAATTTTTTTACCATTTTGTGCTTAAAAATTAAACTTATTTAGCTTCAAATGACTGTTTGGGTATTCTCATGGTGAAACACTTACTGTAATTTTCGAATTAATTGGGACAAACACAATTTTTTTCTCTGAGTTGGTATGTGATTACCAGTGATGTCCCGAACTGCCACAAATCGTTTATATCTGTCTAGAGGTAGTGTGAAGGATCGACTTCGTCTATAATTTACTCGTTGACTGATTTTAGTTGATCAGTAGTTCAGTTGTGGGCATTTCAGTGTGGCAGCTGGTGGTTATAATTATACGTTCCGTGTAACATGTATTACTTTTGCTTGTTCAAAGATGGATATTACTCCAAGGAAATAATTGCTCTTAACCAACACACTTCTATGACTGTGACAGATATAGTTACCGTAGTTGGTGTGAGCAAAGCAAGTGTTTCAAGAATTATAAGAACATTTCAAGAATCTGGAACATCCTCTGTAAGAAGAAAAGGAAAATGTGTGTGCAAGCGGAAAACTACTTCAAGAACTGAAAAAATTCTAATAATAAATTACAAAATTAATCACAAGAATATAAGCACAAAGTACGAAAGTATTTATTAGAGTATAGTGTTGAAGAAATGCTTCAATTGTACGCTAAAGCTTCTGGAAGTTGGTCGCAAGGCAACAAGCTCTTGAATAAATCAATTTCTAATTAAGAAAATGAAGAGAAAACGTTTAGCATGTGCAAAAAAAATACCGATCTTGTCCTGTTAAAGACTGGAAGAAGGTAATTTTCAGTGATGAAACACATTTATTTGTGCAAAGATACAAATCAAGTGCAGTTAGACAAAGTGAAGGTGAAACTCTGTTACCATATCATATCCAACAGACTGTATAACAACTATCTAAAGAGATATTTTGAGGGTTTTTTTTCAACAAATGGCACTAAAAACTTAGTTCCTTTTAAATGCATGATGAATTCTGTCGAATGCATAGATAAATTACTTAGTAGGATTATTCAATTCATGATAACATTTGACGGAAGAATTCAACAGGGCTTGGCTCTTTCTCACAATTCGATATCAGTCCAGACTTATATGCGAGAAAATGAAGTACAAGTTTTTAGCCTGGCAATTCACCAGACCTAAATCTTTTTGAGAACTTATGCCGTGTTCTCAAGAATTGTTTAGCTAATATGAATTGCACGACAACAGAACACATTATAAAAACTACTATGTAAATGTAGTTCCTCTATGATAAAATTAAAAACACGGGCTATATACTAGCGGAGTCCATGCCAAAACGTGTTAAAGAGGCCATTTCTGCTAAAATAGGACATACTTAGTACTAATATAGATATTTTTCTGTCTACATAAGATATGTAATGATTAAAAGCAAAGGTTTAAAAATAAGTCGTTTTTCTCGTTTGCCTCAATTAATGCGAACAGTATAGTAATTGTTTTCTTCTAGACATTTCTGACAGCGTGATGTAGGAGTTTGGAGAAGAGGGTGCCTGGTCATATGTCACTCTGGTCACTTGACAGCGGTTCAGAATTAATAGAAGTCCGTCTCCAATCGACATGCTGTTGCTTCAAAGTGCGCGCGAAGTAAATTAAAATCAAATAAAATAAAATCTAGAAATTCCTGAATTTTTTTCAGAATTGTGAGGTATTTAATTTTTAATTATTTACAAAAATGAATAAATATGCAGTAACTGTATTAAAACACTAACCACATTAGTTTTGCAATTTATAAATTTTTACGTATTTATATTTAAAAATAGTACAAAAAATTAACTATACTAAAATAGTTTTTGAGAGTCTGTACATTTGTTCAGATTTAAAACAAATGTGTTAAAAGTAAATTCCAATTTAAAAAAATATTACATTTATGGAATAGAAACTGCATATTTTTTTCTTGCGAATAGCATACATAGATATATTAATACGTGAAAAAAATGTGCAGATATTTTCTTATGTAAAGTAAATATAAGGACACATCTTTGCACAAATAGAATGTATTTTTAAGAATATTTATCTAAGAACATTGTATTCTTAGACAAATATATTGGAAGGCTTTCTTACACCATTTTCGATAGTTGTTAAGCAAATACATTTTTTGTATTAGTTCAAATAGATCCTTTTCTATTAAAAGTAAACTACAACTGCTATAACTGAAATTAAATTAAACGTTTACATAATAATTATTTTCTTAAATAATTATACACGTTATCAGATAACTGTATTAAAATAAAAAGATGAGTATAATGTGGCAAATTGTTATATGATTCTCATAAATTTAGATTGACGGAAATTTAAAATATAAATCGTACTGCAATTGCGCATTTTTCATAGAAAACAATCTCTTAGGAATGTATGCATGTTTATGAAAAAAAACAGATATTATGTTACATTATCTACAGCGTCATTTACTCCTTCTGAATGAGGTATGTTTTCACAGTTTCCAAGCAATGTAATGACTTAGAAATTCAAAAATTTTAAAAGGAGTTTCATAATTGATTTCTGCATCAAAATATCGATTAAGTTGCTCCGACAAATCAACTATTCCATCAATTTCAGATGCGCAGGTATTCTGCCCTCAAATGTAACATAAACTTAAAAATCATGAATGAAAGTTGAAAAAAGAACTCGTTTTTTCAGAGTTTATTGGCCGCAGTACCCTAGTGGTTAAGGTAACGGAAAAATATGCTACAGTGGGGTCATGAGTTCAAGGCTTGTACCTCTGAAGATCCACCTTGCAGAGAAAGTTGATGCACGTTTAATCTGTTGAGGTTTAAACGTCCTCTCGTGGTGTAGTAAGGATGGTAGGAGAGGGGTGTCAGCTCAGTTATCGTCCTCGTCACATGACCATGGCTTAAAATGACTTGGTCCGTCGCCAATAGCAGCTTAATAGTATGACGTTAATATTCACTCACTCACTCATTTTGGGTTTATTATTCGGAGAATAGAGGTTCATTTGCCACCATTGTAATCGGGACAAAAGAAAAAATCGTTTAATTGCAAAATTCGTTAAATAGTGGTTCGGTAAACCGTTGTCAGACTGTAGTATTAGAAAACTCGATTCCATACTTCGACAATAACATCGCCATTTCTGACCGCTATACACCACTCTATACGACTAAAATAAACATGTAAATAATTAAATCGAAATTGACGTATACAATAAAAATCATTCTTCAACAAAGCGGCCGCGAAAAGTTTTCAAACAGCACAGAATTTCCTGTTTATTATATTTTTTCTGTTTATACAATTCTTTTTCTACTGCGGATATATATAAGTTACGCTTATCAATGCCATTAAACTACAAAATTAGGCGACCCCTCGTATCAGGTACTTACATTATACATTAGTTATCATTTATTTAAAAATAAAACATTTTCCTACACTTAGTGAAAAGGATAAATTCATGTCAAAGTCCATCAAACACCAACATCATTTTTTCAAATGCATAAAAGTTTTATTAAGGAATCTATCTTTGGACTTTTTTAAATTTTGAATGCACTGGCTAAAAAATGTTAAATTCACACAAAAAGGAATATTTGTTATCCTTGTGCAAAAATAAGTTATAAATAAATTGATTCAAGTATATAGGTAGTTGTTTTTAAATTTGCTTTTAAAATTCAAATAACTTTGCAGTTTATAAAATGAAGCTGAAATTTCATTTTTAAAGTGCGTAGTAGTTCATTCAAGTGATTATTCGATCTGTTTCAATGTACTTCTTATGAGATATATCAAAAGTTACTACATATATGTAAAATATATTTATTTTTTTATAAATTAAACAGTTATTCTAAAGTTTTGTTAAAAATATTAATAGCTTCATTCCTTGTTGTATACACTATTAAGTTTATAATTTTATGTGTTTTTCGAGAATAATTTTCAAAGGAAAAAAGTTATTCTAATGAATTCTTAGAAGACTCAAACTCTAAAAACCCACAGAAAATTTCAAAATAAGCATTTTTTTGTGTTCATTTTTTTAACATTCTTTTCTTTTCTTTTGATTTCATTTTATTTTTCCATGTTGTAAAATTTTTTTCCTACATTAGTTATTAAAATTATAACAATTTATTTATTGGATTTGGAATAAACTGTTGTTACTGTTGTGCATCTTGGCATTCTTTATTTATAAATGTAACGTTAAATATTCTTTAAAGTAAAAGAAAAAAAATTCATTTACCATTTATTAGACAAAGCCGTTATTCTTTACTTTATGAAATTTATGGAATTTCTTTTTTCAATTTCTACTATTAGCTTACTTCTTCCTATATACATATATATATTTATTTATATACCTTGTTCAAATTTTCAATCGTTAATAAAATACTTCCTATTCTTCCAATCAAGATCAAATACATTTTTTAAAACTTGTAGTGGATGGCACTTGATGTTAATAGCTTTTTTCAAATATTACTTAATTAATTAACGGCTAATTAATTAAATTAATTATCGGGTTACGATGCCTAGATTCACCCCCATTGTTGTAACAACGTAACTGTTAAAACAGTGACAAAAGTTGGTATCGAAAACCGGTTTTTCAGCCAAACTAGCCAAACCGTATGTGCATTGTTACAGCAATGCAGGCGAATCATGCTCTGTTTTCTTCAATTCCTACAAATAGTTCACTCTCTCCCTATACATATATCTTGTTCAAATTTTTAATCCTTAATATAATACTTTCTATTCATCCACTCAAAGTAGGAATTGAATTAAAATTTTTTTTTATTACTTGTTATATTTAGTTTATGAAAAATTTGTAAAAAAACAAGTTTTCCAAAACTACTATCAAATGGAGAATTATTATGTTTCTACTTAAGTTTTGTAATTACGTTATTTTTTATCCAATCATTATACTTTGAGTATACAATTTTTTCCTCTATCAGTTAACAAACGTATCGAAAAATGTTAAGAAATGGGCACTAATGATCCTATTAACTACGCAGAAAAATATCTAAAATTCAAAATAAGGAATTTAATTATTCGTCTTAAATAATGCGAAGAATTATTTGAAATCAATCTTTAACGCCTAAAATTCTAACAAAAAATATTTCTGCAATTTATTCATAATATGTAATAATTAATAACCTCAAAATACCATTTACTCCTTAAACTCTACATAATTATGTTAGTAAACTGGTTCATTACCCACAGCATGAAAAAAAATAATATTTATGTCTGTAATGTATTTGTCTGGGCGAGACGATAATCCATTCAACTTACGTTTTTCTTTAATAATATATCTGTCGCATGATCTCGAAGGACATAACTAAAGATGTAACCATCAATTTGCGTTTCAAGGTGTCTTTTACAATTTTTCATTCAAAGAAAAATCAAATAAATCATCACTTGAAATATTTCTCAAAATGAAATGTATTTCTTCTTTCTTGATTTAAGGTATCTGATTACGTTCGGAACCTTGATTTAGAAAATGCAAATAAATGAATACATTTTTTAATATTTAATGTAGTCTGGATTAGAATAAATATTTAATGTTGTCTTACGAATATTACTACAGTGAAAAATCACTTAAATACAATTATTTAGCAAAAATTGAGAAATATACACATATTTTCAAAATAATCTCCTTTTATACAAAATAATATTTTGCTTATACTGGGTCCGGCATATTAGACTCCCTTGTTTTAAAAGGCAGTTACAAACAATACGAACAAGATGCAGAGGAAAGAGTTTTATTTGTGAACAACAAATACGATGCCATTTTACATAAATTGATTTTAAAAATTACATCCACTAAATGGCGTCCTTCAATGATCACACATTGGCGAAATCTTTCCTGAAAGTTGGCGCTGTTTTGATTTCGTCTGATTAGGCCCACATCTCCACTTGTTAGGCACTATATATAAGCAAAATTTTCGCTACTGGGCAGCAGAAACCCCTCAGCTCCTTCATCAATGAGCACTTCACAAGCCTCGTGTGATAGTTTAGTGCGCCGTCGCTGAATTTGATGTGTGGGATCCTTATTATTTCGAAGAAGATAAACCAACGGTTACTTTAGATCGCTACTGACACATGATCAAGACCTTTCTCCAACCAATATTAAACGAGTTTCTTGGGGACAACGAAGAAACACAATCTGGTTCCAACAAGACAGCTCACACTTCACTGTGTTTGCTAGGCATTCTGAGAGATACGTTTCCTGGTCATCTTCTTTCCTTGCAAGGAGACATCCCCAAACCCCCAAGGGAAGTCATCGGATTTATCACTTTGTAGTTTTTTCTTTGGAGACACTTAAAGGAGCAAGTGTACTAATGTTGTCTTACAACCCTGCAAACACTAAAGAAGGCAATCAGGCAGGCAGTGGTTGCTATTCCAACGGAAATGACACGAGGAATAATAGGACACTTTCGGGAAAGTGTTCGTCAATGTGTCACCATTGCAGCGTGCATAACTTTTAAAACCAATTAATGAAAAACTACATCGTATTTATTGTTTACAAATAAAAGACTTTTTTCTGTATATTTTTTTTTGTAACTGCCTTTTGAAACAGAGGATGCTACTACTCCAGACCCTGTATATAGGTAAGACTTCTCTACAAAGCCTGAACTAGAGTTTTTGAAAAATTCACGTTATTTTCGATCAATTGAAATAATAACTCACAATCTTTTTTTGTTAAAATTTCTTTATTGTGATGTATTAAAATGTGAATGAATCCTCTTATCTAAACAATATACTTTAAATGTCTTAGTTCAGACTCTGTAAAGCAGTCTTAGCTAGTATAGGCAAAATATATAGAAGTATTTTGCATAAAAGGAGAATGTTTTGAAACTAAGTAATTTTTTCTTAATTTTTTACAATAACTTTTTTCTTGTAATAATATTCTTTGAACAATTTTATAGGTATGTTCTAATTCAGGTGATACTAAATATCAATATATATACAAGGTGTCCAGCCTTAATGTGACCCAATAGCTAATTTCCGAAACGTTCGTTTTAGATATGCAGTTCCAATTTGAAAAATGTTTTAAAACAGGCAAATAATGTTTTTACGTGCTTTTCGAACCAAAAAACCCATTTAGAAAAAAAAATTACAAAAGTTAATTTTTTATACGGTCCCCAGGTCCTATCACTTATATTTAGAAAAAAGATGCAGTACACAAAAACAAAGTAAACACAAAAAGTTTCATTTTATTACGATAAAAACTGGCTGAGTAATGGAACATTGAAAATCATATATTTTATCCGTTTTCTCAGCTATTTTCAAGAAGCAAGTAAGGGGCCGTCTCCAAAGTGAAATTAGTTTGAGATCCCCGGTAAACGTTCTCTCTTGCACGTCCCTTTTATGTAAATCGTTTTTAAATTTAAAAGCATACGTTAATAATACAATAATTAAGTACTTAAGAAATAAAATTTATTCTGTGTACGTATAAAACATAGAAAAAAATAAAATATTTTGACGAAGAAAACATTTCAAAAGCAGTTAAAAAAATAGACTTATATGCTGCGGCTTCAGTGTGATTTGCTGCGTTTTTGCTGATCATGACGAACGTTAAAAATCTGTTGTGTATAGCTTGAAATTGCATACAGTCGTATTCTAATATTACGAATTCTGGTACGGGAGAACGAGATGCATACAAATGAAGAATACTGCGAAATGGTACTGGGTACTGTTTTGTGGCAGTGTAATCGAAATAAGAGAGAGGCTGCAAGACTTTATACCATTAAATTTCCCACTCAAACACATCCATCTTATTGTACAATTGTCCGTGCTGTTTAACGGTTGTATAAAACTGGGAGTTGTCATAGACATATTGCCTTGTCTCGTGCCACACCTCGTGCCTTCACCATTATTTAAGTTAATTTGGTCATTCTGATATAATAAAGCCCTGATTTATGATTGGCGCATCATTCCAAATTATGCTATAATTTGAACGGCAAATCCTGTATTATTTTGCTGCCATTTGTTAAAACAAGCTGTTTTAATCTTTTCAGTACAAGTTGTATTTCTTTAATTTAATTTTTGTTTGCCATACAGCAATACAAATTGTCAATCTATGATGTTTACTACGATGTTTTAATATCACTATGATGTTTTTCTTTTGCTCTTTCTGTAGATAGTGAATTACTGTTCTCTAAACTGAATTTATATACGACCCCCTTTTCTGAGCAACTCAGATGCTTCAAATTTATGAAGGCATAACTCGGTCAGTTTTTATCGTAATAAAATGAAACCTTTTGTATTTACTTTGTTTTAGTGTACTGCATCTTTTCCTAAATACAACTGATAGGACCTGGGAACCGTATAAAAATTTAATTTTTGTAATTTTTCTGTAAATGATTTTTTTGGTTCGAAAAGCCCGTAAAAACATTCTGTACCTTTTTAAAAACATTTTTCAAATTGGAAGTGCATATCTAAACCGAACGGTTCGGGAATTAGCTATTGGGTCACATTAAGGCTGGACGCCTTGTATATATATATATATATATATATATATATTCATTTATACGCGTTTCAAAATCGCGTTCATAATGTAGTGTCGTATACCTTAAAGTATTTTAAAAGAATTTGTTTTCCCAGTATATTTCTTTCTTCCTTCATTATTTCTTAAACAGTGTAAGAGAAATTAAAACCAGGATATGCAATTAAATGTAGTATACTTATTGAAAAAAATTTTGCTGAACTTTGTGTGTGTGTTTCAATTAATGCATGCTTTGTTCCTTAATAAATATAATATTTTTCAGTAAAAAAATAACTAAAGTAGTACATAAGCTACTTCAAAGGAAATGTTACATTTTAAAAAGATGACTGATTGACTTAACTTGCTTTCGAATAATGAGTGTTTATTTGAGCAAAAATACTTGGAAGTTGAATCTCGATTAATTTCAGTAAATCTCTTAATGGATTCGACAAAAGATAAAAGGAAGTACAAAATATTCGAAAATTTAAAAATAGATTATTATAGTATTTGCTTTGAGCTCTTGAAATATTTCTACTTATTTGTTTACTTCTTAAAAAGCTTGTGGAGTGAAAATGTCGAGATTAACCTATTAAAAGGTATGAAACTAGCGAATTGTTGAGCATGTGCAAATTCAATTTTCATTAACAGCAGATTATCTTTACTAATATAATATTTTTGAAACTTATTCGTAGTTGTACAAATTGTCGTATTGTAGCTTATAAAGAAAAATAAGATATTGATCTTGTACAGCATTATTATTGAAACAAATAAAATGAAAAGTAATACATGGGAGCGTTGATCTATTGATTTTTTGAAATCATGCTTTACACATTTGTGTTATCTAGTTGCATATTCTAACGCACGCTCACGCAGAGTTGTAGCATTTTTGGTCTACCAATAGGTCATCGCGTTCTGTTGTTCGAAGTCGGCATCTACTTTCTTGTTACTCTGTAGGCCCATAGTTCACTTATTCTAGCCAATCTGCCATTCTTTAGGAATGGTGACATTGATGCGGTCTAAATGTCAACTGAACCTGCCATTTCATCATTCTGTTGTTTTTAGTTAATTTGCGAATTCTCTCCTAAATGGTAATATGTGTTGGCACAGTTCCTAAATCCATCTGCAATGCATTAGTACAGGCCCCCTGGAACCACATTGTGACGGGAAATTTATGCCTTATTTATAGCATTGGAATTTTCTCAGATTTATACATTATCTACATCTGTGTATGTGTGTTACATAGTGTTTCTTACACTTCTCTCTGAACTGTAATGTATCCATCAAATTTGCATGAACCTCCTACCTAATTGAATACTTTACAATCTAGTTCCAGGGACATAACGACTCTACGTTTGAAATGCATTGGATGTACACAATGCATGTTCGCCTTCATCAAAAGACAACTTTAATTTCGATTCTAAGCTCTAAATATTCATAGCACATTCAAAAATGTGATTTACATGTATACCCCCACTTTATTAATTGAAATTAAGTGCTAATTAGCAGTAAATATTTCTGTAATAGAAATGTGTATTTTCCTCCTTTTTGTTGTTATTGAAATACAAGCAATGGCAACACATTGCACAACTCTGAAGGCGGCACTATTCAGTCATTCACTGACAAAAGTTTATTATTTGAATATTTCATTGTAGGGTACATGTGAAGAAATTTTGACTCATTAAGATAGCTTCTCTTATCGGTGCGTCACTTATTTAAATTATTTTATATATATGTACATTTCGAAAATGTTCTACTTTTTTCAATTGTGTAAGTTAAGTTTCTAACATTCTAATCTTATTTGCATTTAAAAGCTTTATTGTTTTTAATTATTTCTCTTAATTCTTCATTTTAAACTACATATGCATTTTTTTGTAAGATATATATATATATCTCAAAGAACACATAATCAAATAATTAATTTTTAGCAATATTTCATTTATTAAAAAAGTCTACTAAAATCATGTATGCACTAAACTTATTTTATACCAAGAAATAAAAACTGGCTGTACCCACAATGTGTTTCTAAGCCATTTGGCCTTGAAAGAAAGCTTTATTTCCTTTAATATTATTTCGCTCTCATTACAATTTACTACCCCTTCCATCAAATCATTTCTCTTCATTATAAAAAAAAAACTTTCAACGGAACTCGAAACTTAACATTTAATTTACAATCACCATCTTTTGCTGCATAAAACTAATCATAAATATAGGGTTAATGTGCAAATGCTGTCCATAAAAGTTTAATGTTTCTTCAATATTTGAAACGGAAAAGACAATGATTCGCCTTTCATTAATCTGCCCATCAAGCCAATAACCATCGATAATTTCCCCCTCCCGGATAATTCATCAAGAATATTGTTTAAAAAAGCCATTTAATAACTGTTCTCCTCTCTCTTTTCCCGATTTTTAATCTTCGCTTGAGATAACGTGGTTTTTACGAAAATTTACGACTTGAGTACTGACCATATATCTCATTAACAAGCCTCCTGAACGCCTCCCTTTTCTGTCCGTTATTAAAGTAAAAATATTCTCTGTTGTGGGTATTAGTTACTCCCAGTCGATCGTATGTCTTTCCTTATCATTGTGCAGGGGCGAACCGCAAGGAGTACACCGGGCATTCATTTTACCGTCCTCATCAAGTGTTTAACGGACCAAGCAACCCCTTAATGAGGCCATCTTGTCGAAGATTAGAAGAGGCGGGCTCCTTGCAAACTCTTTACCTTTTACGCCCGCTTCACCAATTAGATGCTGTCAAAGCGGCGTGAAATAAGGAGATAGGATATTGGTTCCTTGTTACGCAATGATGAAAGGCTGTCTTTAATGTTTCATGTGGGAGGTATTTCGGCACAGAAAGAAGGGAAAAATCTCCGGGGAGGATGAATCACTTCTTTGAAAAATTGCACTAATCATTATAGATGTCTACGTATATTTGTATATGTATAAAATGAATATTTTGAAGCATCAAGTTGGAGATTAGATATAATAAATCTTGGAAGTGAAAGAAGGTGTTTTATAGTTTAAATAAATTGGAGTAGCATTATGTAAATGTTATGTCGGGAGATAAATTAATGGTTCCATTTAAGCATTAGAATACCCAAATATTCGGTAGTTATAATTATTTTGTATAAATTCAAATTAATGTAGAATCATTTTTTAAATGTTCACAACATCTCTGACGTGACTTGAAATAATTATATACTTTAGAAGTTAATTTTTAAAAGTTAACTTAAATAATCGATGAGAAACTAACATTTTGAATGAATGAATTAAAATTTATTCAACCCCCCCCCCTAGCTGCCGAGGAAAAGTTACGAAATTCAACCCCTCCCCAGTGCCATCGTGTTTTCCTCATGCACGCATTTTTAAATGGTTTATTGAGGGGAAAGAAAATGCGTGTTTTTTCTTTCACCTAAAAATTGTTTACTTTTACTTTAAGAAAGAAAAGAAAAGGATAAAATAATAAAATGAAAATGAAATATTTAATCTCTAGCGTACAATATAATAAAAAATAATGTATAACTTATCTATTCTGTGATATATCCTGAAACATGGTTAAACACATAAACCAGCATCACATTCATTGTATTCGTAAAAAAAAAATTAAAAGCTCGTGTTACACACGGTAAACAAAATAACAGCAAATTAAGTACACTTAAATGAAAAAGCATTAAAACTTCTTAGCTATAAAGCTATAAATTTCATCGTTCCTGGAATATATCCTTTCAAATCCCTTCCCCACGTCTTCCCCGAAGTAAGTATATTCTTTAGACTGTCAGTGGCACTGTCAGTGTCGTTTTATTGTATTCCAAAGTCGTGGGACTAGTTTCAAGCAGAGCAGATCAATACAAAAGTCCTCCTTTAGAAGGACGAGTAGACACGTCCTGGGCTTTAAGCGCATTAGCTCAGCAGGACGTGTATACACGCCCGCGGCACTTATGGGATAGATAAAATGCAGATTATTTTAGTCTCAAAAATATGCTTATGACGGAAATATTATAATGATACTTATATTAGTTACGTATAGATAAATCTTACGAAGAATTCTATAATTTCTTTACACTACGCCTTATTAAATGGTTTGTATAAATACTGTATAAAAGTTAACAAGAACAAATTAAAAGGGACTCAAATTTCACATACTGCTATTTCTTCTATATCTATCAAACTAATTTTTAATAGAGAAAAAATATTGGAATTCTACACAAAGGATTATTTGAGTCATTTTTGTTTCAGGTGTACTTACCAGGATCTATAGGAAAAATGTATATTAATTTTATACCAGTGTCAAATGTGGTCAAAGTTTCCCGAACGCAAATCTGCCACTCTCACAATATATAACAAGAAAGTGAAGACTTTGAATTTTACTTGGCATTAATACTAGTGCCCAATGATGGCAACTGAAGAAACACGAATTCTAGCAGCTCTTAAGAAGGAAGATTTCTAGCAATTCTCATATATAGCCCCTTTATAGTTAAAGCAACTCGATTTGAAAAGTTACGAATTAGGTACTTGTGAATAATATAAAGTAATAAAATGAAGAGAATTATAAAGCCAGGAACAAGTATTCCTTTTATTCTTTCTTTTTTTTTCCTTCTTCATTTTCTCTGTGTGTATCCAACCAACTTTTCTCTAGCCAACCGTATTTTCTATCGCCTTCCATTTCTTTTTATAAAAAGATTTTTCAAATCGTCGGTGATTTTGGGGACACGTGCTATATACGCATTTGTGTGGCGCGTGTGTGTATATATTTCATAATGTTTGCAATTTTAGAAGTTTGGAAATTTTTCTTCAAAAAGAGTCAAATGTATATAAATAAACAAAATCAAACTGCATATAGTATTAATATATGGGGAAAACTTTTCATGTTGATAATAGTAGTGAGTGGAATATGGGAAACGATTGAATGTATTTTTTTTCCTTATTCACACATGTCAGGGTTGTAAATTACATGTAGAGACAAAAAATAAATTTACATGGTAATTGGATGATTATAAAAGCATTAACAACTGAGTATACAAACAATCTTTATTAGTAGATTAGTCTCGGTTAGAGAGGACACATAGTCTAGCTCATATGATTACAGAATAATACGAGTGAAATAATTTGAGTTGTTAAAATAATAGCGCATGGTCCTTTCCCTCCACTTGTATGTGCTCTGCCTATCTAAAGAAAAACAATAATAACTGGGTCAGTGCATGAAACGTTAAATATGAAATTCACGCTGTATTTTCTTCTTTGAAATTTTATTTATTTTCAAAACTTTTTTTTTATTTTACGATGAAAATATTAAAAGTGTAAAACTAGAATTAAAATATAAATATACGTTTTGTTTGTACTATTTGTTTGTTGTATTCGAATGTTTAGTATGATGTGTCATTGTGAACTAAATATGAATAAAAATGCATATGATCTAGGTAAAATTAAGCTTAAAAGTTAATTTTACGTACATAAGGAAGATTGAAATAAAACTAATACGATAGCTGAAGCTTCTGTTGGTTTCAAAACGTTATTATAAAAAAAATTATATTTAAACTGTCATATGTTTCCTCTTAAATTAAAAAATATATATTTGGTCAATTTACTGTTTACTACAAGAACATTTTTTTTAAATTATTATTTTTTCCCAATTAAAATGATTTTGTTATAATTAAAGCAAGTAGCAAGTATTTGCTGAAACTTCAAATAGTTTGTGTACTTAAATGAGTAACTGTTAACTTATTTACTTCAATTCATTTCAATATACATATGAAATACTTCTTTCTTTTCATATGGAATATGTTTTATGGACCTGCATTTTGAACATGAGTTACCATGAACATTGATTTACACTTTCAATATGAGTTACCAGGAAAATTCATTGGACATTGTTTCAATGAATGAGTATAAACCCTGAATTAAAATACTATGAGTTATCAAAAACTGTACTGCTAATATGAAAGTCTAGCTTAACAAAAATCTGTATCGTTTTAACTAAAAATAATTCACATATTGTTACTTTATATATAATATAGTATGTATGCCTTATGTATAATTTCGTGCATAGATTATGCACCTGTACAATGTTGTAATTTTTCATATCTTTATAAATTTTTAAAACCCTTCGTATTTTAAAAGGGTAGATGATATATTGTGTATGTTGTCGAAACTCAAGTGTCTGAAGAGTGGTGACACAGCTCCTAATCAATACAAACCAGTATATTTACACTCTGGAACACACTAGTGACCACGTTGATTAAATGGGAATGAAGCTAAGAGCTCGATAGGCTAGAAATACAAGGAAATAAGTACCTTAGGTCTATTTGTACTGCAAATTAAGAGAAAATGTCTATTTGGAGGAAAAGTGGAGCAATTCATTTGCAGTCCTGAGAAAACATTGTTTCTGGTATAGTTCTCTAAGTAATGTAAAGGAATATTTGGCATTATTAAATGTGAAAATTGAGGATCTTTTAAAATAAATTCATCATCTATATTTACTTTTAAAATTGTTTCACAAAAGGAAATTTTCTTATCCCTTGTGATAACACAGGGCATTTTATCTAAAATGTCTTAAAATTATTAAAATGCAATACTACCATATTTTGAAGTTATTGCGTATGACTATAACAGTACATAATTATGAAAATATATAAACATTATTAAAACTAACTCTTCAAACTAGTCTACTAAAAGTCTACTTATTGCTTTAGAATCAATTATAGGACGGAGATAGAGGCAAAATTGTTATAAATATAGTTCAGCTTTTGAATCATTCATGTACACATTAATTTACCAATTTAGGATGGACATATAAACAAATGATATAAATCAATAAGTTCCTCGGACATTTTGTTTTAAAATACATACTGTTTCACATAGAATTGTCGAAATTTGATTTTAGGTTATATTGGAAAAAATTTCCATTTTAAGGCAATAGCAAAAATGTAGAAAATGAATTACCAATAACTAATGGCAAACATATCTTAAACACGAGCAAGCATTAAAAGAGACAAAGCAGTTTAAGGTATCCGACAACTTGTAACTATTTTATTTTAAAAAACGGATACATGAAGATTTTTTGTGAATTTTAGATTTGCTTAGTACATTTTAAGAAAAATATGCTAAAATTAAGAAGATGAAAATAAATTATTATTACTAAAACGGGGAAAAGTTGATAAAAATTTACAATAAACAACATAAACGGGGCCCATTCTGTACAAACAGTTTATGAACAAATTATCAATTTTTCGATTCTGATGTGTTGCTATGTTATTATGGAAAAGGATGTTGCTTTCTGGATAAGAGATATTTAATTTTTACAAAACCTAAAGCATTTTATCTTAGTTATTATATAAAATTGCTTATGAAAACAATGATTATATTAACATAAGGGACTGTAAAATTTGTAATAAAACAGTGATTAATAAATCTGATGGTTGACACATTTCTACTATTATACAGAACATACACAAAAAATTTCAGGTAATTATTTTCAAAACTTTTTTAGCAATCGCTGTCTCCGTTTGAGAATTTTCAAAAACACATTTCAGTAAAAACGCGTTTTACAATATGATATCTTGCTTAAGGTAATAGCATCTTCTTTTACTCTTTTACTAAAACACTAGTAGTTTTTGTTCTACTGAACGGTAAATGTTAAACTTGGTATTTTTATAAAACTAAAATGAGATGATCTGTTAAATAAAATTATAAAAAAAAATTGTCAATTTTTGGCAAAATTCACAATTTAAGGTAGTCGAATACCTTAAAACAGAAACACGCTACGTGTAGCACAAACATTTTAATGCTTACTTTTTACCCTGGTAAAAACACCATAGATGTCCAAAATTTTTATCTAAAACTTTTTCGCGGGCTTCAAATTGACACCTTAAAGAGTGGTTAACAATCTTGGAGATTCCTACCGAGTGTGTGGTAGCTACAGAAATTCAAGAGACTAGATCAATATGGTTAACAAATACTATAAGTAATTTGTACTGTAATAATTTTATATGACTTCAGCAGAAGTTCAGGCATGATAAATCCATGGATCTAGAAAGCTAATGAACTGGTCATAACGACAGAACAAATGATATCCAGATGTAGTGTTTATGTGTTGCCTGAATTCATTGTCGTAATAGAGGGTACATAAAATTTGAGAACATGCTAAGAATATTATATTAAGTTCTATTTTGAGGCTTTATCAATAAAACTAAATAACCAGTTGAAGTCTTAATCACATCTGTTTTGGAAATATTAATTTTTTTGACATAGAAAATGAAAAATAATATTTAGTTTCTAAGAATCATTTGATACTGTTATAATTTAATACAATCATTCCAATGAAAAATTACATTTGTCGGTGGGTAAAATTCTAAAACTTGTGTATTCCTTTTATTTGCATACATTTTAATTTTTTATTGGCTAAAACTCTCGAACTGTATACTTTAATTCAAAATATAACTATAGCATTTAAAATGTTTTAGAAGAATACAGTACAATATGGCATGATTACTTTATGAATTCAAAATAGGATTCGGTGGTACAATATTTTCATAACATCTGTGTTGCGTTCAATGGAAAATTGATAGATCATAAAACAATCCAGTAATAGGTGAAATATTTTTCTACCAGGGCAGAATCCCTTGAAGAGACAATACCAGACATCGCCTCAGGTAGACTATCAAATCTAGATAACACTGAGTTGGAGACGTCTGAAACAAATTAAACTTTATTATGTCAACAATTTAGATAAATGTTTGAAATAGGCTACGAAACAACAGGAAAGCAATTAGACCACATATCAAAAATCTAAAAATTTAGCAAAGGAAAACGCACAACCATACGTTGCACTTGAGACCAGAACTAAAATTTGTGAATTTAAAAGGAGAAATTTCCTCCATCTTTTCTCATTCCCTTGACAATCTCCATCGGATTATCATCTATTTTTATTCTAAGACCAATTATATTTCTGGTTAAGAGTTTAATAATGAAAACAGAAGTGTCAACATTTTTGACAGTAAAGTAAGCAGTTGCATTAAAATGAAATTTATAAATTAACTTCACTCTGGGAAAGAGTTCCTCAGTGGGAGAGTGGATTGATTGAAGAATAATATTATTTTCTGCCTAACTAACGCAAATGTCTTTTTATTACAAAACTTTTTTGGTCATTTGATAATTGGTATATTAAGTATTTTTACACATTTGATGTCATTTATATTTTGATTAGATTAGAAAATATGCTTTTTAGCTTTTATACTTTTAGAATATCAAGCTTATTAATCTGATGTCATCAACTTTTTAACAGCATGGTATGAATGTAGAGAAAAGGAAAGCCACGATTTTATTAAGCAATCACTTTTAGGAATAATATGAAATAGCTATATATTTTTTTGAAACAAGCAAACTTAAGGTAATTTATTTTTCCCAATGAATTAAGTACAAAAATGTATTTTACCCAAGTCACATGCAGTAAATTAATTTAAAGAAATGTTGCGAAAATTCCAATTTATCGTACAATGAACTAATCAACATTTCCTTAAACTATCATGGATTAATGTTTTGTTTTTATTCAGATATATTAATTCCCGCAGTATTCTTAAAATCAGAATTATTTTTAAAAGCACTCAACTTAAACGATTAAATTTTTAGAAAATAAAATCTGAGAGAACAAAATATTAAAAGATTGTTTTTATGGTTTCTCTTGTGCTACACTTTTTGGATATTGGTACGATAGTTTCAAAAATCCTTTTAGTTAAATCATAACTATTATAACGATGCTAAAAATAAATCAAGTATTAATATCAACATCAAAAAAAGTTAATTAAAAAGTTCTATTTTCCCTTTGTAGACCTACAAATAGAGTGATTAGTAAAGATTTCTCAAAACATTAATGTGTACTTCAAAAAAATTATTTAAGTACTTAAAAAAAACTATTTTAACTGAATTAATGACTATGGGAAAACAAAATGCTTAGAAATATTTCCCAGTGCAGGTAGAAGGCCAAATGAGTTAAGAATCATTTTTTTAATGTATTTCGGATTAACAGTAAGTGTGGTTTTACACGGAAAAATGTTTTTGCAATTTCTACAAAGTAAAATTTTATTTTTATTTCTGTAACGGTCTCAGGTGTGTTAGTTTTGTCTCGAGAGTTAAAAATAAAAATAACTTTTAATTAGATGCAATTATTTGGGATTAAAATTAAATCAGTCGATTCTCTTTTTTCTTCTTTTTATACATTACTTATAAAGAAATGAGGCTAAAAAGCTTAAAATTTTAAAAATATAATCATAATTTTAAAACTATTAGAATAAGAAACATTTATCTAAGAAATATTAAATAAGTTTTTTACATTGCGCGTGATATTTTGTAAATTAGTAGCTCTATTTACTAACTATAAGCTGATTTACAGTTATATATATCCTTATTAAACTGTAGCAATTTGTAAACAAATAAAATAATAGCATTTTTTTAAAAATTTTAAATTTTTAAAATATTTTGAAATACAAAATGTACATGTTGCTAAAATTACGGAGGGTTTAAAGAGTATGATGCAACTTATAATTCTAAAAAGGTTTTTTACGTAAAGGCTACTATTTTCAAAAATATAGTAAGCGCAACGTAAAATTTACCTAATATTTATTACAGAAATGTTTCTTATTTTCACGAGCTTATAAATTTTTAAATTATAATTACATTTTTAAAATTTTGCACTTTGTTGAACCCTTTTTCTTTTTATAAGTAATATGTAAAATAATCTAAAATTTTTTAATTTTAATTTAAAATAATTATACATATTTTAAAATTGTTTATTTTTCCAGCTCCGAGACAAAATTAACATCTCTGAGACCCCTAGATTTCCTTTTATAACTGAACTTACTGGTGCAACAGCCCATGAAGGTCAAGGTCTACTGTGCCCATATCAGTATACGTGACCTTGAGCCCTGAGGTGCACATCCCAGCCCGGGATTTGTACCTCGGACCGGTGGTGTGGAATAGCAACTACTGATTACTTAGCCACTAGGCTTCATATTTTTTAAAAATTTATTTAAATATTTGTATATATAAGTTGTGATTATGTATTTTTTATTCCTTGTGGATACTGAATTGTCAAATTTCTCCGTTCACATGTATATATATATATCCAATTATGAAATATTACAAATGTTAAGCATTTGGTTTTTGATACATAAATTTGTGTCTTACACTTAACATTTAACTTATCACACTTTAAATTAAACATTCATAATATTCCCCAAATAAATGTGATAAATTAATTTAATCCAATGTTCAGAGAATTAAATTTATTTTCAATTGTAATCTGAACGTGAAAGAAAAATATAAGTAATTGCTAATGAGAAAACTGGATAAGTCGAGCTGAACTTTCCACGTGAAATAGTGTAAAATATTTATCAGAATTATAAGAATAAGTGAATTTCTTAAAATGTACTGAATAATAAAATTAAAATTTTAATATTGGAAACAAAATGCAATGTGTTTCATATAACTATCGCAAATGAATTTTTATTAAATCATAAATAATGTTTCATTTATAGCTATTGCTACTTTTAAATAAAATCTTATTTTTATACATGCATAATTAACTCTTTAATAAAACTAATATTTTGGGGAGAAAAGCAGTCACCAAGTTTAAGAAGTTCAATTCCTGCATCTGATTTATTAAACACAACAGGAAGGAACTTGCGTTACTATTTATTACTAATTATAGAAGCATTTTTATCATCTTTCTAAAAAAAAGAAGATAAATTCAAGCCTCAAAGACAATAGTAAATTATTGCATAATTTAGGAGTAACATAGACTGCAAAATTACTTTTCCCCCCAAAAAGTTTTTTTGAGCGTAAAATTATACTTTAAATAGGAATCTGTAAAATCTCTCTATATTCATCATATTTAACACTAACAATAAAAAAATGCTATAAATTTTAATCATATAAACTTAAAAATGTTTTAGTAATTAGTTGTCCTAAAATTTCGTCAATTAATTTTCTTTCTCTAAATACTATATTTTGAAACAAAAAACAAAGAAATTCTATGGGTAAGATAATCTCAAATATATTAACAAATTCTATAAAGCCACACATGAAAGATTAATTATTTATTGAAAGTGTTACAGTGACTATTTAAAACTATAAAATAGTGAACTGAATTAAATTAATCTTAAAATTTGATATAAATTTTAAATTTTGTTATGTAAAAGTTTGGAAAGTTTGGAAAATATATAGTGATTTTAAATTTTATAGGAATGTAATTTTAATATTATTTATAAAATTTACTCAGTTATAGAAAATATTTAATTGTATTTGCAGTAGTAAATCAATAAACAGAAGTACTTAAAATGTAAAAGAAAAGAGGAATTCCTTTTTTTTAAAAAAAAGTACTAATAAAATTCTGAAATTAATTTTTAAGTGAAATACTTGAAATAAATTTTCATCTTCGGTTACATTCAGATAGAAGAAGCAAAACTAAATTTTCATAGTTGTAATTTGCATATTGTTAGGCATAAAGTAAACAGTGAAAAATATATTTATTTGAATTCGACATGGAAAAATAAAAGAGCAGGAAACATATAAATACCATGGTAGATGCGATAAAAATTTTCAGTTTTATCTGAATTTAAAGAATTGCATTTATTATATTAAAAACAAATACAATTCGAAGATTATATTTACACCTAAATAAAAAGTGATTTATGTGATAATTTTTAAAAAAAAACTAGATAGAGAAATAAGGCTTTCTTAAAATTACGTAAATCACATAAATGGTATTCCAGTATGACAAAAAGGCCTTTTTTAATTTAAAGACAAAATCACTTCAATTTTGTCATCGTCCGATTTAATATTCATTTTATTCCACTCAAACTGTTTCTTTAACTGACTTAATTTATTAAATTTATTCAAAATTAATTGTTAGTTTATTTAAAACAATTATTAATTTATTTAAAAACTAATGTGTGATTTTAAAATATTACCTCTCAATTTAAACTTCTTTAAATATTTTGATATTTCTAGCACTGATATTAACCTACATTTTTTTCTAAGTTGTTAGAAATAGTTTTTCTGCCTTTATTTTGTATTTTCTTATGCTTCACGATGACTGGTTTCCTTGAAATTTTTCTTCTTTTCATGTGCATAAAAAGTTAGACACAGTACTAAACATTTTAAAGTACCACGCAAATTTTTGAAAATGATTTAGCGAACGTATTATGATCACGAATGCATTCACTTATTTTTACTTATTAGGGACTCACGCACATAGCATCTTATTTTATTGAAAAATATCATTCTGAGTAAAATAGCTTTCTTACTGAGTTATACATTTTATGGCTAGTATTTTTGCTCAATTATTCAGGTTCTTTGATAAATATATGTCAAAAATATAAATACATCTAAAGTAGAATCAGTATAAGAATGTGGGTACAGAAATATCACGTGTTAGTAAGTCAATAAGTATTAAAAATACAGGCACAGTTAAATAAACATTTTAGCTTTCAAGCATTTGCAATAGATGCTCAAAATACCACCAACATTGATACAATTTCCACGGTGATTTCGAATGGATTGAAGTACATTGACAAAACTGTCAGGCATGTCACGCATTTTTACAGTAGCAACCGATAGTCGGGCTTTCAGATATTATTCAGACACAATGAAAATTTGTATATCGTGTTCTCAATATGATTAAAGAAGAATAAATCAAAACAGGGGAGCGTGGTACCGAAAGAACATGTCCACTTATTCATTGTATAAATTAAGCAGCTAACTCCGTTCTTTTTTTCAGCCTCATGTATGAAATATATGTCTGCAATTACCAAAGTGGTATATTGATACATTCTACTTGAAAACTGTGAGGGGAAAGATAGTTATATAAAATCAGTAAATCGATTTCACCAATTGATCTCAACAATACCCTCTACCACATCAACGTGGCATCTTCGCATCCATTTGTACCAAACACATTTATTCCGGTCGAATATTTTTGAAAAACCCTGTTTATTGGAATAAGAGAAAAACAGTTAAAAGTTTCAGAATCATTATATTTGTGTTTATGTATAATAATTAAGAATTTAAATTTTCTTGATAGGGATTTTCCATAATTTATTATAATAATGAACCATTCAAGATATCTTGTGTGTTGAAAAAAGGCAGAGAGCAACAGTCGTAAGAACCGACACCAGTATTAAAAACCTATATCCAAATTTATTTACAACTTAACTTACACACAAATCATACCATACCGATGGCATGATGAAATCGTTTCGATTTTGATTAAAATTAAATTGAATTAAATGTGAATATAGTCAAATGAAATGCCGGGTCAAGATCCAAGTGGTTAGTGTCATTCGGATCACCTAAAAAATACGTTTGTACCTGAACTACGATAGAATTAAATTTTCCTAACAGAGTGATGCTCAATTCTTTTCTTTCAGCCATTTAATTGGAAACAATGTTTAGACTGTGGCTTTAGCTCCAAAAAGGGCTACATCGCCACATATGGTGAAATAATCAAATATTGTATCAACTACCAAATTTGACAGATAAGCGTATCAACCAAAAATCATGTGAGTAAATTAGATTCAACGAATTTCAATAGTAGCAGTATAGAACTTGAAGTCCTTTTTGAATGATGAGGAAAAACACTTTATGCCCATTATAAGTCCTCCAAATGGTATGTGTTTTGTTGCTGTTAATTTTTTTGTGTCTTTTTAAAGTTAAACGTGTAACTAAACGAAGGTTCTTCATCTACGACGATCATATATATATATATATATATATCAGTAATGAACTCATTTTTACTTGTTCTAAGTAAAAATACACCACTCAATACACAATTATATATATATACATGCACTATATGGCTAAAAGTATCCGGGCACCTCTTAAAAAAGTGGTTCTGGCGAGTGACGCAATTTTATACGTATTTGAAAGCTATAAAAGTGTTGGTAGTGGTTTGTCAGATTGTATTTATGCGTTTGTGAGGCAATGAATAATTCTAAGGAGCTTTGTGAGTTTGATCGTGGCAGTATAGTGGGATACCACCTTTGTGGGAAACCAGTTCGTGAGATTGCGGACATTCTACAGAAGCCTAAATCCACTGTCAGTGATGTAGTTGTGAAGTGGTAACGTCGAGGCAGAGTAAAACGGCAGAAAAACGAAACGGTTGGCTGAAAATACTTGGTGAACGCAGCCGCAGAATTCTGAAAAGGGTAGTGAAACAAAATCGCAAGTCCTCGTGGTGGAAATTTCTCAGGAATTCCAAACGTTCATCAGGAATTAGTGTTAGCAGAAGGACTGTCCGTCGAGAGTTAAAAATCTTGGAATTCCATAGTCGTGCAGCCGCTCACAAGCCAAACATCACTCCACAGAATGTGAAGCATCGATTGCAATGGTGTAGAGCTCACCGTCATTGGACTGTGGGCATGTGGAAAACTGTTCTTTGGAGTGATGAATCTCTCCTTACAATCTGGCATTCGGATGGACGCGTCTGGGTTTGGCGGATGCCCGGCGAACGTTTATTTAGTTACTGCATTGTGCCGACTGTTAAGTTTAGGGGTGGAAGCATAATGAGGGGGGTGTTCTCGTGGTTTTGCCTGGGTCCGTTAGTTCATGTGATTGGATACATGAACTCTGAGAAGTATGTGGACATTCTGCACAATGCTGCACTCCCAAATCTATGGCAATATTTCAGGGAAGGCTCATTTCTCTCTCTCTCTCTCTCTCTCTCTCTCTCTTCCAGCATGATATCTGCTCCATTCATACATCGAGGCTTGCACAGACGTGGTTTGACGAAATGGGTGTTCTAAAACTGGACTGGCCTTCTCAGAGCCCCGATCTAAGTCCCATAGAACACCTTTGGGTCGAATTAGAGCGCAGATTACATAGCCAGCCAAAAAGATCATCCTCACTGCAAGCACTCCCTTCAGCTGTGATGGACGCCTGGAAGGCAATTCTTATGGTCACCTATCAAATATTGGTGGAAAGGCTGTCATCCGTGCAAAAGGGGGACCAACATCATATTAATATGTGCCTCAGGACGCTCTAAGTCCATACCACTGTGTGTCCGGATACTTTTAGCCAGATAGTGTATATATATATATATATATGGAGAGATATATATATATAGAATTTTATTGAAATCTTTACTTATAAACTAATGAATGAAAAAAACATTGTACTTATCATTTTTATTTACATAAATAAAACATACACATTTTCTATTATCATTATTTTGTAAACCTGTAGAACATTTTACAAAAAAAAAAATAAGCAACATCTATGTTTTTTTTCCAAATCTGTGTTTCAATTTAGATAAAAAGAGATTGATATTATGACAAGTTAAAAAAGGAATGAATGCATTATATCTGAACTGATTATTAATTGAACTTCAAACGATCCTATTGCTTTTATTTACAAGTAAAATAACAGCATAAGTAACTGTTATTCAGTATGAGAAAAAACATTAGTGCTCTTTATATACTTTAATATTATTATAAAATATTCATCTGTAAGAATTTATACTAGTAATATTCAAATGTTCGAGGACTGAGAGTATAAAGGGGAAGTTTTTTGCAGTAGAGTGACAGCAATAACATTTCTGTGTTATTGCATTCTTTCTCTTTTCAAAAAAAAAATTGTTCTAAATCACGTGGTTGGTGGCTCGCCACTGCATCTTATTTTGTAGACAGATGTATTTAATCGTCGGCAATTGAAATAAGTTTTGTTTGTTGAGTGTATAATGGATATTAATTTTTGTGTTCGTTTGGGAAAAAAGGTTTCGAAGACTTTCAAAATTTTGCAGCAGGTGGAAGTTTGTGATAAATTATCGCGAACACAAGCTTTTGAGTAGTACTTACAATTTAGAAAAGGCAGGGAAAGTATCGAATACGACCAACGATCTGGTTCTGGACGTCTGCAGACTTCCTGCAACGCTGAAAACACCGGGAAGGTTTCTGTATAGGTATGTAAAAACAGGCTTCAAACCATAGCAAAATCAGTTGGGATATCCTCGGCTACATGCCAATGGATACTGATTAAAGATCTTAACATGCATAGGGTGCGTCAACATATCATTCCCAGCATGTTAAAAGAAGACCAATCTGAAGATGAAGTTAGAAGTGCTTCGGAGACTCAATTAAAGGACTTGGAAAAAATAATTCCAGAAATGCTTCGATGACCTTTACAGGCCATGGCAAAATTGTGTTGTTACTCAAAGATCTTATTTCGAAGGAGGGTGTCTTTCAGTTGTTTAATTGGTAATATGTTTTAAGCAATAGACTCAGTCCGGAAACTTTTGAATCCTACTACATACTATGATATTGGAGGAACAAAACAATCACAAATAAAGTTCCAAATACCCATATTTAATTTGTTTTCCTTATCGGAAAAACACATTAATACATTTCCTTAAAATAGAATTTTAATTACGATATTTTTTGCTGGAGTACTGTCAGAAAATAATTATACAGCTAAACGTTATTCACACGTAATGAAACTAATTCAAATTTATACACAATTAAAAATAGCAATTCGATGCATGTAAATATCACTAATACAAGCAAGCATAATCACAAAGCTTCTAACTTTTTAAATAATTAATTACATTTCTCAGTATCTTATAGTATTTAAATATAGTAAAATTCTACAAAATTCTAAAAACTAATTTTCACTGCAATTTAAAAATTATTTAACAGAAGTACCTCTCATTAAACAATTTAAAAATTACAAAACTTCCCTAAATTAATGTTGAAAAGTCACACAACTCTTTACATAAAGCATATATTTTATAATGAATAAATTATTGCAAGTAAAAATTTAATACAAATTCAAACAATATTTTGTGACATTTAAAACCATTAAATATTTAGATATTTATTTACTTATTTATTCACCGAAAAAGTTAGACTTTAATTTATCCTAAAGACTTAAACTGCTTTTATTAGTCTCATTTATAGTCCATTAAAATGGAAATTTTCAAACCTTTTAGTTTTCGTTTAGTCAACAACCAGCTTTCGAAATGACATAAAAAGGCTTTTCTTCCTCGAGCACTCAAATTAATTGTATCCATCAGTAATTTTCTTTATTTAACTAAATCTTGAATATCATGGCTTTTACTTCGTGTACATTCTTATTATTTTTCTTAATGCATCTTAAAATTGAAGAGGTTTTTGAAGCTTAAAAATGGGTAATATAATGATCTTTTACACAACAAATGTTTAATCTTTTAAATGACTGCATTTCTTCTTTCATTAAGGTGAGTTTTGATTTCAAATGAATTGCGCATTTTTATCTGGGTTTTCTGGAAGGAAATTGATTGCTTCCTTCATTCTGAAAACATATTTATTTAAAAATAAATTTTCCTGTCTTAAATTGAAAACTATAATAATTTGTCACCAAATATTTTTAAATACTTACTTCTTGATTTTTATTAATGAATATATCATCTATACAGACAGTAAATTAAGGCTTGATACATTATTGTTTCTATCTCTATATAATGGACATTCATTCGATAAAATATTTTATCGTAGAAGATGTTATTTATTTGAATACTAACATATTTATTTGTTTCTGTTTTTCGTTTAGCCATTAAATAGTACACTTTGTTGAAATTGAGAAGCTTAAATATTTTTTTAAACTTAGAAAACTTTAAATGACAGGTACCGCATAGAAAAGAAAGTAATTGCTAGTTTTAAAAAAAACTATTTTAGATGTCTTTATCAGTTAATTATCAGGTGACACAAAAGTCCATTAATATTTAAAAATTCAATAATTCACGAAACAATGTAGGTAGAGAGGTTTTACAGAAACCAAAAAAGTGCGATGATGATCAACAGATGGCGCTTTATGTATAATAAAAGCTACAATTAGCTTGTTAATTCCTTTTTAACACGTAACGATATTCTGTAAAACAAATATTCAACTTGCCAGGTGTCATTTTTCAATAATGCCAGCAATCGAGAAAACAATGTTGAGAACCACCCTGAACAGCATATTTGTAGGTATGGAGAGAAATTTCAGTCGGATATTGTCTCTTAGGAGCCCTAACGATATCAGGCGATTATGGTGGCCTTGAGACTTCAGTTGATCCCAAATACAACAGTCACACGGATTAAGGTCTGGGGACCAGAGAGGTCTGGGGACCAGCTTAAAAAATCAATAATTCCTGACGGAAGTAGAGGCTCTACACGCGATCCTCTCCAAACTATGCTCGCAAGATATCTATCACGTCCTTCTTATGACGATAGAATCGTAAAGTTGAAGTAACAGATGCTTCATTCTGATAGTACAGCTCAACTAACAATGCATTTTCTTGTAAAGTTAACATGCCGCAATTTCTGGTGTGCACCTGTTTCTTCTTTAAATATAGCTTATTTCATACACATTTTGAGTGCGCCATCACTGACGTTTTGATGTCCATTTGTGTAGGACATTTTTGCACCTTGTTTTGGTTTCAATACAATCCCATGTCATTGCAAGCATGTGTATCACTCTTTACTTGTTTTCTTACATTATTTCGTGAATTATTGAATTTTCAAATGTTATTAGCTATTTTGTTTGACTAGTATTTTCAATGCATCTGAAGATATCGTTACATAAAAGTTTAAAATAAACATTTGAAAGGTTTTGATAAAAGAAAATGTATTAAATTCTAACATTTAATAATATATTTTGCTCTGAATTTTTTCATATTTTTTTCAATAAATTCAGAATGATAATCAGTAAATTATACAAACGGTCAAAAATGTGCCTGCGTTTAAAGAAGTTCATTAAAATATGAGAAATATGTGATAAAGAAATGAAATATCCATGGAACTCACATTATGATTTTTATTTAAAATGTCTTATATTTCCATATTTAAATATTAACTTACGAATTAAGTTGCATAACAAGAACAGTGTTCCATTGTTAATCTATGAACTGATTAAGCTAAAAGATACTACTTAAAAAAGCAAAAGCTATTTAACATAGATAGCATGGCGCAGTATTTTTCCACAAATATTGATTTCTGAGAAACAAAGTTTCCATTTGGTGTTCATAAATTTTATCTTCATTTCAAACAAAGAAAAAAGTATTTTTTTCAAAGTTACCTTTTAAAAATAAGCATATAATATTGAACATCAGTCGCGTTACTTGATGTAAATTAACAAAAAAAGGCGGATGTGGGAAATGTGTTTACTTATCAATGTAAATTCTTAGGTTTGCAAAATCTGATCATACACGATACTTATGTATCTCTTCGAATATTTTATATTTATATTTTATTTTTACATTTCACATTTGTTAAAGAATGATTTTATGGAAATATTCAAAGATTGCTTCAACGTTTGATCTCGCTTACATTTCTTGCGGTTACAATAGATTTTACTCTAAAAGGTAAATTAATATGAATTTTTCTATCTACATTATGCTCTATGATATTTATTCATTTGCATTTTTTAGTTCTTAATGATTAAAGCATTCAAAGTGAAGATAAGGAGTTAGTATTTAAGTTTCGAATAAATAATACTTCCAAAATGTTTTTAAGATACTTCTTTGTTCAGTGTTACATTGTCAAGAATTAAGTGTTACTTACACATTTGATATTTTTTTAAAAATTAATTTTGATCTATTCAAAATAGTGGAATTCACCTACATATTGTACACTTTTCATCTCAAGAGAAAGCCGCTTTAGTGATAAAGTGTCAAAAAGAGCTAGATTGATTTAATGGGATTAACTAAATTATTTAATGTAAATAACTTACTTGAAAAAAATTTCCAAATATAAATGCCAGTGGAACCAGTGTGTTGCTATTTAGCAGGAAATATTCAATTATTAATTACTTTGGATCCAATTTCCTTTTTTGTATACTTCATTCTTGGAAATTTTCAATCACAAATGTAACTATTTTAACATTCAAAACATATGGAATAATTACTAAACGGGAATTATACGAGAAGAAACTTCATGATATTTAGTTAATATCACATCGTAGGGCTGTCTTTACTTATGGATGAGACAAATAATCGCTTTACTTAACATTAGAGAGAAACTAATCTTAACATACGGGAGAAATAATTGATTCAATGGAAACAAAAAGCTGCAATCTGTAAAAATAATGAAATTGTAATTATTATATTATCAAATATTTACCATGATTGATATAAGACTTTTGAAAAGGTAAGAGAGGTTGAAGGAAAATAGTTACAAAATATCAAACTCTGTGTTTATTGAGAAAAGACACCAATATAAATCATTAGTTTAAAATTAACTTCTTATATAGAATCAAAATTATGAATATGCTTGGACAGTTAGAAGTTGTACGATTTCTCTTTGCAACGAATCACGTATATTTTAACCAAGGTACAATATGCTATTTTACTCTCAAACTTTAGTTTAACATCCCAACAAGACTATGAAAACCAGATTCATTTAATCTACAGTAGTTCCCATTTACCTGTTCAACGCCTTTTAGAGGAAATAGAAATTAATGTTTTAAGTGTATTGAGTATCAATAGCCAAGTATATGAAATATATATAGCCAAATACTTATCCCTTCCAATTCACAGTCTCTACTAAAGGCTAAGAATGATCTCTCAACTTTGTATAGTAATAAAAATGTTATCAGCATAAATTGTGCACATTCACAGCATTTAATTATAAATAAGAATCAACAAAATTTAATGTTATAATTAATAATTAACAAAATTTAAAGTTATAATTAATAATTAACAAAATTTAATGTTATAATTAATAATTAATATTTAATTGTATGTGTAGATATCTCATTATATATATAAATATATATATATATATGTAATAAGAAATATACATCATATATTAATGTATATTTATGCATATTAATATTTTAAAAGGATTATGAAATTCAAAACTATATTCATTCTTAAGATCGTTTTAAAACTTGAGTTTATGAAACTAGGAAATCATATGTATATTTCTAAATCTTTCTATGAAAAAAAAATTCCATAAAAATTAAACTGTTGTAAATAAAACAAGAACTCCTGCTTTGAAATTACCTTAAAATGATCTAAAATAGCAACAACAAAAAATGTTTTGGAAACTATTTCTTTAAATATAGAGAAGGTTCAAAATTAACTATACATGAACTATGAATAATGTGTCGAAAAGCACCAGAATATATGCGCAAACAATTATAATAAAGGATTATTTAAACTACCTAAACTTGGTTTCTTGAAGTGAGCTTTATGTTTAAGAGTTATATTTTGATTTTGAGCATATTAAAGTGACACACAATTTTTTATCTAAAGAATTTTTAAAAAAATAAATATTTCTCGTTTCTTATGATTTGAATTCTTTCTTTGAAATTTCAAAATATATAGCTGAATCAATACCGTTCTTTAATTAACACGTATCAAATTCTAACGTAAATATAAAATACCATCCTTAAAAATTTGCCTATTCTAAGCAAGAGCCCATTATGCCATTGCCTAAATCCAAACTTGGTAGTGAGTTGATACAAAAAAGGAATTATCAAACATATTTAATCTTTTCTCAGAGTTTTTCTGAAAGGAAAAAATGCTTGGATGAATATTAGATTCTTTTTAAAAAGCTCTAACGCAAGAATTTGATTTCGTTTCGAAATATTTCATAACTTATAAGAATTCTAACTAGCGAGAGTTTCCTTTCTCTAACTAGTTGAACCAGATAAGATAGATTTAATTCTGATTAATAATGCTTCTCTAAGAAATAAAGTAGCTTTTAATTCTTTGTTCTAGGAAATGTTTTTTTTTTTAATTTGCAGAGATTAAAAGGAAGAATAAATCATGAATGTGTATTAAAATATTTGCAAAGGATTTTTTTAATTTGCGGTAATATATCAATTTCGTAGGTCAAATGTATATACATGGCAGGAAAGAGAAATTATTTCTTGAGAATTTCTTTTTAAATTATAATTTATTACAAATAAAATTATTTTATTATGAAATTTTCTCTTAATGACTATATTTTATAATGGATCTAAACACCATACTGTAAATTTGCTTGGAAATTTAAGAATTAAGACATTATTTGATAAAAAAAAGAATTAATGCTAATTGCTGAACCAATTTTGGCTCATTCATCGTGGATTTAAAAAAAAAACAATCAAGCAATAAATCTTTACTGTGTCGTCATACATATATTACAGTAACACTTATTTTTTAAAGTCAAATATTAATAATATGTTTCACTCATTTCACTTTTGCGACCAATTTGAGTTTTCATAATTTAAGTACGAATTCCCCACAAATATTATTTTAAAATTTTACTACTAAAGTCTTTTGTGGGTGTTAAAGTATGAAAAAATTCAGTACGTCGTTATACTTACAGAGATAGTTCAAGATAGAATATTCAGTAAGTTCAACAATTACAATCAAATAGAAAAGAACGAAATTTAACAAAGATTACTGCTCATTAAGTATATATGTATGGTTTTCCAGTTTTTGTTGAGATTAATATATTTACAAGCATTTACTCCATTATACAGACACATAAAAATAGTATATTTTTGAAGAATTCTACAATGTAATATTTTAAAGATATATATAAATCGTATTGTGTTAATGTTAAATACCTTTGTTACATTGTTACATATTTCGGATGATTTAATAGATATGAACATTATTATTTTTTCACATTTGCCATAGTTAAATAAATTATTACTTTTAACTTGCATTTGTATAATATACTTTGGAATTACTACAAGAAAAATATATTAAGTGAATTGATAGACGACTATATCATTGTCTCTTAAATAAGTAATGCCATCCTGTAAATGTGTTTTGTCCTTAATATTCTTCACTACCTTTTAATATTACTCAATGGACATGCAATTTATTTGTTTATAAAAGACTATGTTTATTCACATTAACCATATTATGGATTTGTTTCAAAGCTATTAGAGAGCAAAAAAACTTGTGACAGTTCTAAACCCTATCCAGCTTAATGAAACGTTTTCCCTGAAGAACAATATAAAGTACTTTATAGCTATTATGATACAGACGTTCATAAAGGAATAACAGAAAACAAGTATTTATTGTCCCATCATACGCAATGCTTCTCTGGTGGGACATAACGCTTCTCTAAGGGCTAAAAGTACTTGTAATATTTCTTCTAAACTCAGTTGTACTATATCCTTCTTATGAAGATATTTTCTTAGATATACTTCCAATTTTTTGAGCAAAATTATAAATTGTTTCAACAGTATTTAATACGATTTGTATGAGTAATTTAATACATTTTTTATGTTTTGTTATTCAGGCACTATTTAGTTGTATTTTTAGACAGATAATTTGAATTTAATAACTAATTAGTGAATAACATTTATTCAAAACAAATACTATATTTTGACTAAATTAAATTTTTGAATCTCTAAAATTTAAAAGTGTGGAATATTTCAAAAACATCAGTAAAAACGTCCCAGGTTGCAAAACACCATTATTTCAAAACAAATTTATGTTCCTTAGTGCTCACACATATAACAAAAGACAATGGAACAGTTCTTATAAAATTCCAAATGATTTTAACTCTACGCATGTTAAAACATAACGTTTGGTTGCATTGCTTTTACTATAAAGACTTCAAACAAGCATTTAATAATATTATAGTGTGTTAGACGTTAAAAGATTAAACTAATGTGTTAAGTTCTGGGTTGGGTTCAATGAAATCTCTGTTAGTTTGGCAATTATTTATTAATTTAAGTTAGGTTAGACAAATACAACTTAAAGCATTAACAAAAACAAAGGGGCAAAGAACCATGGAAGGTTTTTCATAGCGACCACATTGTATCCTCACCTGGCCTCTACTGAAGAACGTTGGCCTATAGAGGGCGCTTCTGCTGGTTATAACAAAAGCTTTTATAGAAACTATAGAATTCACAGAACATTTATTTTCCTAAAATTTGCTTAAAATCGAGTATAATTTGACATTTTGATAGGAAAAAAATGAAATATTTAAAAAAGAAATAATCCTCCAGAATATAATATCGTTTGAATTAAATAAATATAATACTGCTATCCGTGATCAAAAACAGAAATGAAATTGATTATGGAATTAAATACTTTTAAAATAATTCAGCATGTTTTCCTTCATTTTACTGGAAGGCATAGTAGCAAGATCCCTGTAAATAATAAAAAAAATGATGGGAATGAAAGATGATATTGAAATTCAAACAGAATCAAGAGAAAAGGCCGTTCTTTAAACATTAGTCAAAAGGAGAATTGCAACATTGAAAAAGATGTACTCTCGGAATGCCTCACTAAATATTTTCCTGAACTAATTTCTAATATACCTACAAACTTTATTCAATGTTTAATGCTCCCTTTTGAGATACTAAACGAGATAAACGGTTGCGAAAAAGCAGATAGGATGAGAAAATTTCCTTTCTCTGATATTCAAGGAACACTCACTCTCTTTGCTTTTCCTTCATCAAATATTGTCATTACAAGGTTCTTTTAAAGTACACTTGGTATTCATTAATTGCTTTAGAGTGATCTTTACATTAAAGAAACATGTTTTAATTAGTTTTTACTAAATATACTACATATAAACTAAATTTAAAAATTATTAAATAGTTTATCATTTTTTAAGATTAGAAATGTGAGGCTATAGCATGATTTGTGTTATTTTTTTTGACAATTTATGGGTTAATCTATTTTTTACGTTTACGTTTATGTACATGTTTCTTGAAATATAATTGCAAAATTTTTTTATTTTAAAAATATAATTTTATTAAAATTTAATCAATTTTTAAATAAGTTTAATACCAAAAATGTTGACAAATATAAAATTATTTTTAAAATGTCATACATAAGATCTTGTTTCACTTGTTGTTTGCATACAAAATGTTAGAAAAGAATTATAATAAAATATTATAAAATTATGTGAAAAACACATTTCTCACAATACATAAATTAGTTCTTTCCACAATACTGAAAATAATTGTTGCTCATGAAATATAAGACATAGTGAACTGAAATGAAATTGCTTAACCAATAATCTATTTTTACAACAGCACATATCATAGATATCATTAATTTACGCTTTGATTTTTTTTATCTAGTGGTATTCGCACTAAGTCAGTTAATCAATCTAAAAAAGGAACTTTTTTAAAGATATCCATCAAAATAAACGTCAGTTGCCTCATGCTGCTAAATATAGGGTATAATATTTGCTGTCCAAACTCAAACAAGAGTATAAACAATAAATGACTCCTCTTTGTTAATGATAACTAATATATTGAACTAATTGATAAATGGACTTGTATATTTTTTACTTCAAACTTCTTTGCTTTACTTTCATTCCAGTTAAAATTGTAGTTTTCTTGTACAGATGGTGAATTCAAAGTAGGTCCCACAGTCTGGAGGACTAGTCTTGAATATTTTGTAGTAATAGTGACCTACAACTATCTTTAAAATATTTTACTTTTGAAAAAACTCGGTTCTTCCTGCACTCCAGCAATTTTCAAGAGCACTGCTGGAAACAATTATTTTACATTCATGTATAAGGCATCCTGTAATACTGTTCTTACATCAACTGATGGTGTAGGGAGGCTCTTGGTTTTCTATTCAATATAATATTTTTTAGAATTATTTTATTGTTAATTCTATGAAAAATAAATCTGTATTTGCAACGTAGAGATTACAAATTAAATAATATACATCAGCGTTTCTCAAATGGGGGAGGGGGGACACGTTCCCCTGGAGACGTAATAACACTAGTTGGGGGGGGAGAGCATTTAAAAAAGTCGAAAGCGAAAGATTATTTAAAAAAATTATTACCTTTCTGAAAGGAAGTAAAACGAAATGCATTTTGACATAATAAAAAAATAAAATATACATTTACACTGACATAATACACTTATAAATGTATCAGTGCTGCACAATTTATTTGATAAATAATTTAACAATATTAAGTTAAGATCAAGTTTAATAATTACAAGTGACACCCCGGGCTTGTGTAATATATAATATTATGTATAAAAATTAATACTTATCTTGGTAATTTGTTCGGTTTATAAGTAAAATCGTTTTGTAGCTTTAGCGTCAAAGTATTGTATAATTGAATTCAATACGTTGCAATTGTATGGAGGGGAAGGGGGATTAAAATAATGATTGAAAATTGGATCGCCAATATTGAAAGCTTGAGAAGCAGTTATATACATATATTAAATATCTGCTGATGAAAAATCAATTA
Source organism: Trichonephila clavata (assembly GCA_019973975.1). NCBI lineage: Eukaryota > Metazoa > Arthropoda > Arachnida > Araneae > Nephilidae > Trichonephila > Trichonephila clavata. The sequence goes on along the minus strand of BMAO01005082.1, from coordinate 87,657 downwards.
GTATTATATGTTGTAAGAGAATATACGTTCATTTTAAAATTTAATTCTTTTTTAACTGAATACGGTTATTTTCTAACCATTCAAAAATCATGCAAACTGATAAGTTTTAAAATATTGTAAACGTAATTTTGAAAAGAATAGTTTAAAAAGTTTATTATTTTTAATTAATTAAATGATATGAATATTAGTATTTCCTTAATTGGTTTTTTATGATCTTTAAATTTAAATTTGGTATTAGTTACACATCATTAAATTTAGAGTTTAACCCATAAAATTCCCAATAACTTCATTGGAAATGTCAAAAGCGTCCTGTTTCTCGAATGTTCCACAAGGGTACTAGAAGGTAAAACTTTTCAACAACATTAATGCATCATACGCTTTATCAAATTCCTGGGTTATCTCGACACGTTCTAAAACAGTGCTGCTGTCTAGTACGGAAATTATTCATGAAGCACTAGTCAAGAGGCACTTTCCTCGAGATTACAAATTTAACAAACCGGTCACGTCCGTGGGAGGACTTAACACAGAGGTTAAACTTAAAGATTCTTATTCTTTTGAAATTATTGAAGCAACCCTGAATTCACACATACTCACGCAGCGTAGGATAAGAGGATATTTGGGTAGAGACAGAAACTTGTGAGCTGAGTATTCATCTAGAAAGTTAAGAATTTAGGAAAGAAGATATTGCATGTATGACTTTAAGATTTAGCTAAGAATGTTTATTAGATAAGTGCAATTAACAAGAGTGGAATTTTATGACATAATTCGCTGACCATAAGTTATTGGATTCCTTAAACATGTAAAAAGAAAATGTTCCTTATTCATATCAAAGGGGAATATGATTTTTTAAATTAGATTGTACTTAAAATTTAAGATGTTTAATATGATTCAAAATACTTTTAATTTATCTGAACTCATTGGGGATCACTGGAAGTAAAAGAAATCTTTTGAAATTTAGATTAGAATGTTTCACATTCGATATTTTTTATATTTTTATAAAAGTAGTTTTCGTTTTGTTTTTATAGAACCAATGTCTTATGTTGATAAGCCTTATTTCTAAATAACAATCTCTTCTAACTAACAAATTTATTTGTTCTACATTAAGAAACGTGCAAATTAAACACAAAATTTCTTCAAGAAATTTTGAAAATTTTAAAATTTTCCATTAGTTTACACGTAAGATGCATTGATTTGATATTAATAAGTACTGTAATTGTTTGACAAACAAATCCCATGTTTTGTGACCATTTTAAGAAAATCAATTAATTTTTTTATTTCAATTTTTAAATTTAAATATTATTTATACTATGTGAAACACTTTCCTAAAAATATATTTGTACCTGTAATTAAAGATATTTCTCTTCTTTAGATCTTTATTTTAATTTCATTTATAAAACAAATTAAATTATCAAATTTACCTTTACTAACGCATGTTTTATAAAAATTTAGCAAATATACTCCTTGTTATGCAAATTACATTATATATTCAGTTTAATGATATGTGCAGAAACAGCACAAATGCTATAAGCGACATATTTTATGTTTTTGAACCACGATAAAATGACGAGATACCTTGCAATGGGTTCCTACAAGTATTTTCTTTAAATGGTTTTTCGAGATGATTTACTGAGATGTTTGAAATAAGAACTTCACTTACGAAAGAACCGTGATATATGCCAAGGAAAATTACTATTATAAGGGTTACTTAGATGTGTGAAAAGTGGACAAGTTCAATAATAAGAATGATTTTAGTGGAAATCGAAAGAAATCACTTTGGGTGTAGTATCACAGGTCTCATTATTTCCGCAGCAGGTCTGTGTCTTCACTCTAAAAAGAACGAAGTTGATTCTTGAAAATTTTTTGATCAGCTTCCTTCAATTCATAGTACAAATAGAAACGTAAAAATCTATCTAAAGAGACCTAAAGGCCTAAAAGTCACAGGATAACTGATCCATATTGTACGGTGGGTGTTCTAACATTCCCCAAGGTTTTTTTTAAAGTTGCCTTGGTTTCACGGGAAACGTGTGAGTGGATATTGTGATGGAGATCCGATATCGTTTACTGCCCTTCTCGAAATTTTTTACACCAACTGTTCCAAGACGTTCAATCTAAACAGTGCTCGTCTTAGGCTACCACTATCCGTCGATAAATGTCCGCATTAAACTCACCTCCTACAATTAGAAACTCTAAAACTGCACGTTATTCTCATATGACAATGCTCTCTGAACTCATTCTTGTATGACACGATTTTATTTTCAATTTAATTTTCTCTACCACTAACAGGTTTCATTGTTAAACATCGTATGTGGTGTACACTTCCTACTGTCCTTCGTGTCCGTGTTTGATGGCTCTGTTTTAGCTGCACTAATTCAAACGCATTTGCATCTGTCCCTTTATCATTGGGGCAACCCTTATAATATAAAAGTAGAGTGGTTGTATGAGAAAAGAAGTAAGTGCAGGTAATATTGGGGGGAATAATTAGACGGCGTTGTAGTAGCATTCATGAGATTTATCAGAAGAGATTCAAAGCATACTCTGTCTGAATTGGGAATCCTGTTCTTAGAAGTTAACTGCTTAGAGATTCCTGGATAATTATGTATCAATGTAATAATGATTATATAATATAGTATTACGTTAAACATCTCTACATTTTTGTGTTGTTTTATACTTACTGACCAATAATTGAATGAACTAGCTAAATATTAAGTATGGTATTTATTGAGTAAATATGTATCTCATAAATAAAGCATGTTCCTCACAACTTGAGCTGTCACACCAGATTTCCATACCCTGCTAATATGAAGATTTTAAGCACCAACAGATTTCAAATGCATGCTTCAACCGGATGATTCTTAAGTGGAAAAAAATCTCATGAAGCTTTAAAACTATTTATCGATGAAATTGAGTTATAAATCCAAAATTTCAAATTGATCAGTTTTACGAATGTTTTCTTTAATTCTATATTAATAGCTTTTACTTTATGCAAAATACAGCATACCATATTAAGCGAAGTAACTTCAACTTCTTAATATTATCTTTTCCTACCCAAACTGATTTCCACTTTTAAATTCTAATGCTTTCTTTTTTCTCCTTTACCCTTTAAAAAAGTTTGGCTAAAAACTTGTAAATACTTCCTGGAAGAAGCTTGTCGGCAAAATACATCTGCATATTTAGTCTAAGTGGTGTTTAGCAAACCAGCTATTCCGTGAGATTTTTACTGACCCTCTACTCACCCCACCCCCTTATCAATCCGCTTTCTTAGAGGATGTTAATCTCACCCTTCGCCAAGAAATCACTTTACTTGGAAATGACTTCATTCTGTTATCCAAGTTGTTTGCTGATGGAAAGGAAGCAACTTTTCGATCCGACTCAACTCCTTTTCTAAAGGGGGTAGAGAATTTATTATACCTAATGGCTTGTGCGAGGAAACGATTTACTGAGGAGATAAACTTTATTTATGACGCCAAGTAAAGAAGAACACGGATTAAGTGCACGGTTTGAGGCTTTAAAAGATTTTACAGGGGGGAAGTGTGAGAAGATAAAAAAATAAAATAAAGCGTCCCGAAATAAGTTACGTGGTGAAATAATAATCTGTTTCGAAACTGCAGAGAGATAGACTCTCGCTAATCGATACTTTAAATGGGAAACTGTTTCTCTTGGAAATCTATCTCTTGGGTTTAATATTCTCAACTCCTTGTGAAAACTAAGCCGAGTGAATTTTTTTGAAGAAATGATGGCGATGAAGATAGAGGTTTTCCGAAATAATATTCTGTGGAAAGATGTATGGTGGTGTAAATTATTTTGTAAAATATTGAGGGTGAGAGAAGTTGCTGAGGAATAGAAATCGTTCATCTTTTGTAATTGCGGAATCGTTCTCTTAGGGGGGAAAATGGATTTTTCTTTTCATAGATTTAAAATTTATTTTCTAAGAAATTTATGAGTTCGCCTATAAATCTGAAAAATATGTTTTCTTATAAAGTCCATTTTTATGGAAATTTTGGTGGAAAAGGTCTAGCATTAGAAATGCATACATTTAAAGAAAGTATACCACCCATCTAGTATAGGTGCTTAGTGAACCTGACTGCGGTGCCGTAGGGCTTGGATTCGAATCCTGGAGAAACCTTGAATGTTTGTGAATGTATAGTGCCTTCGCGCGGCATGGGGGTTCTCAAAATTGCCGTCGAGCGGCAAGTCCTCTCTTGAAGTTGGTGGAAGGGGAAGAGAGGTGGGATGTCATTGACCGCCATCAGGGTGTTCTCCCTCAAAATTGGAGTGGACCCTAGAAAAATTGCACTGTGACCTGCATGGTGCTCAAAGCACAGGATAACGACAGGCGTAAAAATCAAGCTCCTAACAGCGAGGAATTTCGTGGTTCCTGATCTGACGTTACTATCGATCAGGTAGCATTATTAACAACAACAAAGCAAGTGTGATATTAAAATATCCGATCCAAATACAGATTTATTTAACACATATAGAATTAATTTACTACAACTTAGAATCAGTAGTTATAATGTTACGTTTTTAGTATTTTTAACTTTATAAATGCCTATATATTGTCGAAAATTTAAGTGTGTTTTTTTCCGGGGGGGATCGTACGATGATTCCATTTTTTAAGTAGTAACAGGTGTATTAATAGACAAGGACGAACAAATGACTACGCAAAGATAAATTGACGTATATAAGCAAACAAATATTATAACAGATATTTTACATAAATGAAAATGAACTCGTTTTAAACAAGCCTTACAGCGCTAATCACAAAGTTCTCTAGAACACTGCAGGCACTGAAAAAAGTACTTCTCTGATCGTAGTCAATCCACAAGCAGATTATGATTTTGACTAACTGAATTTTTAACTCCATCGACCTTAACATAGCTTCATGAAAATTTCCGGAAGAATCGACCCCAGAGACATCTTGAAAGATCCTTAGTGATATAATTTTTCAAAAAATTAGTTGCTAAATTCGGTAAAGTCACCCGACTTGTGAACTTGGTCACATCTTTTGTATGGCTGCAATTTTCTTAATTTTCAAGTTCATGCAGGGAAGAAAACTTACCCTGTAAAACTCAATTTCTCCCTCTGAAGAGTACCACCACTGGGAAAACAGCACACGGAGGTGTTTCAATATCAACATTTAGGGAAGTTTTTCATTATTTTTTTATTTGAAATTCGAGGAAACTCATTGATAGTATTTAGCTACTATAAAACCGATTTGTGCATACGCGTTTAAGGGAGATGTTTAATTTTTATTAGGAAGTATAAACACACTCATATATGTATCAAACATTAAAAAATACATCCTTAAGTTATAATAATTTTAAAGCAGTTTAAAACTTTTAAAAAAAGTAACGTGATTACTTGAGATATACCTACTTTCTGTATCACTTTATATTGTTACTGTGCAGCTGAAATACAGTTGCATGCATAATGTTTCATTATTCCAGGAACAAATAAAATATAGGGTGTGCATATGAAATACATTACTAGACCTAGCTTCGAAAGATATTGATTACGAGATACTACCTTATTATTATTCTTGAGACTCTATATTCCGAAATTACAATATTTCCGCTGAAAGTTGTAAGAAAATTTTCTGAAAGCATAGATATTCTTATCATAGTATCGAAGTTTATTAGAATTATTTATGATGTAAGAAAGAAAGTGTTTGAAATTTTCTATATTTGGCAGAGTTACATGATGTGTCGAAGGTATTTTTTATTATTACATTGTTCGTATAAGTTATGGCATGACAATTATAGAATAAAAATAAAAAACAAGTACCTTAAATAGAATCATAATTTGAAGGGATACTACATTAAATATCATAAAATAATGGAAATTTTCATACCATGATCAAAATGCATATTTATTTTTGTTAAAAACAGCACTCATTAAAGTTTTTCCCAATAAACTTTTTATGTGCATTCATAAGTACACACACACGCACGCACGCGAGCACAGTTTAACCTCTTGAGACCCGAGAAGTAATTCCTCGATATATTTGTCAAATTTTCTTGGTGTGTAACTTAAAATGGAACTATTAAAAGAAAAAATATATAAAAAGTACATTTTAAAAATTTTATTTATGTTAATTAAGTGGTACCCAAATGGGTATCGGGGAACTGCATGCATATAATGTAACAATATTTAAGTAAAGAGTTATATCGAGATATATAGTTTTTTAAACAGTTATTTGTTATGGAATTCAAATTTTGTAAGCATCTCCCTCTGGATTTTCCTGGGCCTCCTGGAAAGCGACACTTCATTTGATTTTCTCTTTTTACATGTTCCGGAAAGTGGCCGATTCCGTCATACCGTACATCATTCACAGGCAAAGGAACAATTTGTTGTTTTCTTTGCGTTGAGGTCTTTCCTGCACGGCTTCTTCAGAAACTTCTGCTTTTATTAAGCTCTCAGCTATCACAAGCTTGAAGTCTATCAAATGAAGTCTATTTCTTAGAGGAACTTTACATTCCTTGCAATGACGAATATACATAATCCAAGCATTGCAGGTGGCCATATTCAAAAAATGTGCAAAGACACGCATTGTCCCTTTCTTGGTCCGTGTGGATATCCGGTAATATGAGATTAGTCTGTCCATCATATCAACACGTCCCATGTAAGTATTATATGACCTTACAATAGCAGGTTGTCTGACATCTACTCTCTGTATTTGTTCTTTCGCCCACCTCTTGCAGCTGCCATCAGGTTTGATACCAAATTCACTTGACAAAAGAAGTACAGATGTCTTGTCTTTCCATTTAACAAGACAAGCTTTTCTATCCTCACATCATCGAGAAACTGATGAACCTCTCTCCATACAAGTATCTTTGGGAAAGCTTTCGACGACACCATCAGTACGGTTGGTCATTACAGTGCCAGTTAAGTATACGTTTCTACTCACGAGGTAATCTAAAATTGCTAGTCCTGTAAAATATCTGTCGGTGAATAAATGGGTTACTTTTTCTGTTGGTATACTATCAACCAAATGTTTCGCAATTGCTCCTCCAAAACCATATAATTGCTTGTCTTCAACTGGAACTGTATCAGCTCCTGTGTAAATTAAATAATCCAAACATGCCCATCTGGTGCAGCAAGTACAAATTTTTTTAATCCTACAGGGTTTGGCTTCGATAATAAGTATTGTCTCATAGGGCATCTACCAGAGAACGGCATCATCTGTTCATCAATTGACAGACATTCTGTTCGAGGAAGTTTCAAACAGGCATTTCTAAATCACTTCTAAAATCAGAAGTATTTTCTGGAATATTTTCAAAGTCTGGATCATCAATATCGGAAAGTTCACCATCACTTTGTTGAAGCAATTCTTGGATTTCTGCATCCGTCAAATATTTTACTAAAAAAAATGAAACCCATACATAGTGTCGCCGCTCTACTTTGATTCCAAGGTACCCAATCGGGTACTTTTGTTTCAAAGTGAAAAATATCGTAAATAAGCACAAAGTAAATTTCTAAAAATGCATGTAGAATAAAGCTTATACACACTTCTTAGTTGCAAAAAAGAGTAAAAACCTAATTATTATATTTATTAATATTAAAAAAATGAATCAACTTCCCAGTAGCCAGTTGAGTCGCTATTTTCTTCCGTTTCTCTACTTTAAAGCTATATGAATCATTTTGTCTTCAATATGGTACTGCCATCTCTTAACAGGCATCAAATTGGAGTCTTGCCTAATTGGGTATAATGGGACTTAAGTCGAATAAACCTTTTTTTTTTATTGGAACAAATGCTAATCTATGAAAGTCCCCAAATGGGTACCGAGGGTCCCAAGAGGTTAAAGCATGTGAGCTTTTAAAATGAATATTTACTAGTGATAAATATGTTATTTGATTTCAACAAACGAATTTATTTTTAAATTTTATGTATTTGAAGTACATTAGATGAAAACATATATATATATAATTCTTATATATATATATACCATATATATATATATATATCTTATAAATTCTATAAATAATAATTTCAAAATCCATTCCTATCACTGTTTATTTATACAAATTAAAACACTTGGCAAAAACTTTTCAAAATACATTTGGTAATATAGCGGTCCCGAAAATTTCAGTTAATGGGGATCGAAGAATTGATGTGTTTGCGAAAATGCCGTGTGTTATCGAGAATGGGATTAAAAAGGAATAAGTACGGTCGCTTCCTCAGAAAGTATTATATTGCACTTGTATGCATTGCTTGCTTGAGAGAATAACAGAAAATAAGCTACCCAAATACTATTAAAAAGTAGTTGCTTAATGAAGTCATAGAGCATTTACTACATGAAAATGAAAATTAATGAGCAGAGAGTTTACAGTAATTTACCTGATTGGTCACACTTTAGAAAAATGCTTTATAAAGATACAAAGCTGTCTATTATGAAATTTAAGTATCTTACTTTATAAAAACTGTCTATTTTTTTTAAAAAAAATACCTGTGAGATAGAGGCCGAGTTATATCCGTATAGCCGGGTTATCGAGTACGGAGTTTTGGGGACTCTACTGTATTGATATACAGTCGACTCTTGATAATTCAAACATTCGATAATATGAACCTCTCGATAATTCGAAGTATATTCCCAGTCCCTAGAAAAACTCTTGATATTTCAAATTAAAACAATACGCTTTGGTACACTCGATTTTCGAAGTAAAATCTACGGCTGTCCAGACTACAACACGCTATAATTGGAAGTTATATAAAACTCTCAACCTTTCGAACACTCACTATCATGTCGAGTCCTGTAGCAAACAGGTTGGGTCTTACAAGTTTTGCGTTGTGTTGTCTCTGCGTGCCTCCCTTGTAACGTAGCCCCTTTGATGACCATCTGTCCTCAACCTCTTCTTAGTGTTTTCATGTTTCTCAGGCAAAAAGACACACACTTTTCTTGTTTTCATTCCTTTAAGTGGACAATATACCAACCGCATCTATTGTCAGCTGCCCACATCTTTCGTTTAACACGTGGCCATGCTACACATGTATTCAGAAAGGATGGTCCGCTATTGTGAAGAAGAGATGCATAGGATGGTGTATGAATGTATTGAATGTGTTCTTTTAATGCAGGACTTTTAACTTCCGTAAAAGATTTATACTGTATAAAGAATAATTTTAAAAAAAATATTTTAAAATAATTTTATGCATATACACAATTGTTGTTTTATTACATAGCTTCAAATTTAAATGTGTCAGAAAAAAATTCTCTTTGTGTATTTTGGGAATTTTTTTCTACCCTCTTGATAATTCAAACTCTAGATAGTTCGAAGTTTTTCATTGGTCTCTCCAACTTCAAATTATCGAGAGTGGACTGTATTTATAAATAAAAATAGTGATTTAGCCATACATAAATATGTAAAGTACATATATATTTAAATATTTATCAAACATGGTATAAAAGATAATCAAATGATGTTGAAGACAAATTAGAATATCCAATTATAATGATTTAAATGTGCATAAATATGCGTTCCAAACTGCATAAACGACAAAACAAGGTCTTTTATCTTTTTAATGAAAAAAAAAAGTAATAAGTGTGTATTTTGCATTGAAACAATTTTATCATTCAATGTTGTTTTATACCTACCAAGTAAAACAAATTTTTTCAATTCTATAACGTCATGCATATATATTTAACGCTTGCAAATGATTTTTAACATACTTTTAAAATGAATGCCTTGAGTTTTTGTTAAAGGACAGAAAAAATGAAGAGATTTGAGACCAAAAAGTTTAAAAGCATCATGCCTTTTCTTTGAAAAAAACAAATATTTTCTTTTATGTACTTCTTATAGTATAACTCATGAATTTCCTTTTTTTCATATTATTTCAAATCCAAAAATAAAAAAGACGAGATTTTAAAGCAGAGCTATTATGGAAAGTCTACTAAAAATTTAAAGATAAGAACAGAAAATTATTATTTTGCTTGATATTAAAGCAGGGCTTTTACTACGGCGTTCTATAAACCATTAAAAGCGAAAAAGTTTCTTATTACTTAAGGAAGTAGAGAAAGAAAAAAGCAAGAAAAAAGTTGTACACAGAATTTACTCCCATGAATAAAAAATATTCTAAATAAGCAAAAACTTCGTACTTCACTCTTTCACGGAAGAATTTAAAAATTAGCTTAGAATATTTCTTACGGAATGTAGTTAAACTTTACTACTATTTAAAATGTTCGCATTCAAATAGTGCTTTTGGGAATAATTATTCATAAAACCTTCTCACAAAAAATCAGAATTAAAAAAATATATATTTGGAGAATTTTTTTATCATCATACGTGTACTCCTTCAGGAACACTTTTAAAGAACGAAAGCTTTTAATTTAAAATTTCTGAAGTTTGAATGTTATAAATCCCTAAAATAAATTTAGCTTTATAAACGTAATAATTATTAAATTTAAAAGTCAAACTCGGGTTTCTAAAACTAATATAGTATGTATATATATTTATATACATAAAATGTGTCCAGCAAAATGATTGATGTTCATAATCAATAAATAATATTTCTCAACTTTTACTACATATAAACTCTTAGAAATCTTCAGTTACACCAAATCCATCACATATTTTGAGGTTATATAAGAATAAAAAGATACTTTTTTAAAAAAAAGTGTGATAATTTGAGCAAAAAAAAAGCTAAGGAAACAGCAATCTATTTACTTAACTTAAGATAAAAATAAAGATAAGAAATTTAATCAAATACTTCAAATACTCGGAAAAACTACAAAGAAATCTGCATTCGTTAGAAATTTAGAAGTCGCGAACCATTTGAAAAGAATCTGGAAACCTAAATTCAGCAGTTTTCCTAACCTATTTCAATCTAGTGCAGGGGTCGGCAACCGATGGCACGCGTGCCAGATTTGCACGTGCTACAATACTCAGTGGCACTCTGCACAATTGTGTAAATTGTTCAATTTTTAGGTGTATGGCAGTTGATAAATTTATTATGGACCATATTTGACAAGCATCTTCAGAATTGTGGACATTTCAGGAATTACGATAATTTAAAAGATAAATTTATAGCCATATGTAAATTATTGAATGTCATTGTTATAGAGATTTAATTGTTTGAAGAGAGAAAATTACATATATTCTGGTTTCTGCTTTTGGTTCTACTGAGTAAAAAACTTTCTGAGTATTCTGAGTAAAAAACTTTCCTCATATGAAAAATATTTCGAATCCACAAAGAAATTGTTTGACAACTGAATGCTCAGAATCGTGTCTAATGGAAAGTCACACATTACACCCCTGGTATTGTGATACGGAAATATATAAAGCGGTGCAAGCATTAGGTTTGCATTAAAATTTTTGTTTATCCTTTTATTTAATTATAATGAGGGGAAAACTTCTATTTAATGATGCTTATTTCTTATTTTAATAAATCTTTTTTAAAAATATATAATATAAGTGCAATTTTAACGTTTTAATTTTTTTAAGAAACAGTTATATTTTATGCTGTTTAGTTTTATGTTAAGGAATATCTTTAAAGAATTCAAAATTAATAAAAAGTGAAATTATTAATTTAAATAGCTGATTTCTATTCTCTAACTCTGCATGCGTTATCGCGGGACCCGAATTATTTCAAAAATGCCCTAATGTGTGGCACAATGAATCATGGTAGCTTGGTCTGGCACAGCTAAAAGTTTGACGACCCCTGATCTATCGCCTCATTGACTCTTAATTTTTCCAAACGTTGATTTTTTTTTACAGTTTCTGTTTCCTTAATTTAAAAGACACCTACGCATTTACTAAAGTAATTCAGTTTCCATTTAAAAACAACCTTCTGAAAATTTTAAGTACACTCTCATTTGTCAGCATCATTATAACGAAGTGACAAACAAAAGCAAAAATAGATTTCCTTCAAGAAACTAAACCCGTTAAACCTCAGCAAATTGGTACGACTTAAGATATACTCGTGTTTGTATCTTTTATTTTTTTTCTCACAGCTTTAAGCATCAGATTGATTTCCTAATCTCATCCACGTGATCGATTTCTCTCAAAAGGATCATGGAAAGAATTTCAGAAGCTTAAAATATTTGCTATCGCTTTCTGAATCTGAAGTGAAAGAAGGAGAGAAATGGTTCTGTATTTTGGGAAAAGAGAAAGAGAGGATTCTGAGGAGTAGAAAAAATATTTTTCTTCTTTCTTTAATCTCTTTTACTCTGTGCACAACGTAACTTCTTGAAAACGGAAAATAGAAAAAAAAGTGGTAAGAAGTACAGTTACAGAAAAAGAGAACACAAAAATTACTTTTCTCTATTTGTACAAGAATTTGAGACGCGTTAAATACCATCTTTCGTATCTTTTAAGTATGAAATATATATTTCACAGATTCTCTATTCATCCGTTACATTTTTTCGCAAAGCAATAGTTATTTTTAAAAAGAACGCTAGAGAAGCAATATAATTTTTTTTAAATATTACAATAATACTTTAGTTTTAAATGTTTTACTTCAATTTGACGTACTTTTAATAAATAACTTTTGAAACTTTTATATAGCTTTAATACATTAGTAAAATTTTAAATAATCATTAATCTTGTTATAGGCAGTTTCTTCTATTTGTTCCATTGATTTCTTTTTCTCAAAACTTTACATCAAAAGCAGGAGTTCTAAGTTTATTTGAGAGTTTCATATAATTCCACTTCACCATTTCCTCATAAAAAATAAATAAATAATTTAAAAAAATAAATAGATAATAAATAATTTATATAAAGCAAAAATAGAAAACAGAAGCATACTTATTTTAAGTATACATAATATAATGTAACATAATATATATATAAACCAACCGCATGTGTTTTTTTCCTGTAGCAATGCTTTTAGTGTGGGAATGGTTGGATTTTAAAGGCAAAGTTCGCTTCCCTGGGGGAACTTGAATAATAAGATTATGGGAATGATAGAAAATGCGAGCAAGGTTACTGATTTGTAATTTTAATGCTCTTGGCGAGAGTTTTGGTGAGAAAAACGATATCGCAAGGGAACCATCGAGTTGGCTCCAGGATAGAACTTTCTAGAAATTTCCACGGGGATATGAGGACTTTTGAAGCAAAGGTCGAGACAGTTGAGAAGAGAGTGCGGTTCAGATCAGAAAACGAACACATCTTTATATACAGTAGTGGCAAAAAGCCCTGAACACACTCATTTTTTAGCGTAATTTTTGTGTTTGACTTCATTTTTCGTTGTGAAATTATCGCACTATCTTAAATATTGTTATTGATTTTAATGTATTTTTTCATACTGATTTCAAATCTACAACTAGTTTCTTAATGACTAAAGTATTTTTGTAGTATAGCTGCCTGAACACAATAATGTGAAATATGTGCAGAATAAAACAATATAGAATAACATAATATGCAAAGAAAAATAACACGAAAATTGACAAATACGGTATATTTAATAAGCATTTTGAAAATTACATTGTTGTCACATGTTAGAAAATTAATATTTTATGGGCCAGCCATTTACTTTAATTACGGCTCTACATCTTTCTGGCATGGAATGCACCAATTTCAAAAGAAGATCTTTCGTGACAATATGGTTGAAGGAAAATATTAAAGCTTCAATTAATTCACGTTTGTTTGAAGCTTTTTTCTTTGAAATTTCATAACCAATTTTAAACCATAAGTTCTCTATCGGATTAAGGTCGGGAGACTGTCCTGGCCAGTTCATTCTATTCACAGTATGGTCTTTCAACCATTTCTGGACTACCTTTGCACGATGACAAGGGACGTTATCGTCCTGAAAAATCCATGACTGATTCCCAAAAAGATCTCTTGCAGTTGGTAGCAATTTATTTTGTAGTATTTCAATGTAATCCCTGGATTTCACTGTTCCGCTAACAATATGAAGTCTTCCAACACCATGAGAAAACATGCAACCCCATACCATCAATTTTGTCGGGTACTTTACTGTGGGCTTCAGACACTGAGGGCTGAATTCCTCATGAGTGCGTCGTCTTACATGTTCACTACTTTGGTTGCCAGAAATACAAAACTGACTCTCGTCACTAAATATTGCATTTTCCCAGTCTTTAATAGTGCATAATGAATGTTCCCTTGCCCACGTCAATCGCCTCTTGCGTTGAAATTCAGTCAGTAATGATTTTGGGCGCGCTTTACAGCCTTGTAACCCAATTTCCAGCAGTGTTCCTCTAACATTTCTTCAGCACACACTCACATTTGATGTCAAAGTCCATTGTTTCAAAATTTGCGAGGAATTAAGCTTTCTGTTTGAAAGTGAAATTCTGTGCGATAACCTGTCTTCACGTAAAGATGGTTTTCTTGGTCGTCCTGATCACCCCCTGTCCGCAATAAAATTTGTTTCAGAAAATCTTTTCAAAGTTCTCACAACAGTAGAAAGGCCACATGGTACTTTAGCAGCAATTTGACGCATAGAATAACCTTCTTCCTTTAAGTGTATTATTTTGTACCTTTTATTCTCAGGCAGATATGAAAATTTGGCCATAATTCCAATATTTTCCACAAACGCACTTCAAATTGCTTTCAATACACTATTTTTCACAGACACACACATACACACACAACTGCATTCAATTCAATAAACCACGTTTCACCTTTTTCTTTTAACCCTTTATCGCTACTGCTCTCTGATTGGTTGAAATAATGGAGCATTTCATTGGTGGAAAACACACTCACTCATTCTTACAGTAACCTTGTGCTTTCTTGTCAAGGTTTTTTCAACATATCAATGAAACTATTTACTTCAGATGAAATCTACAAACAGATTTGAAATCAGCATGAAAAAATACATTAAAATCAATAACAATATTTAAGATAGTGCCATAATTTCACAACGGAAAAGGAAGTCAAATACAAAAATTACGCTAAAAAATTAGTGTGTTCAGGACTTCTTGCCACCACTGTATGTATATATATATATATATATATCATATTTAATGAAGAGATAAATGCTTAAGCTTTTAAACATGTTACTATATTATGTTTTATCTCCCTTCATTTTACAATTAATTCTAATGATGTTGAATCTATTTAAGGATTTACCAGTAGCACATATAAATCTCTTTACAATGTTGCTTATTTACTTTTATTTTTGTAAAATTTTAAAAAACCACTGAAAATTTACCCTAAAGCTGATTTTTTTAAAATTCCGTTCATTTAATTAACCCTGCAGTAAATTTTGACCAATCTCTTTCTCCATATTGTTGAAAATTTAATATCTTGAATATCATAGCAATTCACCTAAAACTGGCAATCACTGAAAAATAATACATTTTATAAAATTTTATTTAAAATAATCTAAAATAAAAATCTAATATATCAATTTTGTTTAATTAAATGAACAGAAAAATGAAATTCGAAAAAGATCTCAGTGTGGCGGAGTTTGAAATAAATAATTTTGTAGAAAAAAAAATATATTTTCTTCTTCCAATAACATATTTATTTTTCAACATTAATTCCTTTCTCTACAACGTATATTTCGTTTCTAAAAGCCAATTTAAAAACTAAAGCACTCATTTATTTTTCAAAAACACGCTAACAAGCAACAGTAGTCAGATAAACAAGAATCATTATTCGATTTGTACTCATTTATGAAAATTTGAATGAAATAAGAGCACAAATTGGAAATAGAATTTAGTTTTCTTTTTCTACCGGAAAATCAATATTTTTCTTAGGTCTCTTAACTTTTTATATATAAAAACACTATTAATATAATGATATAGTTGCTGATCGTATTTTTTTCTTTCATTTTCAAGCACTCAAATTAAAATAAATGTTTCAAGCTATTATGATAATGCGATTGTGAAACAAGCAGAAATTAGCTGTTATTAACCAATAGAAAATTGGTCAATTATTAAATATTTGCCAAAAGAAGTCAAGAAAATAAAGAGTAAAAGGAAAATATATTTTGGTTTAAATTTAAAACATATCTGAAAATAAATAGCCAATTATGTGATAAAAATATCCTCAAAGAAAATATTACGGAGCATTATTTTGAATTACTGCAGATTACATCAGAAAATAAAGATTCAAAGAATATTATTTGCAAATGTTCCACTTAACTTTTGATGTTATTTTCTGAAAATGAATTTCTACGAAATCATATATATAGTCGTATTTTCTAAGCAGATGATTTAATTTATAATGTGCTTAATTAGTGTATGTGTATCAAATAATGATATAATAGTGTATTTATATTTATTTTTAAAAAGCAAACTTTACCTTAACCAAATATATTTATTAAGAATTCACTATCTTACAAAAAATTAAATTTTTACTAAAATTTTGGTGTTTTGATTAAGAAAATGGGATTAACCTAGGTTAAAATTGTCTGGCGTGTGCTATAACTATAAATGTTCACAATATTAGAACTTTTATAGATCCATGGAATGTAGACGTAAAAACTTTCATTAAATTGTGTATTAATTTACTAAACGTTATCATTCGGATTAGAACATTGATATTTTAATTCAATTTCTATAATAACGTAGTTTTCAATAATATTTATAATACTTTTTCAACATTAATAAAAGATAAGTTAATTAACAACCAAACTGACTTTGGACAAAATAACACAGTTTATAATTCCTTCTGTGCAAATAATATATCCTTTAAACTTAAAGATTCTCCAACTTTTTCATAATTAAATAATTAAAACTATTTTTATATAAAGTATTATAAAAGTTAAGCTTTAGAGATTCATATTTAACACATTTGTTAATAATCTATAAATAACAGTTCCTCTAGCAGTTTAGCTGCTTAAAATATTTTTTTTCTATTTGAGACGCTATTTCGAATAAATATTTATATAATGCAGACAGTAATAGAAGAATGTTTGTACAGAAATCTATGTCAAAATAAAACACTAAGCAATTAGTTTTTGTATTAGAAAGGAACATCAATTCATAGAAACAATAATAAAATAAAGCAAACTCACTCAATTGCTTTTAGGGAGAGAAATTTGAATGCCAAAGTACATTAATTCAATTCATCTGGTTAGTAATATATATATGCCAAATTTTACAGCATATTCGTATTTGTTCTCAGTAATGTTAGTGATTTATTTCAATTCTGATATTTAGAAAATATAACGAATTAATAACATTTGTTTTATAGTGTTTTTAGGATAAAATAAGTTGGGCTAGTATAAGTCCGAGTGCAATATGTTTACTACAACTCTACTCTCTTTACATATTATTCCAATCAATTTCAGATAAGGGCTTAACAATACGTTCCATAATTTCATGGAACTTTCAAATATACTAGAATATGAGGGATTTTGCGTGGATTAAAACTTTATTCATTTCTGACAGTGATGACTGATCAGCGTCTTAAGAAAATGATATACTAGTTTAGCTTGGTTTTCAGTAGTTCTATATACTCATATAACAAATGATTTCACTAGTTTCCTCATACTAATGTAATAAATGACAAGATTTATAATGTGCCACAGGAAACTACATTTATCAACTAGGATATGTAATAGAGTAACGGTAAATGATAAATTTACATATTCAGGGATAAAGCATTAAGTATTGCTTCCTAAATTACGCATTATTAAGGATGTCATAGCAACATAAATTATTAATGTAATGCAATATAGATAGCATTTTCATGGACATTCTTATAAAAGAAAGACATATAACCAGGATAACTATGTATATTGTAGTTATTAATTATTTTGAATAACTTAAATATACACTCTCTTGCAAAAAATTTGAAGTACCGTGAAGAAAGTGGTTGTTTTTGATCAAATTAAATATATGTACAGCTCATACATAGATAGTAAAATGATAAAACTATCAAGGTCATAAGGACCATTCACGACTTACGATTATTGATTGCATGCTCAAACCATTAATTATTTGAAACCGCCGTTGGCAGAGATACATGCTTGTATACGCCTTGTTAAAGTATGAAAGGGGTTATCATGTTATCCTGCGATGCATTCTGCCAGGCATTACCCAGTTATTGCTCCAGAACTGCGATATTTTGGGGTGCTCGAATCTGGTGCCTTTCTATATCCCAGACATGTTCGATTGGTGAAAGTTCTGGTGTCCTTGCTGCCCAAAGGGCAGCAATGCACGAACGGCACGAAGGCAGTCTAGAAGTATGCGAACAGTGTAGGGCCTGGTATTATCTTTTTGAAAACTAGTCCTTTGGATGACATGTTTTGAAGGGTAATACAACCTGCCGCAGGATAATATCAACAATTTGTTAAGCTGTTAAAGATGTATGGAGGATGAATAGAGATAACCTGCTGTCGTATGAGGTAGCATTCCACACCATCTCACCAAGTTTATGGCTATATGTTTTTATAAAACAAAGAGTGATTGAAACCCCTGTTCCTACATTTCTAATATGATTCTACTACCATCCGGATATTTGATATATACTTAAAAATACGCATTGAAAAATAACATAACTGTACATAGCCTTGCATGAACAGAGCAAATATCATAAATTGCATTACTTAGTATGCGGAATATATTTCTTTGCATTTATTAAAACTGAACTCAATTTCAATATGTTTTCTTTTTAAAACTGCTTGTATGTATTAGTGTGCGTTTACATATTCGTGGATATGTGCTTAAGTATATATCACGTTGGATTCTAAAACTGTTCTTTGAAAATCTCCGTTTTTAATTTCTTTGGCTTTGGGCTTAACTTTTTGGTTTCTTTCACCATTTTTTTTAATAAACGTTTGAAAAAATTTTGTTTTACTTTTGAAAACTTTATAAGTTAAACAACACACAGTTGAAGTAGTGTTTTTCTTTTATGTTTAGAATAAAAAAATATTACTGATTTCAATGTACACGTAAACAATTCTTTGCAGACAATGCGTATGCATCTTTGGAAGATTATTGAGTGTCAAGTTATTCATGAATGTTTGTAAGGGGAAATTAAGTCAAAAATTTTTCAGATACGTGTATTAACGGAATTCCAGGCTCTCATTCATTAAGTTTGTGCAAGAGTAAGTTAAAGACTATTGGGCAAATTTTTCTTCCTTCAAAGCTTTTCGGTATGTTCTGTAAGGTTAAAACAACAACTATCAGTCTATTAATTGTTGTGTATAATGAGTGAATGGACATTTTAATTTTCTTACATTACCTTTTATAATCTCACATTTTATTTAAGAAATTTAAAAACGTAATATGCAAACATCGTGTACTTTATTTTTTTACAAGTTTTTAATTTTAGTGCATGTAATGGGATATCTCGTAAGATTTCCTCTTAACCTTTTAACTGCTGCAGGCCGTCTCGTTCAACCGGTGCGTTGAGTGTCCCTGACGTATATATACGTCTTTCCGAAATACGATTCTTTTCATCGCGTTGCTGTCAGTGAAACTACTTCGAAGGATTTTGGAATGCAATAAAATGATCTGGAAAGCTTTTCCGAAGGATTTACTTATTTCAGAAAAAACTTCGCTTATTTGAGCTTTTTATTTCCTACCCAATACACCGTATATACGCGCGCCTATGTGAAAAACGGTGACACCTGGAGGGGGGCGAATCACTTAACTTTTAATCGGTAGTTAAGTGGCTAAGCTAACAAGGATTAATATTCCTTAAAACTTTACTTAGAGTTTAGCTGCCATTTCATTACAGTATAAAAAGACTATGCAAATTAGTTCTAAGATATAAAAGTGAGTGAGAGAAAGAAATGAGTGCGGAAATACTTGTTAGTAGGGAAGATAACGATTGACAATGTGGAGATTTGCACTTAGAGAATTAGATTCATCAACTACTTAGTATTTCGTTGCCTGAGCCCATGTACTTATTGGCTTTGATAGTGAATCCCATTTTGGAAAATTCTCCGATAAGTCTTATTGAACGTCGAATTCAAGATCTCAACGTAAGCACGGGAGATTATACTATTATGTGGGAGCTATAATTTTGAGTGTTTTGTAAGTATTTCAAGTAAAATAATTTTAGATTATTTAAGCTTCAGCTTATCTTTCTCGTTATTCTTGAATAGGGACAATTAGTCTGATGAAATCACTAAAAGGACTTTTTGTGTTTGTAATTATTTCCTGGGGTTCTCTGTTGAACAATCTTTCGAGTACGGATTTTGAAATTTAATAGTCATAATTTTTAGAGTGCCTGAATTATCTGAATCAACTTAAAATTAACTGCATTATGTTCTTTGAAGTAATTCTGTTAAATAAACGTGAATAGTATGTAAAAATTTTAAACAAACTCCCAGTTATTGAACTAAGTTGTAGTCTTTCATTAATTCGCTTAAATTTGTATATATGTTATTCATTCCATCAACTTTTAAAATATGTTGTACACTATTTTTAAAATTTAGGATGAAAGGGTTTTGAAGGGAAAAAAAGTGTAAGACAAAAATAAATGCAATCAGTATCTGTTTTTGAACAGAAGTTTTGATAAACATTCTAAAATAAAAATATATTCCTAATTATTTGGAATTTACATAAATAAAAATTCCGAATACCAAAAAATAGGTATGATAAATTTTTCATTAATTCTTAAAATCCGATTTATATCTTACTTTATTTTGCGGAATTTCAGTAATTTAACTTTGCGTGACCAATACTTGATTACTTTTATTTGGTATTTGTTACTCAGATTGAAAATAACCCTTGAAATTGGGATATCAAATGACCTCCTTTAGAAATAATTCCTTTTTTTAAATGAACAAACGTGTAAAGATAGCTCATTGAAACTAAACCTTCCAATTCCAGTCAAATTGACCATTTTCAAATTTTTGTAAGATGTGCACATATTTAAACTTCATAATACCACTATCAAACTATAAGACGTTCCTTTAAATAGGCATATAATATATTCTTCCATCTTTACTCATAGTTTTTTTAAAACATTTAAAGAAAAATTTATTGTGTTTCCTACCTACCCTGTTGGTCAACTTAACAGGTAAAATACTTTATATACTACTTTAAATTTATATAATACGTACAAACTAATGGTCATCTCAGAGTCAGTTGCAAATGAAAAGAGTAAACAATAACAGTATTAAGTACAATTTCAAGTAGAGCAATTCTAAAACGTTCCTTATACAATTTTGTTACAATTGCTTAATTAAAGGAGACATAGAAAAATCAAAACTTGAAAGTATTTTTTTTTATTCCTAACATAGTGCAGTATTCTGTGGTTGATATTTGCTCAAAAGATGTGAAAGCATTTCAAAATTACAAAGTAAGAAAAATAACGCACAGAAAAAAAGGGTTCAGTGTGTGATGAATAAGAAATTTCTGTAACTGGAAAAACATGGGAAAAGGTAAAAAGTCATTTACAACAGGTGAATTAGAGTCCGAAAATGATAGGGAAGGTGAAAATTTTATAAATATGAGTCCAAGGAGGAAAAGATAGAGTTTTATTGTCATCCAAAAGAAAGACAGATATAGAAAATCAACGCATCGAAACTACAGCTGATAGAAAAGTTTGAGAAGAAACTGACGGAAATCCCGAAACTAGCAGGACACTAGTGTATAACATTTTTATGGTTACGTCAGTCCCAATAGGATATGCTAAATGGAATATAATGAGAGGACAAATGAAGACGGCATTTCCCCTTGTTATTGATAACTGTATAATGTTGATCACAATATAAAACGTACAGAAGAAGCATTTAGGGTCTTGAGGACTATGTGGGTGCTAAATGCTACTAAACTAGAGTCCCTTTTCTGATTGTCTATATACCCACGGTGCATACGAGGCAAGCAATTTCGTAATAGGATTTGGTAATTTGGTGAAGTTTAAAATTGAAATTATATAAAAATAAATTTGAACTAAATTTTAACGAAAATTCCTTATTTTATATACATTCAGCTATAAATCAACCATTACATGAGTTTAATAATAAAACTAGAATATTTTTAATTATCGGTCAATTTGACCGAGAGCAGTAGGAATAAGTATAAAAGAGCTACCTGCAGGTTTAGAGTTAAGAACGAAAACAATTCAATATAACAATAATGTTAGAAATATTAATTGTAATTCAAAATAATAAGCTACAAGATGCCAAAAAGTCTTTTCGATTCCTAAACATGGTCATTTCCCATAAAAAAATCATGCTTTTGATTATTGAAAAATAATAATCAGCTTCGCTATAATCAGCTACCATCTGTAGCTAAAGAATACGACAAATGACAGGATTAGTAACGGATCAACCTATAATCATAAAATGTATAAATGCATGAATATATGAAATTATCTCTTAACTTTTTGATAAAAAAATAACTAGCGAAAGATCGAATGATTAGAAAATAAAAACAAGGATAAGAAGTTTTTTTTTTTAAATTCCTTTTAAAATATTTCTGCAAACTCCAGGTAAAGAACATTATTCTTGATAAATGGACAAGATTTAAAAGATTTTCGAGGCATTAAATGACAATGTAGTCTTAAAATCAAAGATACCTGGAGAAACCAAGAAACAAAAAGTTTTTAAGCAAGACTCTATATGAATTTGCTATATATTACCCATCATATTTCATTCCTTATTCCATGCAGTTTTTGGATGAGATCATTACATTGCCCAAGAAAATAAATCGATTTCATACATCACTTGTCTCGTAGAGGCATATGAAAAGAAATTGGATACGAAATCTTGGAACAAAAAATACTTTTGAAGGTACATTTCGGATACAGAACACACAAGAATCAAGTCTTATTTATTAGTCCCGGCAATTTTCCTGAGGAAATTTTCAATAGTAATACTCTTCCTAAAATGAACAAAATTTTGAGTAAGATTTTTGTGGGATAAGAAAAAAAAGTATAGGATAAGTAGAGTACATCTTTGGAATAATAAAGTATGAATAGATCTTGAGCAACAGAGTGATATAAATATTTAATGTATAATGAAACCGAAAGAAAATATGTATATAGCAATGAAACTCAACACAGTTTTGCAAATATTGGATTCATTTGAATGAAAATTACTATTTATTATGCCAATTTTCTGGTTGAGTACTGAAAATAAGGCTTGCAGTATGTATAGCTTTGAAATATTTGTTTACTTAAAGTTTCAACTTATGTAATTTATTCATAACCTGATGTGTTTGTTTCTCAAGAAAATAAACGCAAAGTGAACCTGCGTAATATGATTCCATTGGCTTAAAATAAAGAATTTATATGAATGGATATTTTATTTTTATCTACCGTTGTGATTTCATATATGTATCTTAACTTATTTGCATATTATTCCTCAATATGTGTGTCAAAATAGCTATTTTTTACAATTCTTGTAAATATACTTTAAATTTATTTTTCATTTCCTGTTTTATAGAGGCTTTTTATATGTTATACTATACTAAAACAATATCAATTTCTAGAATTGAAATTAAATCCTTCAATATTATTCACTGATGATTAAAAACTGTTTTATTATATATATCACTTAAAATACTCTTTGATTTAATTCTATAGGAAATTTTCATGAGATATTGCAAAAAAATTGTCATTTCTGAAATCTTTTCGTTATTTATCTCCTTTTTGATTTAGATTCCTTGTGTTACTTTAGACTTTTATTACAGAGTTACAGAAAGTTACAAAGAAGAAACAAAAATTTAATATACGATATTTATCGGTATGGAAATATATAGTATTTGGAATATTTAGACCAAAAGAAGTTTACAGGTAAATTTGTTTCTTATAAGAGTATACAGTCTCTTTTTGACGAGTTAATTCAGATTTTTACTGGATTTATAATCCACATCTGCGTATTATTTATGCTTTACCTACTTTTGTTAATATTCAGAAACATCATTTTTTATGCTTCCAAAATTTTTATTATTTCTTCCTTTTTTGTTATAGAATGAGAAAGATTAAAGGATTTTTTTAGAATAAAAAGTCGGTTTTCTTTTTCTTAAATAGAACTCTTTTCAAGAAATCATCACTGGCCTTGTGTAAGCATTTCAGTTGTTAAAACAATGTTCTTTTATAGGTGCTTTTGCTGTGAACATTGAACAAGTTTTGAGCTTCATTTAATGTTTTGTCTATTTCCCCCACCAATACAATTTAAATTTATTTTTATTGTCCTTATAAATATTATGAAGCTAATGATTGCGCCAAAACAAATAAACTGCCAGAAGTAATATTTTTTGTGCTATCTTTGAAAAAAAATTATGCGTCCTCACACAACGTTTCTCAGTAATTTTTAAAAAGTACTCGAAAATGAATTATATGGTCCTTATTTTATTACACTACAGTAAAAACCACAGTAAAAACTAACAAAACAGCATTTTCAAGGAGGCCCATCTGTACTGGTCAGCGTGTCACCTAATGGCCCAACAGCCAAAGGTGGGTGTTGGCTAAGAAAAAGAAGAAGTCTTATTTTATTACCATAAACTTCCTTATAATGGACAAAAATGATTTTGATCATTTAACTGAAAATAGGGATGCTTCAAAAATAGCTTCAGTCCTATAAAACTTATACAAATGTATATTTTGATAAACATAAGCATTTACACATTAACTTGAGATGAAAAGTGAATTTATTAGAGAAAAAAATATCGTTAATAGCATATATTGCGTGTAAAGCTGCATTTAATTTGGATATAAAATAAGGTATAGTCATGCATGGATTCATGCATTCAGGATAAAAGTCAAAACTATTGGAACAACCATTTTTGTCATCCATGTATCAATATATGTGATATATGTATTTTTACATTTTTCATGCCTTCAAATTGATAGTTTTTGATCTAGTTTCATAATAATAATTTTTGTTATTAAAAATGTCAAGAATAACATGCCAAAAAATTTTGCAAGCCTTTACAAAAGTATGAGAATATAATTTTATTGGAAAATGTCTCCTTTTAAATCATGCCAACTCAAAAGACTGGAGAAAATCACTTTAATGTTTAAAACTTTGATGAAGCAGCTTTCCCATTTATATCCTTAGACCATATATCCGATTCAATAATTCGGAACTTCATATATGGATAAGTGAATACTTTAAATCCTGTGATTTTATTAAGTGAGCAGGATCAAGGGTTGTCTTAGCTCCAGAAATCTATTAAACTTTGTTATTGGTAAACCATATTTATACTGAGTAAAATTTGAAGCTTTCTTGAGGAACCCGACTAGGTTGAAAAGGTGTATTTTTAAGTGGCAGTTAGAACAAAAATATGAGTATTGAGGAAGAAGAAGGAATAACATATAAAACTGAAGAATTTAAAAAGTTTCTTTTTAATACTAACTTTATCAAACTCATAGGAATATTTTTAATGTGCATTTTGCACCCCACAATTTGAGAAACGCTGCTATAATCTCAAAACACATTTTCAATTGTTTTCCAAAAGGTCTTCTATAGATTAATATTTCTTAGAGACATGTAATACCAAGAATAATGAGAGCAGAATGAAAATTCAACTTACGTACAACTAATGCGTGCAAATATCTAAATTCAAATAATTTATAATAATTATGTTTTAAGATGCACTGCTACTTGAAGAAATTGTCGACAAACATTTTTTTAATTTGTCTACATTTACTTAATTGCACTTATTCATGTACATCTTTAAATCTACAGCGATTTTAATCCTAAAATTTGCTCTTTAATGCAGTCGGAAATAGCGATTTATACATACGACCCTGAATTCTTAGCATTTAGATCGAAATAAATATACACAAAGGCACATTAGCAGTTTTCTCAGCTTGGGTTGATCTTATGTATTAGCGCTTTCAGAGGAAGTTCGGCACTTCGCCAAATCTTTTTAAGTTCTTTTTCTTTCAACTTGGGAACTAACTTTTATGTCTGATGACTGATGATTAAACCCGTAATCTTTGAGAAAGCTTTTAAGTTGCTAAGGCGGTAAAAGGAGAAGAAAGTTTTCGCAGTATGGAAATCAAGTTTAGATTTTTTTTATTTTGACTCGAAGGATTTTAAAGTAATATTTTTGTAAAAAGCATATTCTTATAAAGAGAAATACATATAGAATTTAATGTATATAGAGTTAACATGCTCAAAAAGTACAAATGTTTTGCTTTTCCATTTTTAAATATCTTTGAAATTGGAAAAAACTTTTTTAATGTATCCACAATCACGGTTTTAAGTCCATGTACTTTTTAGTAAATTCTAAAAATGTAAAATATTTCCAAAATAAGGTTCTATAAATAGCATTTTGATGTATAATTTTTTGCTAAGAAACATTTCCTATATTCTTGAATT
Source organism: Trichonephila clavata (assembly GCA_019973975.1). Taxonomy (NCBI): domain Eukaryota; kingdom Metazoa; phylum Arthropoda; class Arachnida; order Araneae; family Nephilidae; genus Trichonephila; species Trichonephila clavata. The sequence goes on along the minus strand of BMAO01005082.1, from coordinate 61,523 downwards.
TTCTCATTCCCTGAATTTTACAAACTCGGTTTACGGACTTTTTTTAAATACTAATATATTTACGAAATTTAACACAGAATTGTGAAAAAAACATTAAATAACAACTGAATTAATTAACATTCTAACAACAACTGCAATCAAGAAGGCTTTAAAATATATTTATTTTATATGCAAAAAGTGAAGGCATTTGCATTTTTATCGCTTTTTAAAGTACACAGATTGTTACTCTAATTATATATAATACTCGTATAAAATTTTCTGTTAGTTATTCTCTTTTAGAAAAAATTTAAATAAATTAAGAATATTCGTAGTCCTGGATATCTATTTTTTAGTCCTTATGGTATTAAAAGACTAGTATTTTTATTGACAACTGCACCGGGAAAAGTTTTTTATAGTTTATGTAATTAAAATATATAAAAGGTTTGAAAAGCAATAGAAATGTTTCTATGCCATCTTCGTACTATTCGAACACTTTTGATTGTATATACTTTAAAGTTCAAAAAGGTCTAATTTAGATAAGGCTTAATAAAAGTAAAAGTAAATTATTTGCATATTCCTCGATAACAAAAACATTAGTTAAAGATCATCAAAATTTTTAATTATATAATTTACTATTTGTATGCATATTTGATTTATCAGACTTATTTTGTGAGATGTAAATACAATTCAATATAGTAAATTTCATATCAGTTGGTGTTCCTAAAGTTCATCTTCAATAAAATTAGGTGCTCTAAACAAAAGTGCCTTTTTACATATGACTTAACTCATCCCAATTATAATTGTACATAGTATTCATGAGTCTTTAGCTTGAGTTATGAAAAAAATATGATATTTTATAAAAGTATAAGGGGTAAAAATTTAGAAAATGATAACAATAGCAGGAAGAACACAATATTATATTGAAACTATTCCTTGCCGTCAACAATGACAAATTGTGATTTAACATTGTTTTCCAGTGATTATGAAAAAAAAGTTTAATTGACTTACATTAACGTATTGCTACAATTTGTAAAAGGAAAGATAGGCGCTGAAATTAGAACCTTGGTCAAGGCACCTGAACATGTATTTTATTTTCTTTATTTACAAGTGAGTAAACCTCTTGGAAAGAGATGGTCAGATCTCATTGTGTTTCTGAAAATCATCAAAGTCTTATTTTGTAAAAAATTAAACTTCCTGTTTAAGTGACACTAAATAAGGCCTTTAATGTAATAATAAAGACAAAAACATCCCACTCTAAGTATCACTTACGAGTTTACTGAAGTTCAGAATTACCATGCCAAATAATTTACGCTCATGAAATGTCCCTTGAAATACAAATTGCAGCTTGTATGAGAACAGTGGTAATTTATAGTTTTCCCTAGAATTTATAAATGAAATCTTGTCCATAAATAATTTATTTTTATTATTGTTTTCATATATGTTTTTAAAATACATAAATATTTTTAAATGCCTTTCATTCTCGTGCTTGAACCAACAAAAAATATTCCTGTTAGTAACTTTTTAATCACTAGTTTAGAAAAATATAAAAGTGAAAAAAATTTTTTTCAACGTAACCCAGCAATTTATATCTAAAATTTTGGCGAGTTATTTGAAACTTATATTGTATAAAATTAAAAATCTAGAAAACAATAATTTCGGATGAAGGATATTTACTTACAGCATTTAAAAAAGTTACTGAATAACAACACTCACATAATTTGTGATAAACTATTTTACAAATAAAAGTCTTACAATAGTTGTACGATTAACTAAAAAAATGTTCTACATTTGAGTTATTTTAAGTACTATTATTGTTGATTGCTTGGGAGTTTACTTTTCTAACTTTGGAAATTTAATTCGAAATTCAATTTATTTTTTGTTAATAAACATAACATATTTTCTTATATTCTAATAAAGAATCGAAACATTTGAGGAATGTTCTGCTAAACATTAAATAGTACAACTAAACATACAAATAACATTTTTAAATATATTTAAATAAAATTTTATTACTTTTTTTATTTATTCAAATGTAACATTATATATCTACTTTTTCTTGCTGGCATGACATTCAAAAGAGTATATGCAAGTGTGGAATGTATTATACGAGTACCATAAATAAGACTGGAAGGAAACAGAACAAGTGATTTAGTACACACAATAATTTCTTTCCCCTTTTATCAAATAATAGATTATAATTTTGAGTAATAATTAAGTTTCTTAGGAGAAACTGCAAAGGTTAGATTCAGAGATCTGTAACATAAATAACGAACTGATAAAATAAATTTACGTTTATGGGTTCATAATATACAAACTTTATTTTCTTTGAAAATGATAAATAAATGTACCACAAATGATCAAAATGTAGCGAAGATATTTCTAGAATTAGAAATTATTTGAATATGGCGGTTCTATATTTTATCACTGCTTTTAAACTACCTTGAAAATATTCAAATCATCCCAAACCAAAGAATTATTTCAATAGAATGGAACAATTGCTCAAAATAAATTTAAAGTTCTATTTACATTAAAATGTCACTTTACATTTCGTGAAACAGTAATTTAATTGTATGACTTTAACTAACAAACATAAAATGTGTCTGAATGAACAAATAGAAAAGTTGGAATATAAAATAACATTTGAGTATAATTGTGAAGCATTTTCATTCTTAAAATTAATCCAAATTAACTTAAATAAAAATTCACAGTTCTAGAATCTGCAGTAGCGATTAACATGAATCCGTCGAAGGATGACTTTCAAAGTATTTTCTACACTATAAATTTTAATGTTAAAAATGTTTTTTAAGAAACTTTTTCTGAACAATTCAATTGAATCTTGAAATGTATATCATTCAAAATTTGATCTTTAATGAAGTAAAATTATTATATATTAGCAGGGATATCATCGGCATAAATCCTAAAAGATTAACATGATATTTAAGAAAAAAATTTATTTTTCAATTAAAAATCAACTTGTAAATTATAAACTTTCTTGATATTATTAAGGATTATTTCAACAATAGAATTTTAAGCCTCGGGATTGTTTTTAGTAAATAATAAGACAATTTTATTTAATTCTTAATTTTATTTTCAAATATAGAATTAGAATCTTGTTGAAAGTACACTGCTGGCCACCATAAATGCAACACCAAGAAAGACAAGAGATAGCACAACAAAATTCATTTTGTAGATCACATGTTGAGCAAGTATCAAATGATTAAATTTATAGACTTCTGTGAAGTGTGGTTCCTGCCTAAATCAGTAGCCAGAGTAGCCACCATTGTTGGAGATCACCGCTGTCACACGCCTCGGCATTGATTCAAAGAGACTTTGGATGTGTTCTTGGGGTACAGCAGACCAAGCAGCTTCTACACGTTGCCAAAGTTGATCTGCTGTGGTATCTGGGGGTGTAATCTGGGTCAATCGTTGAGCAACCATTGACCACATGTTTTATATCGGTGAAAGATCTTGAGAGCGACCCGGCCAGGGAAGCAATTCATCTGGTGATTGAGGAAGAACCTTTGGACAATGGTGCCACGTGTGGTTGCGCATTATCTTGTTGAAATATGGCTGTGGCCAAGTGCTGAAGGTAAGGAAGAGCAACTGGCTCCAACACCTCGGATATGTAGCGTTGGCTGTTAAAAGTACCGGCAATGCGTACTAGAGAAGTGCGAGAGTGATATCCAATACCGCCCCCATACCATAATACCCGGTACAGGACTAATTTGGCGGTGCATAACGCAGCTGTTCAGCATCCTTTCTCCATGGTGTCTTCAGACTCGAATCTGACCATCGTAGTGTTGCAGACAGATGCGTGACTCGTCAGTAAAGACAACTTCCTTTCGTTCTACCGCCCACATCCTTCTTTCATCGCACCATTGGTGGCGGAGACGTCTGTTGTTCTGCGTTAAGGGTAGACCAAGCAATGGACATCTTGCGGACAGACCACTCTGCTGTAAATGGCGTCGAATGGTACGCGCTGACACTGAATGATGCGTTACAGACTCAGTGTGCTTTGCTATGGTTCGTGATGTGACTGAGCGATCCGTCACTGCCATGCGCACAATTTGCCTGTCCTCACGTGAAGTGGTGCACTGAGGTGGATGCGATCAACTACGTCGGTCCGTCGTACCCTCCTGCATCGAACGGTCATATATCCGCATTACAGTTGTTTGGTTTCGTCCAACACGACTACCGATTTCCCTGAAAGATAATCCACAATCTCGGTAGGCCACTATCCTTCTTCTGTCAAACTCGGATACTTGATCAAAAGCTGATCGCTGTTTTCTACGAGTCATAACGGATCGTTTTTTGAAAAACCCACAAGAAAAACACAATTGCCGAACTTGAAATCGTCAAAATCTCCAAGTCTTAAAGAGCGCTTTGAGGAGGCGCCACAGGCGTGCGTGATGTGTGTCTGCGCTGAAATTCTAATCATTTGCAAATCTCACCTCCACTAATGTATGTTGTAAATTTCATGTTATTTGCGTGCTTCCTTCAGGGTGTTGTATTTACGGTGGCCAGCAGTGTATTTTTAAGTCTTAAAGATATTTTCTTAGAGCTAAATGCCACTGATCAAAAGTGTATAAAACAACCGATTAGGTTCTAAAAACAATTTTTCAAAAGAATTTCATAGTTTTAACGAACATAAATACACTTAAAGTTATAATTATTTTACAAATAACATCTATCACCCTTTGGTTTGACCAAGTATTTATTTTATTAATTTTTTTATAAAATTCTCAAAGTTAGAAAAAAACAATTAATAAAAATACATTGGGTATAATGCAATTTTAATTTCATTGATACTTCTTGATTCATCTGAAGTTTCACAAACCACAGGTTAAAAATAAATATTTTATAAGCATTTAAGTCGATAAAGATTTTTTGTTAAAATTATTGTATGTCCCAAGCAAAAAAATGCTGTAAAATGTGACTTAACGTAACTATCTTAAAACACGCATGCGGTTTCTTACACTCTAAAGAGCTCATAACATATATGTTATAAACTTCATTGAATTTGATTGAATTGTTTTGTGAGATATATCTCGTTTTTCGTGCACATATTATCATGAAAATTTCACTTTTCAAAAAACACAATAAAAAGGATTCTTACAAGTTAGATAAAGTAAATGCTATAAAAACAACATAAATAACTCTCTAGTTTTATATATTATTTCTTCTTCCTTAATATTTATATTTCTTTTTTTTTCTAAAATCCCTAACTTCAAACAACTAAAAGTCACTCTTTCAACTTAGTCGGATTCCTCAATTCTATCTAAATATCTTATTTCTTAGCGAATATTAAATATGCTATCGATCAGTGATATTTTGTGTTGTCGCATATATAATTAAAATTGTATCATACAGCACTATCTTCTCGCAGTACTAATGAATTCGCATAGAAAATGTCTCAATATTAATGTCGTATATTTAATTTATCATTGTTTAGAAATTGACCATTTATGAAAAAAGTAAAAAATTGGTTCTCACAGAATGTTTTTTTTTAATTTTAAGGAATGCTGGTTATATAAATGAGTATGTATATTATAAATACGCGACATCAAATTAATAATTTAACATTCATTTTTTTCATTAAAGTGTTCCCTACTTGGATCCCTAAGCAAAAACAAATTTAACAAAAAATGTACTTCATTTAATTATATTCATGCATCATGCTGTCATATTTGCTTTATATTTAGGATTATTATAGCAAGCACTTACATACTTCCGCCTCACTCCAAACGTGGAGGCAAAGCATTATGAAAACATACATCACATAGCTCGAGAACAGAAACATTAGGCAAAGCGGATTTATGATCGTTCGCCATAAAACAGACTCTCGGTCCCCATCTATTTATGGGTAACAAAGCTTAAAAGCAACGTTATTAAATCGAACCATAAAACGGATGCTTTCAGCGTTCTTTCCAGAGATAATATGGAAACGCAATAGCAGATACTTAAAGGGCGGAATCGCACCTGGTAATTTATTGTTCTTTTTCTTCCACTCTGTTTTCCAAGTACATCTTCCACGGCTCGTTTATAACACTTAACAGCCAGTCAGACAGAAAGGATATCATCCTTTTAAAACACCCAGCGCGCCATTTTACTTGGGTTTGCTTTAAGTATCAAGGAATTTGCTTTTCTTCAGACAAGATTTGGCTGTTCATGGAATTAGTTAGCAGAAACTTCATTTCGTGGGTAGGGATAAGGAATAATATTTCGGGCAGAGAACATTTGCATGCATTTCGGAACGAGTTTATTGCATTTAAAACAGGTGGTACTAGAATCAATTTTACACAGTTTATGAATAAGACCATTAGAGAGTAAAATTTTCTCAATGTTCTGTTCTTTTAAGAAGTTTAACTGCTTTGGTAGAATTTAGATAATTATATATATATATATATATATATATATATATATATACAATAATGACCAAAATTGTGGACACTTTTTAAAATTTGTATGTTTTTGAAGTTTATATGCTTATAGAAAAGTTACGTTGCACAAAATACACAAAGTCTTTTATATCATTTTAAAGAGAATATAACACTGAATTTAATACAAAAAAGTAAAATTCAAATATTTGCATTGCACAGAAAGTTATGCTGCAATAACTATCTATATACATTAGATACTGATGATAGCAATGAGTTATCAGTGATTAGTAGGGTAGCCTTTATTTTTTATTGCAGCTTCGCATCGATCTTTCATTGAGCTTAAAATAGTTTTGAACTCTTCCTTTGTTATTACATGATTCCGGGAAACAATTGTATCCTCAATAAGTTTCTTTTTATTTCATGGGTATCTTATTCGGTCAAGAATATTAAAACGGTGCCACAAATGTTCGATAGGATTGAGGTCAGGACTGTTTCCTCACCAGGACAGAAACTCAATGATCTTAAAACGATACCAGTGTTTCAATAACGTTACTGTGTGGCAAGGAGCAGAATCTTACTGAAAATAAATGAAGCATTGTTGGTAAATAGATCCCTGATAGAAGGTAGAATTTTGGGTTCTAGAATGGTGTCAATTTATTTTCTGACATTCAGTGTCCCATCGATGATATGAAGACGACCGATACCATCCGCTGATAGGCAGGACCAAATCATTAAACTATGTGGGCTCTTCATAGTTACCTAGATGCAGTTAGGATGCAGCATTTCAACTATTCTACGTCTTGCATATTTTCGGCCTTCACTATCGAATAACGATATCTTAGATTCAACCCTCCATATAACTTGTGGGCACTAATCATTTGTCCAATTAATGTGCTCAATTGACCACTATAGTCTTTTTTTGCACTGCTGTAAATTAGTATAAAGCTTTTTTCGTGGAATTCTACCTCCTAGTCTAAAATCTAATCATTCTTGATTGTATTTGAACAGACAGAAACACCAGCATCATTCAAATCACTTCTGGTAGCCATTGTGATGACATTCTTCTATATTGGAAACATAGTATTTTTGTACTTTTGCCATCATCAGATGTGGTGCACATTATTCGGCCCTTTCTTGGTTTTTTTTTCTTTATTAAATTTTTCTCCTAACATCTTAAACAAACTCTTCGATCTCCAGATGTAGTTACTGAAACACCAGTCTATCTTGCAATTTTAACATAGGAAAGACCACTTTCTCGTCACACATCTCTTTATAGGTGTCCAACCTACTCTTATGTTTGACGTCTTTGCTTCTTGAATAAATATCATTGTTGCCCTATACAAGAAACAGTTCTGACCTCAATCCTATCAAAAACTTGTGGCAAACCGTTTGAAAACTCTTGTCCGAATGAAGTACCCATGACATAAAAAGGAACTAATTGAGGATGTAATTGTTTTTTGCCATCATTTAATAACAAAAAAGGAGCTTAATTTTCAGCTGAATGAAACATCGATGCGATGCTATAATAAAAAATAACAGCTGCCCCACTAAGCACTGATAACTCGCTGCTATCTTTAATATCTAATGTGTATCGATCGTTATCGCAGCATAACTTTTTTTGCATTGCAAATATTTGAATTTTGTTTTTTGTATTGAACTCAGTATAAAACTCTCTTTAAAAGGATATAAAAGACATTGCATTTTGTGCAAATTAACATTTTCTGTAAGCATACAAACTGGAAAAACATAACAATTTTAAAAAGTATCCACAATCTTGGCTACCACTGTATATATATTTGCGACTCAAGCTTTTTTTTATTGATACCACAAATTATATAGTTGCTATTTATAGAAGATTTTTAGTAGAATTTAAACAATTATCAATGAGAAAATAATTTGTGTGAAGTTTTGCATGATTTTAAACAGAACGGATCAGTTGTATAAGTAAAATAATAGAAAACTTCATAAAATGTCCTGTTATCGAATTTATATTTTTAAAATTTTACCTGAAAGTGATACTATCAAATGTGTAATTGTAATCTGTGTATAATAGTAATCAGTCAATAATCTTAAGAAGGAACATACAATTTATAATTTTAACAAAAACTTTGGAACACATGTTTTTTTTAAGTTAAAAGAATACATCTATCAATTAAAATGAGAATCCATCAAAATAGCATTTATCTATTAAAATAACTTACAAATGAAAGAATTCCTGTTTTAAAAACGCAATATTGAAATAGCCAGTATATTCCTGCTAATTGCTTTCAATTGTCATTTCGTTAATGAGCCACTTATTTGACTCAGCAAAAGATTTTCTGAGATCTCATAAGAATATAAATATTATTATATTTAAAATACGGCTCATATTCATGTCAATAATGAGATATTATAATACCAAAAATAGATATTTGATACCAAATTATTTCTTTGATGGATTATTAACACATCCTGTGTTAATTATTTCTCGAAAAATAACAAAAATTTCTATCTCAAACTTATGCTTTCTTTAATCATCTTATGGATTTATAGTTAATAATTTATTTTAAACTAAAATGTAAAATGAATAAATTAACTTTAATGAATTCTTAACTTTCAATTTTTAATTTCCTTTGTAAGTTAAGTTAGAAGTACATAATGAAGCCTTCTGTTGTATTTTCATCAAATTTAATTATTAGAGAAATATCTGCTTAGTAATAAAGGTGTCAAAATAATTATAATGTTATACATAGGATATCAATTTAAATATTTATTCAAGCTTACATCATGTTACTTTGTAAGAAATATATTTATTAGAGTATCGCTAGATGTGTGGAATATTTTCGTAAGCAACTTACTGCTTCCTCAAAATTCTCTCTAACGTATAATTACAACTGACAGTTGAGTTGCTACATCTTATGAATAACATTACAGTGAAAATTTAAAATACAGGGATAAATCTTGTTAACACATTTTTAAGTTAAAATATTTAATAATTGATTACAGGCACTGAAATGATAATTTCAAGGAATTCTTTTTGATTCTTTGACGAATTTTATTGGTTAGATTGTACGTTTTGTATTCATTGCATTTATTAAAATTATAGACGAATACAATTAAAGAAAATAGCTGTGTTCTATATTTATGTTTTTCATATTCAAATTTATTTAGTGATGTAACGAATTTCTTATGTTTAAGTTTTTTGACACTAAGTGTAATTGAATGTTTAGTTACTTTAATTAAATGATTGCAATTAATTTTAATTAATTACATAATATTTTATATTAGTTATAGTATACCATTAACATTACGAGAAACCCTTTTATTTTATTTTATTTTTGAAAATTCTGTTTAACTCTAATGTGAAAAAATCTAAGGTCTCAAGTAAGAAAAATTAGACTTGGAATAAAATGTGAAAAACGAAAATAAAATTTGTATATGTTCTACAAGAAATGATTAATTTCAAGACGATTTAAAAAATTATAAATTCCATAGGAATTACACTTCAGAATTTGATCACTGTACAAAAGAGTATAAAATTATATACCTAATAAAATTACAGATTCTATTTTTTTTCTCTGTAGTCAAATTCATATAAAATACTTTAAAAATGCACTATTTAAAATTTTCGAAAAAAAAAACAAATAATAATTTTTATCTGCTGGAAAAAACACAGTCGGTGCATGTGTTTTATTACCTTTTGCTTATTACATATGCAGAGTGAAAATTAAATAAGAAATTTCAATATAAATGATTGACGATACACAATAAAAATACTTAGGGCTAATTCATTTCAGTAGAAATTATATCTGTTATATACTTATTATCATATTTTAATGTTCAAAAATATAATGTGTGTATGGTAATACACACATACATAGTACAATAATTTAAGGAACTTGTGGATGTATAATTAGAAAGCAGTTAAAATTATAAGCAGCCAGAAGTGAGACAAGTTACAAATACTCACATCAGTTTCTTACATTGAAACCGTTTCCTTTGGAGCATTTTTTATATTTTTTTATAAATTTTGTTCCAAAATCCATTTAACCCAATAGCTTATTGGAAGACTATTAAGGATAACTGTAATAATTTAAATATTTTGATAATTCCTTTTATATCCTATGTAAACCTTCGATATTTTTAAGCAAAATTGCAGTTTTCTTAATTTAAATTAATAAATCCTCATTTCAACTGAATTTTATTTCGTTTATATTTGAATTATACTTATGTCATGATTTTTAAATCATAAATAGTGCTGTGAAATTTACTCCGGTCCTTCTATACAGACCTTGACCAACACTAAACCATTCTATAAGTCTATTCCAAGAAAGGCAGCAGTATTACTTCAAAAACTTAAAGGTTTGCCTAATAACTCTTTCTGGAGAAATTATGATCCGAACGGAGCTAGAAATTTAAAGACTCAGGAGGGATTCATACATTTAGCCATAAAGGACACTTGTTCTTTGGACCTTTGTCAAGAGACTTCTATTTTACCTCTACCTTTGTGCCCTCTGGATTACATTCATCTTGATATAAATCTTGAACTTCATGTGAAGGTATTAAAGAGTGAAATGTCTCCCGAACAACTGAAAGTTTTAGCTTTGGACACTATTGGCAATCGATTCCCAACAAGTGAATGGCTTCATATTTTTACCGATGACTCCCCTCTAGATAGATATCATGGTGCTGGAGGCGGTATGTTATGTGAATTGCTTAGCGTTTACCAACCACTACGTATTTTTACCACTGCCTTCGATGGCGATTGCAGTAACGTGTGAGCAACTATCACTAAAAATCTCCGAATTCAACAGGGTCGTAATCTTTTCTGACTCTAAATCTGCATTGCAAGCTCTATCTTAAAATTACCTATGCAATCCACAAATAATTTTAAAATGCAGATCGTTCTTAAAAGATTTTTCTTAAAAAAATCTCTTTTCGGTGGATACCGGCTCATTGTGCCACTGCTGGGAATGAGCATACTGACTTTCTTGCTAAGAAAGAAGCCCTTGTGATCCAGAGAACCTTGAGGATTTCAACCTTTAATTCTTAAAGGCTGTTTTCTAATATGGCCTTTAAGCATAATTTTAAAATGGAAGTTGCGGAGATGTCGGAGGACAAGAACTGGGCAATCTTGAACAAGGATACGTCCTGATCCCTGGGGCCCTACAAAATCTGCGGTAGCTAATTTTAAACTTTTGACTGTCCATGACGGTCTAAGATCGCATCTCTACAAAATTGGTGTCGCCAACTCACCGGACTGTACTCTGTGTGACTCTGGTCAGCCTATGACCGCTGAACATTTGGTAGTGTACCCTACACTAATGTCTTGGTTCAGTTGTCGAAAAATATTGGAGAGCAAGAGCATTAACGGAGTAGGTGCTATTGAAGTGTGGCATTTGTAAAACAAAATAAAAATAATTTCTGGAAAAAAAAAGGTGTTGTATATTGAAAGTAAGAGAAAGTACATGAAGACATGCAATATAAAAATCATTTTTTATTACTTATCCACAAAATAATCACAGGATGAAATAAAACAAAACCGAAGCGTATTTGATGTAATGTACTCTTCCATTTGTTTACGTTTTTAAAATTGGTTACAAAAAAAGATTCAAAAACTCGCCAAAATCAATCTCTTTTAAAGGCCTTTTACTCAGTAGTTTCAGAGAAGCGGAGGCCGAAAAGAAGAAAAATCCATCAAGTGGAAAGTTAATGAAGCAGCGCAGAGCACTGTTTACTGTGCAGTATCTAAACCAGGGGTGAAATTTTCCCATTCATCAAATATGTCAAGTTTACCGAGTGCAGACTAAGTTTTCAAACAGTTACCGGCAAGTGTACTTTCTTAAAATTGGAAGGATAACTATGTTTTGGGATGCATCCTTCCTAGTAAATGATCATATTTTAATGAAATGGATATTTTAAAGTTAGGAACTGATAAAACTAATGGTAAATTGACTGGTGAAGGCTTCATCTATATTAATGTTTGTTAATGGGATTGATTCATTGATAAGTAAATATTGCATTTATTAAGAATCAGGATGTAATTTTGCAAATGTTATGTTTAATTCCTTTTCATCTGGAAGTATTGATTCGAACGTTTGGAACTCTTATGTTTGTGTAAACAATATATTTAAACATCATGAAATAGGAATATGAATTGCTGAAGGTTTGAAATTTTAAACCTTTCTCTTTATTTAAAAATAAATCAATAACATATTTAATCATATTTTGAGGGAAATTCATAATGCAATTCTCCATTTAAAACAGGTATGAAAAATTTGATGTATTGTCAATAAGGAATATAATTATTGAACAACAAAGCCTTTAGGTTAAAGAATCCGACCACGTTTGACGTATAAAAAATAATTTCATTTTTTTAAATACTTAATATCACCTAAATAGAATATACATATAAAAATGTTTAAAAATATTATTACATCAAAAAATTATTCAAATGCATCTTTTTGGTAAAAAATGAAGAAGAATGACATAATTTCAAAACATTTTCCTTTTAAGGAAAAGGCTTCGATAATAATAATATGTTGTCTATATATAGCTAAGACTTTTACACTCATGTCCATAAATTAAGGATAATGAAATTCAGGCAAAGAAAGAGACAGAAGCAAAACAAATTTGACTTATTTGTAAAGTTTATTTATTAAACAAAAGGTAAAGAGCAAAAAAGATGCTATATGTTTGACATAATTAATAAGAACTGCGATTTTTACTCCCTGGAGAAAATTTCAAAAAAGAACCTATTTACAAAAAACAGTATAACATGGTTAGTATGATGGTTAATACGCGGAGTATGTCTCCCGGACGATGCAACATAGGCCTTACAACGCCTACGCATGCTGAGTATCAAATTATCAATCTGATCTTGGGAAATATTACACCACTCTTCAAGCAATGCCCTCCGAAGTTCCGGTAGACAGGTGGGAGGAGGTTGACGGGCTGAAATTCAACGGCCAAGAATATCCCACACATGCTCTATTGGATTCAAGTCCGGTGAGTATGCTGGCCAATCCATACGGGTGAGGACGGACGTTGTCATCCATAAACAGAAATTCAGCACCCATGGCTCCCCGAAACAAACGTACATGTTGTTCCAGAATGACATGCAGGTCAGTTCTGGAACTAAGAATAATTCCTCCAAAAACGAGCCATCCTGCACCACCGTAACGGTGTCGTTTAATGGTGTTCTCTTGGTGGTAACGGGTACCTTCATATGAAAGTCCGGCGAGAATCAGACTGCAAACTAAACCTGGACTCGTCGTAAAACATCACACAAGACCACTGTAGCGGTGTCCACAATGCATGTTGTCTACTCCATGTTAATCGCAGGCGACAGTGAGTTGCGGTAAGGGAAACACATCTGACAGGCCTACGAGCATATAGACCAATGTGCCCAAAGCGTCTGTACACGGTCTGCCTTGAAACTGTCGTACCGGTAGCTGAAAAGAGCTGACGAGTTAGGTCTGATTCTGTGCTCTGTCTGTTTCTTTTGGCAATAAATGCCAAATACCGGTCCTCATTCGGCATTGTAACTCGGGGGCGACATGTGCTGTAACATCACTCACATTACCATCATCTTGGAATCGTTGCAAAGCCTGGAGATACACTCTGGGCGATTCCAAGTTCGACTCCGCTGGATCATCCGTTCTCGTCCCATTCCAGTCCCGTAATTCTACACGTAAAAAATCATCCAAATGCTTCCTTTGTGCCATAACTATGCGGTTATTGCACTGAAAGGCTTTTAAAGCGCTTGTGAACAATTTTACTAATTTGCCACCATTCCTTAAATACCCCTCTCTTACACTTTCGTCATTGTTACGTACTACCCGCGCCATCTGGTGGTTTCATGTAATTTACATATTCTTCTTTAAGATGTGTGTGATAATTCTACAGGTGAAATTTTTATTTTAGAGTTCAATTTCTGTGTGATTCTGAATTATCCTTAATTTATGTACATGAGTGTATATAGAGCCCTGAACTAGGATTTTCAAAATATGTTATTTAGTGTAGTGTATTTATTCATATTTCAATACTTGAGAATGGAGACATTTTAACAAAAGAACATTCATTATTACTTTATTTAATCGTAACTCTGAAAATAATGGGACTTTTTTTTCAAAATTCCTCGTTAGTTCAGGCTATCTTAAGACATATCTATACATCAGCAAAATATTATTATTATAGGAATGTTTTACATAAAAGGAGAATGTTTTGAAAATATGTAATTCCTTTTTCATTTTTTGCGAAAAATTTGTATTTAAGTAATTTTTATTGTAATAATTTTCTTAAAACTTTTATATGTTTATTCTAACTCAGGAGACACTAATTATCAAAAAAATTAGTAATTAAAACGAATTTTCCAAATCATGGTTCCGAACGTAGTCGGATACTTTAAAAGATTATAGAAGAATGTTAATAATTGTAACTATAATATTAAGTAAAAATATCTCTTTTTATCCTACACTTATATATTTCTAGTATTTTTATTTAACATTGGTTTTAATTAAGAGCGATGGATTATTTCTGAAAAATTCAACAGTCATAATATAAATTTCATTTAACAAATGATATAGAATTGGGATACACAAATAAAATCAAGCTTTTAAATAAAATAAACTGCTTTTAAGAATAACAAATACTGATAGAAAGCATATCCCGAAGAAAACTGGTTATTTATCATTCCTTGATTATTGCTTTTAGCAGGCGTTAGGAGTATCGAATTCGGTTAATTTTATTTATTTTTAAAATAATGCTTGTAAGGCATGTGGCTGAGCTCAATTGGGTAAAATATTTTTTTAATTAATTAATAGTTAATATTTTTATATAGTAGAATGATGTGACTCTAAGATTAGCCAAATAATTAATAGCAAAACAAGCTATAACTTTAGTAATTTATTTTCGAACTTTACGTTATCTGCATATTTACACATGCAAATTTTATTACAATTCATTTTCATTCATTTTGATCAAACATAACGTCACAAGAGATTTGCATAAATAATGCTAAAAGGGAATGAGTTGCTTGATGTACAAAGAAATAACGAGTTTGAGTCTTTAGGTATTACCTTACTGCCTCATTGAACCGGTTAATTTTCTTATTCCACAATGGACCAAATGAGGTTTTTGGAAGCCAATTTTCTTGATTTGGGATCCATTTTAATGAATATATGCTTTTATAATCAATTTCTAATTATTAGGATCTAGACACACTTTACAGAGATTCTTCATAAATGGAATTATTTGCACTATATTTTTTTAAGCTTAGTTTCTATCATTATTATTTTTTATGATTTCTTAACGAAGTATATATTTCTATTTAGATCCAACAAAACATTCATTTAAATCTCTCCTTTTAGAGTAAAAATGTAAGTAGGTTTTGGAAATAAAGAGGTCATATTGGTTTAAAATGTATTTTGATGTTGCTAACTTATCTTTTAAATACGATATATAACTTTGTTTACTGTGCGAAGATTAAAAACCTAAAAATTGTATATCTAGAATGCAGAAAAGCAGAATAATACAATTATGCAATTTTCATAATAAGATTAAATGCAATTTTTTACACACAGAGTTTTATTTTCAATGATAATGACTATTTTAGTACAAATTGCTACATTACCTTACAATAAAATAATTTCAAAATCAATGCAAATGGCCTAATTATTTCTATTTACGATGCGGAGAATACACTTAAAGTTTAATTTTACCCTTGCGAATTCCTTGATAAATGATTGCGAATAACATTGATAATACTTACGAATTCCTTGATAAAGTTATATTTGGTGAATTTGATAAGTTTACATTAGAAAAACATCTAGTGCTAATATACAAAATTAATTTTTAAATATTTATTGAACATTTTTTCTACTTCTGACAATAATTTTTTTTTAGTCCTCCTATTTCTGCAAAGTTTCTGAAATAAGAGAGAAAAGTAGTGGAGAATAAATACAAATCAAATGAAATTTTTGTATCTGGAAAATATGTTTATAATTCCTATCACAAGTATTAACTGAATAAGTTCGTCAAAAGTAATTTTCAGTGACCTCAGCGCGAAAGCGACACTTCAATATCAAAAAGAAAAAAAAACTAAATTTAGAATTGGAAGTCCAGAAATTTATCCAAGCTAGATAAATAGAAATGATAAATATTCATAGAAAAATTTCAAATCACATAGAGTTTGCTAAACTATATCTAAAGTAATTTTAAACTTCGGCATTCCCAGATACCAAACTTCATATATTTGGACTTCACTAACGTAGTAAATACAAAATCTCTTAGATTTCGTCATTTTCTACGGTTCATATAAATTCCGAAATCGAATGCAATCCTTTACACGAAGACGTCACGTTTGGTCGTTCTTACGTGACAGGTTTTTGAGCAGTGTTATAATGAACGATAGCTTTACTTTAACGCAGCCTCGTTTGGGGAATTCGCTGTCAAGCCGCTTCCTGTAACACACACTACAGTTATGTTTCTCAACAAATGAGCTTGCCTTTTTAGTCCATAAAGAAAAATGTGTTTTAGATCGCGATGAATTTATAGGATGTGGTACGCGTTTTTGTTATTTTTTCAACTTTTTTTCTTTTAGTTTCTCGGCAAAGTAAAAAATATATACTAAAAAAGATGGAGTAAACTTACTGTTTTTCCATAAAAATAGTTTTTGCTGCAAGAAAAATGATTGGTTGGAGTTAAAAACTTAACGTTTATTTATTATCAGTTTTTTTCAATTTTCTCATAGTCAATGTATCATTATGTCTGAAGTTTTGGTTAAAAAAATTTTAATGTGCATTTTTGCTTATGCTTAAATTAAAGACAACCTTAATCTATATAAAATATAAAGTGATCGAGAAGGTTTATTATAAATTAAGCCATCTAAAAACACTGAAGACTTTTATTTCTGTCTTATCCGCTTATGATGGTAATGGCTATAAGAATATCTTTTTCCGCAATGGGGATGTGAAATTGGTATTTTTATCTTTGCAGATCTAGCACATTCCCCATGAGTTGGTATCACTTTTTAGTGCAGCACCATATAGGCGGTATCAATTGCCGCAAGTAATTTTGACACCCATTCTCCTCTCCAAGGGGAGGCACCTAAGCTCTGATAAAGTGAAACTGTATTTAAGAACTTAATTTTGCCGACAGCACCCAAGCCAAATGGACACTCAAGAGATTTTTGCATGCCGTATAATCATACAGCATAGACGCTGTTGATTTTCTGCATCATGAAAATCCGCTGACTTAGGCCGAGGTCGAACCCGATACCATAGGTGCAGAAGGCTAGCGACAAACCAACTACTCCACTCAGCCTTCATAAAAATATATTAATTCTTTTTAAGTATTTAAACACACTAAAAATAAATATTTAAACAATGTGGCAACTTTTTGTGTAATAAGAACATTAATCATTAATAAAGCTTTTGAGTTAAATTACTTTAAATAACATAGAAATATTGTTAAATTCCATACATTAATACATACAAATTAAAGCCTTTATATGGAAGATAATCCATACAATCAGATAATTAGTTATACATTTGATTTCCCATATAATACAAGTAGCCGCAAGAACCTAGTGGCTATGATCTTGAACTCAAGATCAGTGTGTCATGAGTTCAAATCCTGGTGCCATTGAAGACCCACCATGTACAGGAATATAATGCATGCTAAATTAGACGAGCTAGAAGACCTTCTGATTGTATGGTAGGAGAAAAGTTTCCAGTTCACGCAGGTTTGACAGAGGTCGAAAAACTACGAGTTCCGTTTGTAATAGCCCCGCTTGATACACAAGGGATATTTTTTTAATTTAAATTTAAATTAGAAACTTTGAACTATATAAAAAAGTAAAGAAAATAAATTAAATCGTCTACATTGTAGTAATATTTAATAAATACTGAAATTTAAGTGCAATCACTTTATCAATCGGATGTTTTCTAAAATAAATTATTTCATGACTACTAGTAAGCAAACATTTTGATAAAACTTATTTATAGATCATAGTATAAGCCAAAAAACAAATAGTTAATGTTTTGACCTATTGAATAAAGAGTAAAGATTTTTAAAAATTCATTTTTATTGTAATTATCCGGTATCAATTCACTTCATTTAAGGCTGTTTTCGCCATTTGTATAACAGCGTGGACTTAACGCGGATCACATTTTCGGACAGAAAAATGCCTCGATTTTTATAAAAAATTTTTAACATTGTAACTCATGCATTTGTTTATAATGCAGTGTTTTTAAAATTTCAGAATATTTCATAAATTATCGTGTTTTCCGTTTAACATGTAAAGAGACAGCTCATTGAGCTTTACGGTATAGGAAAAAATGTGAAACACATTCTATAAAAGAAAAAATGTGTCAACTCGGATGAAAATAAGTAGTATGATAAAAAAATGGATTCTCTACAGGATAGAGAAGCCAAAATATAATATTGATGTTTGAATACTTTTATATCTGAAAAAAATTTTCCAAATTCGGGTCCTATTCTTTAACATTAGCCGAAGGCAGCCTTAAATCTATTTCAACAATAAATTTTTAAAAACAGCAATGAATGATAAAAGAATGACAATTAATAAATTATACTAAATCAGTATTATAAATATAAATTTATTTTGTATTATGAGAATATGATTGTCTATGAAAGTACTGTTTTCTAAATAGATATTACCTTTCTTAAATTTAATTTGCTATCAAAATATTTATAACATAATAAACGATTATTAATCTAGATATAAAACGCGCTTTCCCTATAAAAGATATCCGAAATATATAATAATTCATGTTTAAAGCAATACACAAAAGTTTTCGTATCCGATTAGATATTTACATGCGTTGCATTTTAATTTACTTGTGACTACATTTCACGAAAGTAAGAAGATAGCATCAGAAAGTCAAATGCTCTCAATTACTGATAAGGAATTTTACTGGAATGCTACAGAATTTACATATGTTATTGGAAATTTTCCGAGCGTGATAAATTACACTGTTATCCAATATATTGCCTACACCCCCACCTAAAGATAACTTACGCACTCTTCTGAACAAGGCTCTTTTGTTTCACTTCGTTAACATGTTAGTAATTGCCCTAAGGGACTTTTGAACAGCATATTGATTCTAGTTAATGAACTTTGGAAGATCAAGGGATTCACTCTCCTCTTTCAAATACCATCAATCTCTGAGAAGGAATTGATTTACTTTGGCAAAACATTTTTTTATTAATAGTTAAAGAAATTAATGCGCAAGAAAGTGCTTTTTAATAGCTCATTTATTAGAAATATTATTTAAAAATGTTTTTACGATGTTGTTTAATGCAAAGAGTCTATGACTATAATGTTTCATTTAGAGTAAAGAGGAAAATATGCAAATATTAAAAATTGATCTTCTTTCTTTAAAGGATATTTATCGGTAAATTATGTACATCATATTTTACTGTTTGTATCCCAAAACTCATTATTCTAAATATTTCCTCGATAATAAGATTATAAAGTTTTCTTAAATCCTTACCGACTTTTTTTGCATTAGCTTTTAAAAATATCCTCAAAACATTTTCAAAAATTTTAAGCCGATATTAATTAGTAAAACTTATATCTACGTTGAAATAATCCATAAGGGTTTCTGGAAACGATGCAACAAATATTTATTTTAACCTATACTATCCATGATGAGTTTTTCCTCTGTTTTTCTCATAATAAAACATACAAAATTAAAATTTAAAAAATAAAGGAAACTGAAAAGAAAAAATAATTTTTTGTACCCTATGAATGAATAATGAATATATAATGAAGATATATTCAGATACTGAAAACCTTTGATATATTGTTCTTCATTTGATTGATAATTGGAGGTGTAAATAAAACAAGGGATATTATTTTCTCTTCCAAAAAAATTCTAAAGGTGTTTAGAAATATTCCTATAACATTTTTTATTTAAGAATATTTTTTGAATTCAAAGTTAAATTCAAGCTTTATGAAACAATTTGCACCATCATCCAATAATATTATTTTTGTCTTTCACTAAGCAAGATCAATTATTTATACCTTATAAAAAGGATTAAATTCCTTCAACTCATATATGATATAAATCAGTTACCCAGTAACGAGAACCATGGAATTCAAAGTTTTATTGAAGCCCCGCAGTTTTCCTTATAGGAAGAACACACACAATGTGTTGCAATGATTGGCAACAGGCAAAAAAATCCCGACTTAGGGGGACGACGATTTTTAACTGAGAAAGTCCAGTTGAGATAGCAAACAAATTCCCCAAAAGTCCTGATTTACGATGTGTTCCAGGGCTCTAAGTGGTTCTGTTCTTCTAGACAGAGGCGGTGCTACAGGGAAAGTTTAGTTTTTTGAGTGAAAAGATGATGAAAGATTGCATCATGTAGGTTTACACTAAAGGCTGGAATATAACTATGTATTTTTATATTACATATATGAAAAACTTAGATTTCATAATAGTGTTCTGAATGTCTTCAGAAAATGTATTTGAAACAAAGATTTCTAACATCTAATAGCTTAGGACTAATTATAAAAAAATATATGAATGTGATCTGTGAGTAGAATAGAAATGTATTGCGTTTTGAATAAAAGTAAATTGAATAAATCAAATAAAATTACAGAATATTTCTAATTTTACATAAAAAAATGGTTTTTGTGAGTTACTTACATGAAAAATACAGTGAATAAAATTAAAGGTTTAAATTTTCCTTCCTATTTTTTATATTTCAAGCTTTATAAATAAAACAAAATAGAATTGCAATATTAGTAAATTTAACAATTATAAATAAATTGACAAAAAAGTGACTGTTTTTCATTTTTCAAAACCTTAATGCATAGAAGAAAGTATGTTTTACTTGAAGTTTTATGTCCTTATTTTTTGAAATCTTACTTTAATCAAAAGACAACTTTCCTAGAGTGAATAAGAAATGAAAAAATAAATCATTTTTCGGTCAATGGCGCATAAATTCCAGAGAGTTTACGCATACATAATTCGGAAACTAACATCAATTCACATTTTTAAAATGTCCTTGCTATTGTACGTTCCCTGCATACGATGTAAAAAGACGTGTAGCTTGTACTAATTATTAAAAGAAATTTTTTTTAAAAAATTACAACTTTATATGCATATTTAATAAAAGCATACTTTATTTTAATATTCATGAAAAGGATATTTTTTTCTAAACCTTTTATAAAGAACCTTTTGTAAATTAAAAAAAAATAATCTGTTAAGTATTTTTTTGTAACACAGATTGGAAAAGGGACAATTAATTACATTTACGTGGTACATCCAAGTACATTTATAATTGCAGTCTAATAAATAACAGATAATTAGCTTTGACTCCATTACATTCATTTAACATGTTGCTAACTTAATGGTTTTAATTGTTCCTTTCAATGAATTAAATGTCTTGTTAATATTCGGAATTAATGTAATTTCATAAATATTCGAAATTAAATGCAGAAGAGTAATGTAATAACGAAATTGTATTATAAGAATAAAGGTAGTTAACTTTTGGAAGCACATTCGTTAATTAATGAATAAAAAATTGCTTTTATCAAAAAATTATTAACTGCTCATGCACAACAGAGCATTGCATATCAGAAGTAAAATGTAAATTGTGGTGAAATGACTGGCATTGGAAGAGAGCAAGTAATTTCGGAAAGTGATTTCTCCAATGAAAGAAGACTTTTGTTCATATCTTCATTATCATAATGGAACTATTTCAAAAGAAAATATTAAAATTGCTTCTACTACATGAAAACTAGAGTGCACAATCGCCGTTGCTATCCGGAAATTTGAGACCAGTTCATCAGAGAAGACATTTTAATGATTCAGTTGGAAAACAAAAGGGATTTTATGTGAAGAAAAGATATTTTTTTTAAGATTTATGTCGAGAGAGAGAATTACAGCTTTTTTAATTTTTAGAGGCATTGATTTAATATTTTACTAATAAGAATAATTTTACAACTTTGATTACTTAAAGGTGTAACCTAATATTATCGACAGACTTATAAAATAATAACAAAATAATACTAAATAATGAGTAATAATGCATAGTATACTGATATTCGAAAATATTAATTCAATTTTATACAAGTAGACCAAACCCAGAATACCAATTATGAAAAATTTGATCAAGGCCTAATCTGAAGTGATATCAATAATATTTTAGTACATTAACTCAGCGTTTCTCAAACTGTGGAGTGCGCCCTCTGGAGGGGGAGTGATAACTCTACAAGAGGTGGAGCAAACAAATTGAAAAATTGAAAATTTTTTGAAAAATTATTAATTTAATGAAAGTAGTTAAACATAATAAATTCTGACCTAATAAAAAGTAAAATACACATTTACACTGATATAATACACTTATAAATGTATCAGTACTGCACAATGTATTTTATAATTAATATAACAATTCTATGTTAAGACAACATTAATAATTACCAAGGGCCCCATGGGCTTATCATATATAAAATTATGTATTAAAATTAACACTTATCTTGATTATTTGAACGGTTTATAATAAATCCCTTAACTGCCGATTAAAAAAATGCGATTCGCTCTCCAATCCCACCGTTTTCCACTTAGAAGCGAGATCTGATGTATTGGAGGAGGGGGGAGCGGAAGGAAAGGAATAAGTAAGCAAATGCTCTGAAATAAGTAAGTCCTTCGCAAACTCTGTCACAAGGTCCTTTTTATTGCATTCCAAGGCCTTCAGAATAGTTTAATGGATAGCAGGGCACAGACATGATCGTACTTTGGAAAGCCGTATATATACGTCTGGAGAATTAACTCTTTGGCTAAGCAAGATGTTTTTATACACCAGTGGCCCTTACGATGTTAAAGTCGTATTGTATAGCTTAATGTCAAAATATACTATTATTGAACAAAATACTTTGCTATAGTATGGAGAAGGGGACGATGAAAATTATTTTTGAATAAGGGGTCACAAATATTGAAACTTTGAGAAGCACTGCATTAACCGAAAGATGATTAAAACCATCACCTAGTCCAAAAATTTACTGAAGCTGTTAAAGTATAATTTTTAACTCTATCAGCGAGAACAATCTCTATAGGATAATAGTATTATTTTTTTAATGTGATAATGAATTGTTGAAGGAAGGGAAAGTATTATAAGAAATACCCCAGTAATCATACGAAGTGACAGAGTTATTATTAGTTTGTCTATTTTCATAAAAGCCCTTTATTGATATCCATATCCAGTAATGATACCCATACGATATGCATTTTGCTATTATCTTCTAAATTAATTACTCATTTCGATCAACATTAACCAACTGATTCCGACTATTGAATTTTTGAATATGTAGTGAATTGCTTAATCAGACGTTAATTCTGATTGATTTAGTCTATTTTCCTTTCGAATAGGCAGTTAATTACTTAATCAGACTCATTAATTTGAATAATAATGTATAAGGATTGATTACTGTGATGAGGCAATGAGCAATTTGAGGGATAATTATGATTATACTACTGTGTATATATCTTGATCTAGGTACCCTTTGGACAATAAATCCTACGATTAACCACATTCCAAATTATTAATAATATCCAAATTTGCTGAAATAAATACAGTTATATTAGAAAAAGGTAGCAAATTATTAGAGCTATTTTTATGAAAAAACAGAAGCTAATAGACCGGGAGATAAGAATATCAACATTTTTGTTTCGAATTTACTTAATATAGCCCCCCGTCCCTTTATAAACTTCTAAAAAAATTTACTTAAAATAATATTTTTATAGATATTTCTCTGAATAAATATTGAAATATTGTATTTTATATTTAACCAGTTTCTCACACTATAAACAGAATTTTCTTTATGTTCTTTAAAATATTTACATAGTTTCTTTTTTATATAGATCTCTTTTCTAATATTCATCTGAAAAACTCTAGACATATTAAGGTATTTTAGAAAATATTCAGCTCTTGGTTTTCTTAATTTCATTTGTGAGGTAATTTTGCAATGTTTTCAACGTCGATGTTTAAGTATATTTGTCTTGAAAAACTTTTTTTTTAAATTTCTGTTCAATTTTTTTATTATCAATACATTTTTAGGCATATTCGTATTTCCCTAATTTTATAGATTTCCATTATTTAATTCCGTAGCAAACACTTTTATACTTCAGAAATCATTTAAAATTAATAATATGGGACAGAAATAATAAAAAATAGAAAATACTGTTTGATAACTAATTTGTATGCAAATTATAAATTTAGCCATTACTCATTATTATGTGGTTTTTTTTTCAGTTTAGGATACCTAAGATATATAGAAGAAATAGGACCATATAACAATACCCGAGAATTATATTGCCAACACATTTACTAAACAGTTGGTCGAAATATTCAATTACAAAAAGATGTTGAATTTTTCTTACAATCTAATTTATCAAATTTTCTTTTTCTTTTTGTATCAGAAGAATTTTATTGAAAATTTTATTCTGTGA
Source organism: Trichonephila clavata (assembly GCA_019973975.1). Lineage (NCBI taxonomy): Eukaryota > Metazoa > Arthropoda > Arachnida > Araneae > Nephilidae > Trichonephila > Trichonephila clavata. Next base: position 36,700 of record BMAO01005082.1, on the reverse strand, counting down.
AATAGCAAATTATCAAATACTTATTTGAAGCATTAAGTCAAATATTCAGTCAGTAACTTCATATTGTTACTACTTAATATTGTATCTCACGTCTGTAGGATTTACTCTTTAAGCTGCGACATAGCCACCTCAACAATAAGTGAAGAATGTTCATACATATATGAAAAGATTTATTTACTTCCTCCATTATTTTATACAGTTCTTCATTAGATGAAGGGAAGTATCTATTTTTTCCTTAGAATTCCTTGGTCTTATACTTCTTGTAACAATTTGAAAAAAGTATTTTAGCAAAATATATATTGCTATTTTTTAAAATAAAATTTAAATTTCTAGTTTTATATTTTTATGTTACACCATTATGTTAAAACTTTTAATGTAATTAACTTGTAATCTTGAAGGGTTATTTTTATTTCAATATTAGCATTGAAAAAATAAAATAATGTTTTCATATTTTTTAATTCAAAAAAATTTACAATATTTAAGAAACTATTTCTTGCGAGTCATATTTCGTGTTGTCTACTTGCGTCTTTTATGCGGTATTGGTGATTATACTTTATACGCAGAGTAATTTCATTTAAGTTAGTGTGAGACTATGCAACGTGTTTTTAAGTGTTACACTTAATTTTCCTCATAATTAAAATGAATATATTAATTAAGAAAGAAAGAAAAATTTTAGAAATAGCTGAAAAGCTTAATGTGACAGTGAGCTAAATTGCTTTGTTATCTGATCTAGACAGCTATTTTAATGGTCTAATGTTTCCACTATATAAACCAAATTGGAAAAAGGTCTAAAGAAACAATAAAAAAAATATGCCATTTCAAAAAATTTCTACTGGGCTTTGATTTGATTTGATTTTAATTGAATAAGACATTCATTACAGAAAAGTCACTAGTAAACAAGACAAATCATGTGTTATAGGATTAACTTGTAAAAACTACCATACTTTAATTAGTTAAGAAGTTGATCTGGCATTATAATTTAATTTAGAAAATAAATATACGATTATCAAAATTTCTGTAATTTTATGCGTTTATCATTGATTTCATTACTATCATTAAATTAATTCTGATGTACATCAATCGTAGGGGAAAACATACAGCATGTCTAGAACAGTTAGGATTTAAATGATGATATTTTTCTCCAGCTTTTAGAATTTTGTCATTTTTGAAAGCTTGTATTCAAAGTTAATTTTTTTTATTTGCAACAAATCTGGTCAAAAGACAATTTCTCTCTACATAATGTTACAATTTAAAGCAATGACTGATTGATTATCTTATTCAGACATTTAATTTGTAGTATCCTGATTTCTTGATTCTCTTACATATTAATATTCCCAATAATATTTGGAATGTTTTGCTTAAATTAAGAATTAAGGTATCTGACTGCCTTAAAATTGTGAAGTTTCTCAATAATTGACAAACTTTTTATGGTTTCATTTTATAGGCTAGCTTATTATCTTTATAAAAGTACCAAGTTTATTATTTTCCATTCACTAAAACAAAAAATACAAGTGTTGTAGTAAAAGCAGATGTCATTACTTTAAGCAATATGTCATACTTTTTTGTGTATGTTCTGCATAATAGTAGAAATTTTTTAACCTTCAAATTTATCAATCCCTGTTTTATTACAAACTTTACACAAAATCACTGTTTTTTAAGCAATTTCATATAATAACAAAGATAAAGTGCTGTAGTTTTTGTAAAAATTAAAATATTCCTTATCCTGAAGGTCATTTCAAAAACTAATTACATATCGACACATCAGCATTGAAAAATTTAAAATTGGTTCATAAACTTTTGGTACAGTATGGCCCCCGTTTATGTTATTTATTGTAAATTTTTCCCAATTTTTTCCAATTTAGTAATAATAATTTCCTTTTACCTTTTTAATTTTAGAATATATTTCTTAAAATGTACTAAAAAAATCTAAAAACCACAAAAAAATCTCCATATTTCCATTTTTTTAAGAAAAGAAATGTTGTCGCAAGTAGTCTGATAAATAAGTTTCTAATAATTTTATTAGCGTACATTTCATTTAAAAAATAACAATAATCAGAATTCAGGTTTGCATATATTTCGTGCTAAAACTCGTCTACATCATTAAATTATATTTTTTAGCACTAGTTTACATTTTTTTCTCTAAATAACAACTGAAAATAAAATTTCCACTAGCCATTTAGTTCAAAAAATGCTTAAAATTATCCCATCATCTCCAAAGGGAATGCAAAGAAGCGCGGTCTCCAATCAAGCAATTTGAGAAGGTACGTAATCTTGCAAGAAGACGGTTGTCCTGAATACTCTCATTCTTGTAAAGCTGGATTGGCATGCTGCAGAAGGACATTGCAATAATGGAACACATCTCTGAGAATCATCATAAGTGTCCTTCTAAAAGAAAAAGGGATAACGAATAAAATCAGTCGTAGCCACACCATACAATCAAGTTATCGGTATACAGCGACTGTTCATGCATAGAATTAAGAATTACAGTACCCTATATGCGACAGTTCAGAGTGTCCACTGGTTCATCTACGTCAGTGGTCTACAAACTGTGTTCTACGGAACCGTAGGGTTTCACGAGTCACAATAAAAATATCAAAAAGAAACTTATACATGTGTATGCAAAATATATTTATGTTCTCCATGAAGTTTGAAAAACCTATAAGATTTTAAAGCTCATTCCTGTCATTAAGAAACTGAAAATTTTATTTATGCATTAATAACTTTATTTGGAAATACTTTTTAAACTTTTATTATGATATAATAAAAGAGTATTGAAACGGTTTATCTTTATATATATATATATATATATTACCTACTAGATTGTGAATATTTCATATTGTTTACTATCCCACGTTCCACGCAATAATTTTATACTCGTTAGTGTGAAAATGCACCTTTTTGTATTTTTGGAAAAAAATACCTACTATAAAAGAGAGAAGAAAAATTGTTAACATTTTAGCATATTCTAAGCAAAAATCTAAACTAAGGCTTAATTTTGAGTTGCAAATTCATGCAAAATACTCCGTATTTCTCACACAGCTATAAACATTTTAATGCCATTCAGAACAATGTGTATAAGAGAAAAATATTTCTCAACGGGAGTGGCTGCAAAAACAAAGTATAAGAACAAAAGAAACTCATAATATGTAATACGATTGCAGTTAATTTCAATAGAACCAGGCTTCGACAATTTGTGTGAAAAAATACATATCCCAGTTACTAAGCATAATTCATGGGTAGGCGACACTTGGAACACAGATTAATATTATTAATGAGTAAATTATTTGAAAAGTAGATTAAAATTTTTAAATATTAAATGCAATACTTTTTAAATTCCTTTTAATTTGACCAATTGTTGATGTATTTTAAATATTATTTTAAGATATATTCTTCTAACTGTTTGTGTGGAAAATAGGTTCCTCGAAAATATTTTCTAAATTCAAGGGTTTCCACAAAAACACCTTCTATAGTTCTAGGGGTTCCTTGAGTTGAAAAAGTTTGAAGACCACTGGTCAAGGCTAGCACGCAATACAGCCGATCAAACAATGTTCGAAGACATGTATTACCAATGGTCATTATGTAGGATTGAGCGCATGCACTATGCATATCCCAAATGGCTACCACTTTACTAGAGACCGAATTACTAGACTTTACTAGACAAGGGCAGACAAATCACGGGACACCGTTTGAACACTTACTAAAAAATTGAATGATTTTTTGACTTCGGGGAGATCTATTTCCCCCCAGTTTTATTTGAAAGTCGTTTCCGTCTGCTGACCATGCATCACATAAAACTCATCAAAGTAACCTACGTTTTTAAAACCTTCCTTGACATAACTCTTTTTTGTAAGCCTTTCTTGCCATGCAGTTGACAAATTACGGCTGTTCCGATAAAATAACTTCACCAGAAACACTCGGTGTTTCCTTTTATAATATTATGAAGCAGAATGATTGTATGACAGTTACTACTGATTTTTTTGTTACCAGCACCCTTAACCATAATCATTTCTCGCAAAGTAAATATCAGTAGTTTATATTTAGAGTATCAGGTTACCTGCATTATACTGTAAAATGAACATCGTAATGAAAATATATCAGTATAAGTTTAATTGATGGACTCATCAACAAAGGTACAAATATATATATTCTCTTAGAATACTAATTTATTATAGATATTTTTCCTGGATTACTTCTAATTTGGAAAGCAAAGTGAGGAAATGTCTACCATCATCAGCCATCATCAGCAAGGCACCAAAATTCTGTTATATAACAGCAGAATTATAAAATTGATGATCTCCAGTAAGACATTACTTCCTCTTTTTAATACAAATATTCTTAATTATACAAGTGTTGCTACAAGTTCTTGGGTCGTTTTTATCTTTTATTTCGCCCATAAGGTTAAGAATTACAATTTAAGCTCAGTAAAGGACAAATAAAACATACATTGCGCTAGAAGAAGTAGATCAATGCCATTTTCAATAGTTACTTGACAAACCGTCTGGGGAATGCCTAACACAACCTTTTCAAGAACTTCCCGTGATTCAGGAACTTATATTCACTGGAATGAAAATAATTTCAAGCTTTATTTTCAATAGCTCAGTTTAGAGTATACATAACACGTGTAAAATATGCATATGTGGTTCAGAAAGTTACATATCGTAATGAAAAATTCTAGATGATACATATAGAAGTTTACACGCTCTAATAAAGTCCAACAATAATAGGTCTGGAATTTATTAATTTTTGACTGATATAATCATGTTATCTTTAGAATTTTATCAATATTTAATAATAAATATTATTTAAAGTGATACTCTCCTACTTGTTACAATTTTTAAGATAATTACTCAAATGTTAATTGTTAAACGATTCAACTATACAAGGGATTCAAACTTTTGCAAACATACAAATGGGTCTGAATTTCAAGATGTGACCATATATTTTTTAATTCTTCTGAATTTGTGACATTATTTTAGTTTGTTTTATGTCATTTTGATTTGGATAAGTTCCAGAAGATAATTTTTAAAATTTTATCTTTGGGTATCTATAGCTGTTGTTCAAGAATAATCTAGTATGAAATTAAAAAATTTGCTAAACTCTTAATGCCTTTTTATATTACATATTTAAAGCCTTTTGCTACAAATTTATTACATTTCTTTGTTTTATTATACAAAAATCATCTTCCATTGCATAAGAATGTGGGTCAATTAGCAATAAGAAATTCGTGCTTTACAAATATATTTTGGCTTCCGAAAATGTTTTTGTTTTCAATAATTCTTTTAAAATTTGGAATTACTGCTTTTGATTAACTATTATGACTTGCATTTTTTCATTAATTACGTAAAAGTAACTTTTAAGTGCATATTCACATATTTAACAAAACTCTTAAAACAATTTTCCATATTACAGTTATATATATTGATGATGCTTATGAAAAAAATTCATTAGCAATAATTTAGATATTTAATAAAGTGAAAAAATCAGTTTTAAACAATTTAGAATTAAATTTCGTTATATAGTATGTTATATTTTGTTATATGTATGTTAATATTAAGAAATAATTTTATTCTAATTATTTTATTAAGCCTTTTCGAATAACAATTGTATTTTTCATTAAAAATTGAAACAATAATCATTTTAAATTATTGAACAGTTTTCAAATTTACATTCATTTAAAAAATATTTCACATTTAAACCTTCTTAAATTCTAATAATGATCGTAACGCAAAAATATTAAGAATACTGGACAATATATTATAACTTCAAATTTCAAGTGCTTAATTCCACATCCTTATGCCAATGTAGAACATTCATTTAATTCTTTTAAGACACTCATATTCATCCATCGTTCTTTATTTTCCAACAAAGGAGTGACGTTTCATCCTGTAGTAGAACATAGGCAATTATTTCTAGGATTTATCGAGAAGACTTTATTATAGCTCGAGATATCCCTGAATCTTTCCCCTTAACGGAATTGGTCTCGTTAATCTTTTACACGTTTTGAATGCTGAAATGAAGCTCGGGGGAAAAATTGATGATTCATTAAGACACTCACAAAATGAAAACTTAGATGAAGCACTTTAGAGGAAATATTTTAAGAGACATCAAATGCGAAGTTCAATTCTTGGTATTTTTAGGAAAGCTCTCGGAGCCCTCTTATATATCTTTAATGCAGATTTAAAAATTTTATTTATATATTCTAATTTCTTACATCTCTTTCCAAAAGAAAAGACGGACCAACCAAACTTTAAAAAAAAAATGTTGTTAATATTTATCTCAGTGTACAATATTTGCTTATTTAAAAGGTATAGAAATAATTAGTTGTAATTATGTAGAACTCATTCTTAAAAATAAGAATTTAGAAGGAATAAAAAATTAATTCGTTGAAATATATGCTTAATTTATCCCTGCAAAGTTTTTAAAAGATAAAAAGAAGAAACAACATATTTATGGAAGATATAAAAAATGGAGTATGCTTGATTTGCAAAATTTATTTACATCGCATTTTAAAGGTTTTAAAATAAATATATTGTATAAAAATAATTATATTTGAAACATAATTTGGTTTCTCTCGTTACTTATTTTTATTTACATGTAATTTATAAGTAAAAAACATCGTATCCTTTCAGAAAAGGGAGAATAATCATACTCCTAGCATTAATAATTTTATTTCTTGTTTTATTACGAATAACTTTCAGTTTGATACTATGCGCACTTTCTACGGAGCACATCTTTAGTTCTATGAATCTATTTAGAAAAATATCTTTGCGGATTCATTCCTTGCGTTCGACTTTTTATGATTCAACCATCTAATGGATCTTGTCTGCCTTCGCCAGTCTCTGGTGAATTAGCAACAACAATACACGTGTTATACAAATTAACAGCAATTTTTAAGGAAAAGTTTTAGACATAAAAATGCTATATTTTATTCTTGAAACTCTAAGTAACTTTACTCAAAGTTTTAATTATTTGGCAGTATTTAAAAAAAACACTAATTTATTTAAGAATATTTTTTTAAATTTAATCTATTTAAAAAGCTTAATTTCCAGAACCGTTGTAACGTTCGATGCACTTAAGTAATTAACTGGACAAATGATGTTTTTTTTTTTTAAAAATGACTTAAACACGTATTTATGCGGAAAGTTTATCTTAAAAAAATCATCTGAATGGAATTAAAAAAATACATTTTTGTTTTCGAATTCATGCAGATATCCGTAATAGTTTAAAAATCAAAGCATCAATAGTTATTCTCTAAACATATTGTAATATAACTAAAATTGTGTATTTCAAAGAGTAGAAAAATGAAAAAAAGTAAAAATATCTAGAGTAGAGAGAGAGAGAGAGAGGAATATATATATATATATATATATATAACTGCAGAAATATATATCATATAAATTGAAAAAAATATCTTTTGTTTAACAATTTGCTAATGTTCATTTCAAACTTTCAAACACTCATTAGGTTATGTAAGCAGTGAATAAGTTCTAAAGTATACAAAGAAATAGAATAGAAGAATATTTCATGCAGATACCTTTTACAATAGACGCTCTCAAAGGATTTTTATGGTTGTTTTTGCTGTGAAGAATTTCTAGAATAACACTCTTTCTTTTTACGTATACTTTTCTCTCGCTTTGCCATTATTTTGTTCCCTTTGTTCTAGTGAAATATTTCCGAAGTTTCCGGATTTCATATATTTCTAAGATAAAAATAACATATATTTGAATATCTAAGTCTCCTCATTGCTCTTTCTGTGCACGTATCTATAACATTTTCACATCCTTGTGATACTAAATGTATACAACCTAAAAGAAAAAATGCAGGGGTATGCATCTTAGAAAAAATACTTTTTAACGTATTACACTTTATGAACAAAGTTAAATATACCTGTATCATTACATATAACTATAAATACTATTTTCTGCCAATATTACTTCAAAATTTCATAAATTATTTTATTGAATAATGTAAAACCTTTGTATAATTATATCTGCCTTTTAAAGAAAATATGTGTAACGTTAGGAATAAAAATAAAAAAAAATTAAAAGAAGTTATGTTTATAAAATGCTTATATTATTGAACTTAGTTTATCTACTTGTGTATATTCATTGTTTTCTCAGGAGATCGATTTCATGAACTATAAAATCTCTCAAAAATACATCATAAGTAATAAACATTTTGAAATAAAACGAGAGACTAAAAATGTAAATTTCCATTCTATGATAATTCTTTTTCAATGAACAATTTAAGAATTTTTAAAAATCAAATACAGATTCGGCAATATAATAGTTCTAAATAAACAAATCTTGGAAAATAATTCCACCCTAGAAGAAGATCTATTTTTGAGGGAAGGGTCAAAAAGCAATGTTTGTAATATTTGTATTCTTTGGAATTTTCAACAAAAAACATTTAAGCATACAATCTCTGTTCAAAAAATATTCGACCTTTGGCCAGAAAAAATATCTTAATTATTTTGAGGGATTAGGATCCTAATCAAATTCAATGTAGGTCCCTTGCGTCTTCTGACACACTTTCCTTACTCCTTCTACTGCCGAAAACACTTCTGGAACTTTTGGAATGGTGTTCAACTCCACCGTCGCGTTGTGCCTTATATCATCTCTACCCTGAAAATGGGATCCTTCAGCGACATTTTCATTTCCGGGGACAGCCAGAAGTCCCTTGTTCCCAGGTTCAGAGATGATAGTGTCCAGTAGATCCTGTGTAACTGCAAGTCGGAGTTATTTCTGTTTCACCGACAGAATCTTGGGAATAAATTTCGCAGCCGTTGTGCGCACGATCATGTAAAATTGCACATGAAGAACCTGTACTGATCTCAACTTATTCAGCAATTTCTCGTACGTCCAAATGACAATCTTTCAATATCAAGTTTTCCACTTTTTCAACAACAGCTGCTATTGAAGCAGCCTGTGGCTCTCCAAAACGCTGGTCACTCACTACCGACATGCACCTACTTTTGAATAAGTATTTAATTATTTATCCAACGCCGTGCTAGGACCATTTGACACCGAGCCTCCTAGTACCGACTGATGATATCGTCAGTCGGGTATTCATCCAACCCAGTGCATTGGAGCAGATGGGTGCAATACATTCTGGCATGGCTACAGATTGGGCAGGCCTCGTCAACAGCCAGGCCAAGCCAGTGGAGGTGTGCTCCCAAAAAGTCATGTCGGGTGGTTAGGTGAAAGCGAGCAACAGCCTCGGCTCTCTTCAGGTGCCTCGGGATTGGACCCACAGTGGCCAGAGTGGCCTTTCCAAAGCTCTTGGCTTTTTGGGTCACGGTTGTATTTTTGTCGATGACTGTAGAAATAATGTTCTTTGCTCTTCTGAGAATCAAGGGGACTTCCGATAGAAACGACTCGGCTCCCTGCTTGGTTGTTTGATCAGCCCTCTCATTGCCCAACATGATTTGGGATCCACTGTTGAAAAAGTTAAGCGCGTAATTAATTTGTGTGACCCCCATAACATCGTCTACAAACACTTGCTAAATCTTCAAACACCAAATTGTTGCCAAAACACTTGATGCAGTACCTCTGCTCAAGTCATTCAGTAATCTTTAGAGAAATTAAAGTCCAACGACGGTGTATAACAGCTCCTTACTTAACTGCCTGCAGGAAACGAGTGGTACATTCGAACGAAAGGAAAAATTCAAACACGTACATTAAGCTTTCATCTCCCACTGAGCACAGATAGATAAATAAAAAGATAGATAGTTAGATAGAAGCCCAGTGGCCGAGTGGTAGTGAATCGCTCTTCCACATCACAGGTCCGGGGTTTTATCTCTAGGCTGGACAAGGTCAACTCAGCTTCGCATCCCTTCAGTGGGTCGATAATTCATACCAAGTTGCCAAGCAAGCTGGGGGCTTAGCGTCGGATAGACCACCTTGCCGGAACATCTGCTCAAGCACCTAAGCTCCCAAAGTCCCGTATACTGATATGGGCACAGTAAGCCTGGACTCCCATGGACTGTTTTGCCACTGAGTTTAGTTTAGTTTAGATAGATTGATAAATTTAGATAAGAGGATCTAAGTTAATTTCTACCAGTTTTTTTCCATTTCGTCCAAACGTACATGAAAAATGATAATAAAATGAAGAATGACTTAAGAGTTCATAAATCCACAACATTTCTTCAGTATTAGTTTCAATACTATATTTTTCAAAAATTCTTTCAAATAAAATAATTTTCTAATTCGAGAGTCTATTAAATATTTTTAAGGTTTTGAACAGTTTTTTTAATGTTTCGGCTGTCACTCAGGTTCACTAGAACCAATTTGTGATGGCTAAATTTATATTAGTTCCGATGCAAATAATTAATAAATAAATTAAATAATTGTGTACTTTAGCAAAATTGTGTGTGAACAATAAAGATTTATTTATATAACAAAGTGTACAATTCAATGGATTCCTATAATATACGGACGATATGCAATATATTTTTAAAAAAAATGGTAAGAAGGAAAATGCTCTTGGCACGAACTACAAAAAGACACCACACAGGGGATCTGATTCCGGCGGGAAGAAGCAGAAGCGGCTTTGTGTTAGCTCTCTATGATGAAAATTCCACAAAACAAAATATACCAAAAAAAATGGTGGATTGAAATATATTTTACTTCCGCCTTAATTTGAAACATTTTACGAAATCTCCTACTATTTAAACCTAATGATGAACCTTTTTTTGATTCTTTTTTTTCACCACCTTTTTTCACACATAGTGTGTAAATCTTGGATTTTTTTAAGCAAGAAAATTTTTTCAATGTTCTTTACGTTATGCCAATCTGTATGACATGACGCATTTATCCGTACATCATACCGTCGTTTATCATCCAGGTATATCCGTTTATTATACCACTTTTTACCATCCATATATATATATATATATACCATTTTAATTCATACCACAGTATATCATTCATACGTTACATTTCATTCACATATCATTCCATATCACACCACCGTATACCATCCATATATCTTTTTATATCAAACCACCGTGTACAATTCCCGTGTCATGTAAGTACATGTATATCATACCACCATATTATACTACCTATATATATATATATATCATACATATTTCATACAACCATATATCATCCATGTATCATATACGTATATAGTACTAATGTATAATGTCAATTTATCATATCCGTATACCATACAACCATACCACTGAGATCTATAAACAATTTATCAATTTATTTTTCCTTGACATATAAGATTAAAAAAGTAAAGTTTTATTAAAATACAAGGAAGGTATGTAGTGACCGTATACTATCTATATATCATACGGGTATTTCCTGCAACCGTATACTATCCATGTATCATATACGTATATCATACCAACGTATACTATCCATGTATCATATACGTATATGATACCAACGTATACTATCCATGTATCATATACGTATATCATACCAACGTATACTATCCATGTATCATATACGTATATCATACCAACGTATAATATTCATTTATCATGTCAGTATACTATACAAACATACCACTGAGATCTATAAGCAATTCATTGACATATAAAATTAAAAAGTAAAGTTTTATTAAATTACATGGAAGGTATGCAGTGAGTTATTTATTTTTGGAGTATTTTCATCCAGTGAATATGAAACAAATATAAATTTATCGACGTTATGTGAAGACAAATATATTTTTTTTACTAATAAGAACGATTTATATAAAAACATTTAATTCAGAGAATTACTGTACATATTTAATTTTCATTATTAAACTTACATATAATGCATTTTTTAAAATTAAAATAGTACTTTTCGAAACATCAAATAATTTTCTCTAAAATATTTTAGGTAATGTTTGCATTCGGTTAATGTTTTCTAATAAGTTGACTTTCTACATTTAGTCTATTCAATACAAATAGAAATAAAAAAATTCAATAAATTGTTTGCTATGCTATAGCTATTTTTAGCAAAAACAATACGAGATAAAAAGAGACAAACATAAAGCTTGAAAAAGCCTTTCAGTTTGTTCATCTTCCTTTTTTATACTTTGCTATCTTGTTTATGAATCAAAATTGAGGATGTTTTGCACCTTTGATTTATTCTGTGGCCTCATAATTTATTTTTGTTTTGGATAGGTTCCAATTTCTTCTAAGAAAGGCGATGTGCAACGAAAGTCAGTAAGGATAAAATATTCCATTCTCCTTTCTATATGATGCCTTTGGGCATTTTACAAGGCCAAAGAAATCCTGATAAGAAAGATATCACTTAGCCCAAATAATAAACGTCAGAATGAAAACATATTTGTAGGAAATTTCTAAAACAAGACTTTTATAATAAGGGACTATTATTCATAGATACTTCACATTAAAAGAGAATTTTGAACCATACATTTTATTTTTAAGGAATACGACTACCCTAAAATTGTGAATTTTGACAAAAATTGACAATTTTTTTTATGATTTCATTTTATAGACCATTTATTAGCTTTATAAAAATACCAATTTAATTATTTTCCACTCACTAGAGCAAAAACTACAAGTGTTTTAGTAAAAGCAGATGCCTCTACTTTAGCCAAGATGTCATTCTTAAAACGCGTTTTACTAAAAATGTATTTTTTTTAAAAAAAACATCAAAAAGGGACAACGATTGTTGAAAGTTTTGAAAATGTTTAACTTAAATTTTTTGTGTTTGTCTGTATAATAGTAGAAATATTTTAACTTTCAGAATTATCAATACTGTTTTATTACACAATTTAGAGAAACTTATGTTAATATTTACAATGTTTTTCTTAAGCAATTTCATATAATAACTAAGATAAAGTGATCTAGTTTATGTAAAAACTAAAATATCTCTTATCCTGAAGATCATTTCAAAAATGAATAACATACCACACATCAGAATTGAAAATTGAAAATTTTTTCTGAAGATTTTGGTGCCGAATGGGATCCTTTTATGTTATTACTATAATTTTTTTTTTTTTTTTTTTGTAAATTTTTACCAATTTTTTTCCATTTTAGTTATAATAATTTCTTTCTATCTTCTTAATTTTAGCATATTTTTCTTAAAATGTACTAAACAAATCTAAAGACTACAAAAATATTCCCATATCTTCATTTTTTTTAAATAAAAAAAGGTATAATAAGTAGTAGATACCTTAATTGTAGATAAATACAGAGAATTAGTTTCCATAAACCATTTCGTTTAAAATTTCAAATATTTAAAAATATTTAATTTTGTATAAAATCCGTATACGAGTCGTGTACGGTAAGTAAGTATCATTTCGTTCTACCACAACCGCAGTGGTAGTATTCCAGCAACCCTTGCACACACATGTCTGGTTAATTGTCAGTCCAGTGCAGCCATTGCTGTCGGATTGTGTTGTTTTCACACGTGTTAATGAGGATTAAAAATATTTCAGATGATTGCTTATCCCGCAGACTGTGCAGTGCGTTCTATAATCCATTTTTTGAATGAAAGGAGTGTTAAAACAGTTTAAATTCATCATCAACTTGTAGAGATTTATATTGAAAATGTAATGAATGAAGGAGAAAGGTGAGAAAGTGAGTTCGATAATTCAATGATTTGTCCAGAGTTGCAGGGAGCTGCTGAGTAGAATTTCAACAAAGGTTGTCTTCTATTGTGGCCTTTGGGGAAATGAAATGGCAGACCTTTTTAGGAAAAAGAGGCACGAATATTCTCCAAAGATCTACTAGAGACCTGCCTCTTCACTCAGCAAAAGTCGAAATTGTTAAAATTTATATGAAATGCTTTCGAGATTCTACCACCAGTGCTGCCAAAAATAAATCATGGAGAGAGAGAGAGCTATTAAAAAAACCTAACTGTGTCCCGGACTCTCCTCGTGCTGTTGCTGAGTTTAGATTGTTAACTGGACACGTTTTAAACTGACTGACTCCCCTTTTTGTGTTTTGTGTTCTTCTGGACAAGTCATGGACGCTGCTCATCTTGGCATGTGCTCTGCACTTAAGAATTTAAACTATATCGTAAAAAAATATTGGAGAGCTCATTGACTAATGACCTGATGGTCAATGGCCAGGCATTTGATAAATAAAAATAAATATAATTCAATGATTTTTGTTCCAACGCTCCTGACGTTGAATGGAGTGGGAAACCTTCTGTTGTCAATGATGGTCTGGTTGAAAAAATGAATGAGAAAATTCTTGAAAACAGTTCACTATAAGATTGTTTTGTGATGAGTTTCTTCGAAGAGCTCTTTAGCAATGGTTTTCTTACTGGCGGCATCTTGCTCTGAAGATGATATAGGCCATTTTGTTTTCCCGTTATGACAATTGTCCGAAGAATGATAGTAACTATATAGAAAAATAGTTTCTGGCTTACCCTCTTTCATATAAGACTAAATTTTGTTTTGAAGAAAGATTTTTACGCGAGTTTTTTCAGACTAATACTTAGTTTCTGGACACGCCTCATATTTTAAAACAGTGTAACTTCGTATTAGGCTATGCTGCTTATATTCATATCCGAGTATTTCTGATACTGATGTATTTCATGAAAATACATCGCAAATCTATATTTTTTTACCTATGGCAGAACAAAATTAAACTAAACAATGGGCTTAATTTCCACCTTTTATTCATTGTTATTTGTTGGTGATAGATTCAATTTCTGTAATGATCAAAGTCTTTATTAATGAAAGTTATTGTATGTAAAATGTATTTGAGGTTTAAAATCTTTATAAATCAGAGCATAAAAAACAAGACTAGATTTAAAATTATCCTCTTGTTTTACATTTATTCCTGAAGTTCAGAATTATAAACATAATTTATTTACACCATTTGCTTAAAACAATATAGATACACATAAAGTAACATCGATATTATTCCCTGAATAATACACATTAGTATATGCTCACTTGCTTAAGAGAATAAGAATCTTTCTCTATTTTATTAATCTAAAAAGAATACAGGGGAATATTTCCCTCCCCTCCAGTTCCCTGCCTAAATTGTGGAGGTGGAGATAGGTGGTGTTGCCATCTATCGTTAAGATGTCCAACCTTTCTCACAGGCTCTGGCAACTTTCATTTCTTCCCTTCAGGAAGGACTCGACAACAACAACAACAAAAAGAATACATACGAAATAATTCATCTAGAAATTGATAATTTTCGAGCTTTCGAAAGAGATTCTTACTCACTAAACGACTAATTATCCCAAAGTAATATATGTCAACTATAGAGGAGTTTTGTGAACTGAGCTGGTTGAAAAAATATCAGAATACTATATGTTTATAACAACATGGTGTCTCCCATTTTTCAAAATCTCAAAATAAAGTAGTTAATGTTAAGTTATCAATAAATAGTAATACGTGTGGACACTCAAATATATTAGTTAATTACTTTATTATTTAAATTATTTAGTAATACATAATATGAATATATTAATTTTTTGTAGTTCTCCGGAAGGAAATCTAGACTAGCATCCCTTAAGAGATGCTTGTCTACACACATGATGGAAATGATATTTTATCTGATATTAGAAGCTCTATCCAATACTTGACCAACTGGTCCAATGTGTGAAAAACAATATATGAGTGATTAGTCTAAAAAAGACTAAGACGACTTTCCACGTCTCATCGAATTTATTTCCAGCGGATTCCTTGATATGTTGACGTTGAAGGCAATGCAATTGCTAAAAACTGCTGACAATTGGTCAGACAGAAGGTAGAGAGAATGAAAGTCTGGTGTGTGTTTGATTCTTAGATATCATTTGCAACTCTTACCTATTTAGTGCTCTTTTCCCGGGTAAAATGCAAAAACAAAACCACTTGTGCTGTTCCACTACAGCACTACTAGTACCAGAGCAATCGTCCTGGTTATTCACTGATACTTGGTGGCAATAGCCAGAACCAAGCGACGATTACTCGCTTTCTCAGTGATAATCTTAGAGCTTTAACATACATTGATGGTACCCAGTGCTAAGCAGTCTGCCCCAAATATATCACTGAGCTTTCTTCCCCGGAAAATATTCAAGAATGCATAGGGTTCTTTAGATAGATCTGTCGGCCTATCCCTTGTTGGTTATAGATTTCCTTAAATCTTATAAATTTAAGGACTTGATCTAGTCCTGCTGATCTCCAGAGATGTGCAACAACAACAGGAAATCAATGTTAATCAAATTTTAAAATCCGAAAAAAATACAAAAACGTAACATTTCTACAAATTAAGATTATTTTTGAGTTTATCTGAGTTCACATAGACTATAATCAAGGCTCCATATGAGTGTATCAAGTCTTGATATGGATTACACAAATATAGATGAATCCTTTTATCCATAAAAAAATAAAATCTGAACTAAATAACTGATTTTAATTCATAAAAGGTTATTCTTTTCTTATAGCTTCTTTTTTTCTTAACTAAAAATTCTTAAGTGTAGCAAAATTCATGTTAAATTCAGCATAACTCTTCTTGAAGTATGGTATATTGTTGGTATTTAATACTTGTTGGTATATTCAAATTCGTATGAATAAAAATTCAATGTTTCTGTTTGCTAATTAGATAATGTTATAAAACTATTATTTTTGTTTTACTTTTACCAAATAGCGGTAGTTAATATGTTTGTTTAAATACACTTTTTTACTTTCGAAAAAAAATATGAGTTATTTCTTACAACTAGTAAGAAACTTAAAATCTTTAGCACTTAATATAAGTTTCAATTTTTAATTTCAAAAATACGTATTTTTTTTAAAAAAAATAATTGATAAAAAAACCAAGTTTTTATTAAATTATTCTTTGAACGATACTGAATGATTTTTTTATCTATTACATTTCGAAAATACAATGATAATGATTATTATGATTACTTCTTTAAGAAGAAAATATATAATCCCTTTTTTTTTTCAAACACTATTTTTTCAAAAATTTTATTTAAAAGAAGGAATTAATTTTCCTTTTTCTCCTTATTTGATTTTAAATTGTTTGAAGTGGTGTAAGCGCCAAAAAAAGACTCAAATCATTTGAAAAAAGTGCATTAATCTTAAAAGGTTTCGTTATTATGTGAAATTCTTTCATGCGATAAAATGCTAAATGGTGAACCTATTTCTCACATAAAAATAGCATCTTCTTAATGCAATATATTCTAAAAAAATAATAGTAAAAAGCCTTTATGGAAAATTTGATTTATTTTAAACTTTTCTATTTTTCCATTGCTTCTCCTTATCACATTTTTAATCAAAGGTGAAACCTGTTCTTATTTTTTGACTCTCTGTAGATTGCATTCTATGCTGAGAAATGTTTTAATGGAATCTGAAAGCACGATCTGTGAAACTATGAAAGTACTTTTTCTTCGATTAGGGCTTCCTTTTGTAGGCTACTTTCATATAAAGTGACATGAAAAAAATAGTAAAAGAAAAAATTCAAACAATGAAAACGCTGCTTGTATTTACTATCACTCTCTCGTCCTTATGAAAATTCTCTAATGCTGTCGCAGTGTCATTCCCATGAGAATGGCTTCAGACTCGTTTATGAATGTGTTAAGGCTAAAAGAAAGAAATCGGAATCTCAGTTTTTAAATCATGACTTGAGGCAGTATTTGACAGAAAACAGAGTTCTAATTTTTCTCTAAAAAGAAAATTTTTTTTTTATATTTTTAAAGCAAACCAGAGGAGATATATTGTCGTTATGTTGATTGTTTCTTGTTCTGATTTAACTGGATTTTGTGTGTGTGTTTCAAGAAACACACAAACAAAAGTCGAGAATTAAAATAATTGTGAGTAATAAATATACGATTTCAGGTTCAGTCTTGAAGTATTTGTGGTTGTTAAATGGAATAACCCAAACTATTTTTTATGTTCGGTGTATCTTGTGTCATGAATTGAAGGCAGGAATCTCAGACATTGTCTCACCAATTTCAAAACAATACTCGTTACTTGTCATCGAATAAAAATTTTGAGGTTCATTTTTATAACCTACAATTAAATTTTTTTTTTAACTATACCTATATTCTGTTCGAATTGTACTGTAAAATAAATGTATGCTAACTTTAAAATCCACACTAAATTAATGACTATGTTTATAGTTAAGGACATTATTTATTTATATATTAAGATGTATTAATGGAATCAAACTGACATAAATATATGATAAGTGAAAGCTAAACACACGAAGAAGAAATAAGCAATATAAATCAAAAGTTCTAAAAATATCTATAAAATATATTTTACATTATGAATATAATAAGTTTATAAGAGTATAACATATTGTAAATATGCTCAAAATCATTCACATATCAGTACTAATCTGTCCATTGCTTAAAATAATTTTTAATCAAACTATTATTTTATTATCTCTATGTGCTTCTATTATTATAATACAATATATTTTGGTTTCCTTATATTTGAGTGAAATAAAATCTAGCTCTAAACGTTTCATCCACATGGTTTTACTAAAAATCAGGAATAAACACGTTCACTACAATTCCTCTGGAAGAAAAATAGTATCACACATCGCAACACCAAGACAGTAAAAGAAAATGCTTGTTCTATCCCTATACTCACACTAACAATCAATATGCACATCTCAAGGATTTTGTTTCATAGATAGTAGAACAATAGAACCCTGTCTGCAAGAAATAAGATCTATATCAATTAGGTTGGAATGGTAAAAGCTCTGATTTTTTCAGATTTGTTGATTGTATTGTAAAACCGTCTTGTGGTAACCAATCGTAAAACAATCATTTCCATATACGATGAAATCATGATTCTTATCGCAGATCTAACTGTTTTTGCAGTAGATCATAGTACATGGTTTTCAGAAAAAAATTCCGTATCGAAGGAAATATATTAATAATGATAAATCATTTATACTGGGTTTCTTCGATTAATGATAGGTAGACCTTTATTATATGATAAAGAAGTGCAAATTAAGTTTTATACGTTTCTTCAAGAGGATTGTATTTCTCAATTACTTTTTTCTCGTGAAACTTGAACATAAAAATCAGATTATGCTTAGTTATAATGTTTTATATTTATTTATAATTCCAAAATAAAACTTCGACTTATAGAGATACGTTGAATTTATATTTGAAAGTTACTAATGGTCTAAAAATAGTTACACTGAGCTATTGGATATTTTATTTATTACGATTTAATTTTAACGAAATTTTTAGCTACTTTTTCAAAGGCGCAAGAGCCTCTGACAGACCTTGGCTGCCTTAACCACTGCGCTCCTTCCAATGTCCTCTATTTCTAGCGAGTACTCTCTAATTTTAAATTTTGAAAGTATTTAATTCTTTCTCAATGTCATCCAACCATCTAGTAGGTGGTATACCTTTAGCTCGGATTTCTGCAGGTTTTTTAAATGTTAAAATCTTAATGATATTATCTTTCTGGCTTATCCAAATATGGCCAAGCCATCTTAATCTGTTACTACGGATGACTTGTGTTATTTACGGACGCCGATAAAACACAAATAAATTCAAAGTTATATCTGGTTCTCCCCGTGCTCCTTTCTGCACTGCGACAATTTTGAGAATTCTTTTCTCAAATATGTCCAGTGAGTGCGTTATATCTTTGTACGCAAGACAGATAATATTAGTGTTTTGTAAGTTGTTAATATAGTTTTGTGTCTGATTAAATTAGATGTTAAAGTAACTTTGCACCTTTTGAATAATTTTTTATTTATGTATTTAAAATCTAAAATTTAGGATTTCATATAATGTTTCTATTCAAGAAAATAATTCGAGGTGAAGTGTTTTATGTATTATTCATAACAACTTTAAAAATTTCAATTTTCAGAAGAAACTTTGGAAAATTTTAAAACTTTGCTTCTACTGTAATTATTAATTTTTTGACCTGAAATTTTTTCTGATATTCTTAAGGATGTTCTAATCAACTTTATGTATAGGATCGGTTTTACAATAAATTAGTCTTTAAAGAAAAAAATAAAATGTTGAGATATGCATGCTAAAATTCAACAAAAAAGCCAATATCTCCTACATGTTATTTTTTTTAAATGTATTTAATTTACAGAAAAATGGATCCCTAATTTTGTTACATGCTTAATATATAACACGCAGGAAAAAAAGGGAAGTGATTAGTAAATAATTGTGGAAGGAGTAGCCTTTTGAATGCACTAATGTATGAAGAAACACAAACTGAGAAAAATCACTTTAAAGTTTATAATTCTGAAAAAATAATTATAAGCTTAAATAAACTTAAAATGCAACTTTAAGACATTAATTATACATTTTTCTTTACATTTTCGTATTTTTGCAACCCATCCATTTTAATTAACTATCCATTTTTAGAGAGTATTAATTGCACAAGAAAATTCAAGATATGTTGTTAAAAAAAATTTTTTTCTGTCATGAAAGAATTTTTTTTTTCTTCGCATAATATTGAAGTATTTTCTGCACGAAAAAAATATGAGGAAAGAGAACTGAAATCATGTAATTTTTAATATAAAATGCCTTAACTCAAAAATTTTACATGTACGCATTTTACAAAAAAAAATTGCATTATTGTGACGCCTTGGTAATATTCTGCTTTATATACTACAACTTTTCTTATAGTTATTATTTCTCCTTTTAAAATAGATTTTTTTTAACTCAAAACTTTTTTCTTAGCTTTTTTTCTAAAAAGTTGAGTGGTCAAACTACTTAATTTGTTAATTTACATTTTTCAAATGAATTTTCATGCAACTTCTAACTTTTCGACTAACAAAAGTGATGTATCAATCAAATTATAACAATGCAAAGAATAATAGTAAATAAAAATAAAAAACGATAGTTCGGACCTTTTTAGGGTACCAAAAGTCCTCTCAAATTGTCTTCTCTGTCCTTAGAAGCATTTATTAGCCATTTTAACCATGTTATGAACTTCTGTTCTTAGTTTATTTTTATAATTAATTATTGTGCCAAAGTATTTACATTCATAAATTTTTTCGTTGTAGTTATTAATTCTCAAAGGGGTAGAATTATTTACAATGGAGGATGAGCTTTTCGAAAATTTCGTTTGATCCTCATAGACAACGAGGCCCATATTTGTGGCAGAAGATTCAAGTTTAACGAAGACGCTATTAATAATTTAATATTAAACTCTGGAATTAAATAAACAGAACAAACATCTATAAATTTAGAATACTTAGCGGGTCTTATAACCTTTAAAATATCGTTTATAGTCACTTAGATGTTAGAATGTTCAATTATCTTATTTCTTTTACAGTAATCCAAAGAGTGATAGGCCATTAATGAAGAAAAACAATGTTGATTCGGGTTAAATTCTTAAATCGCATTTGTTGTTTACTATAAAATATGGTTGTGTACCTTATGTTATTGACTTAGGAGAAAGAAAAAATTGTATCGTTCAATAAAAATTTCATCATATCGAACTAAATAACTACAATAATACTGTTATTTAAATATGTAATTTTACAGTAAATATTTTATTATTTTTGCTACGAAAAATAATTAAAAAAATGTTTTCATCTGAAAAAGGTATTCTTCGTTTAACATAAGGAAATATTTTTTATTAAAATATCTGGATTCTAAACATTAATTTACGTCAAATTCTTACTATATTCTTTATTAAAGAAATAATATTTTTTACGTGAATTCCCATTCTTAGAATTTGTTACATTTTCCAATAAGCAGAGCGATACAAAAACATCTTATTCCCTGATTTATATATTAAAATATTCAAAATAAAAATATATATTTTTTCGGAATGGTATTTAATTACTCAACTATGTACTGGATATTTTTAATCAATGAAGCATTTGTCTATGAACATATTAAAGTAATTGCTCGAGGAACATCTTTAATTTTGGGGATCAAAAATGTTTATTATTTTAATTAATGTGCAAC
This sequence comes from Trichonephila clavata, assembly GCA_019973975.1. Lineage (NCBI taxonomy): Eukaryota > Metazoa > Arthropoda > Arachnida > Araneae > Nephilidae > Trichonephila > Trichonephila clavata. The sequence goes on along the minus strand of BMAO01005082.1, from coordinate 14,876 downwards.
CTTCACTTCGTGATTGTTGTTTTTAACGAAAAAAATACAGTAAGACTTTTCTAGATGTTTTCAAAAACATATCTTTTATAGAAAAGAGACATCGGATTAAATTTATCTGAAATTATAACTACTAGTTAAAAAACTATTAATGAAATGTAAAGTAATTTCATTGATGTAGGAATCATTATTAATGCTATGATCAGTATCTTTAATTATTCAGTTCTTTATAACTTCATTTTTTACTTTTAATACATGACCTCCAATCTCAGTAATATAAATAATAATTTTAATGAAGTTTTTTTTATTAATTTAGATATTTGATATTGTAAAAAAGTATTTCTTTAATGGACAAATAGATAACACTAATTTTTTCTGATATGTTGTTGTTGTTGCTTATGCCACCTGATTGACAATAACATCAGACCAAGGTCCACGAAATTCATCGCGGCAAAGGGCCAGAATTTTACGCCTGTCGTTAGCCTAAGCTTTGAGCCCCCCAAGAAGGTGACAGTGCGATTTTGTTCGGAACAACACGATTGATGGTGACACCATTCGGACCCACTCATTTAAAGAGCACGTTCTCCGTTTATACTCGGTGGGAATTGGGTGGCATCGGGCATCGAACCCAAACCTTCCGGTCTGGAGTCCAATGCTCCAATCACTAGGCTACCCACGGACCTTTTCTGATATAAAATGAGCGAATCAAGTATAAACGACATCTGTTTATTATTTGTACATAAAAGCTTTAATTACTGAATATTTATCTTCTATTAGTCTCGTGACCCAGTTTCTTCACAAACAGTATTGATATAAACAGTCTCTCATATTAACAGCAGTAAAAATATGATAGTGCAGATAAGGTTATTTTTACTTCCAGCAAATGCATTATTTCTTCTTTTTAAAGAAATTGATATTCCGAGCTACAGTGGTGTTGTTTCAAGTCCCTTGGAGCAGGCAAGCCTACACCGAGTCTATTTGACCTTTCCACTTAAGAATGTCACAAACCAGGTCTTGATCTCCAAACAACTGTACCAGCGAAATATCCCAGCAGCCCAGAAGATGAGCAGGAGAAGCAGGGAGAGAGCAGGGACAGGTAACCCCCGGCACAATGGTCATACCACGCAGGTGACCGCTTCTAAAGCATACTAAGGCCGTCTGAAGAGCCTTTGATCTCCTGCACTGTAGAGATACACCAGGATTCTTACCATTGATGAGCAGGAGGGTCTCGCCAAGTCAGATTCATTTTAGCTCTGAGGGAAGGAAGGAATTTCACAATGGCTCAAGACAGAGGAACTGGGGTTAGGGAAATCACTACCCCTGCCAGCCAGCTCATCAGCTGCCTCGTTCCAAGGCACACCCAACTGCGACGGTATCCATTGGAGACACACTTGTTTCCTTTGACCAAGCCTAACAAGTTTGGATATAATATCTACACCCCAGTACTGTCCATAATCCTTGGCCAATTCTTGAAATATTCGTTGGAGTTTCTGCTGTCTGTAAGGGTCCACATACCGTCTTTATTATAATTGAGAGCATGATCGAGAGCACCACTGATAGCAATGATTTCAGATGATTAATCCATGGCGGAGGGTGTTGTGCAGCTCCCTTTGGGTGAGGAACAACTTGGGTGGAAGACTGACTAAATACCATGCCTGTTCATCCACAGAAGGTTTTTTATTTCCCTTTTACGACCTATTTGAAAACCAATAAAGACATTTCTCGACCCGCCACCTGGGGACACGCCCTGTAGAGGTTACAGGCTCCTCCTAGGGAGTTACAGTACTTTACAAAAAGCAAAATTTTAATTACCTTTTATTTTATTAATGCATTCAAATGAAAATCCAATTAAGTATTTCAAGGAATTCTATAAACTCAAAAGAAAAATAAGTGCTTTGTTATCGAATAAAGAAATAAATGATGAATCCAATATTGCTTGTTCGCTTCAAAAAACTCTGTATTTCCTTGACCAAAATACATCCAACTATTTTTACGCAATTTTGAAACAACATGGTTCACCAATATTCTTTTTTACACGGACTCTTAGCTCTAGCACGAATCCCCCCTCCCCAGTTTTTTTAAAATTCTAATTTTGACAGTGTAATCAGAAGACGGTCAGCTTTGAGTGGATTGGTCTACTTCATGGCTTGTTTACTTTGTAGTCTGAATTTTATAATCACTTTTATCTTTATTTTATTGTATTTCAAAAAGAACACAGAATTTCGTTCTTTAATATAATTGTATTTTGTGTTAAAACCCTTTGGATGAGGACGATTTGAACGAATTTATGACAGTTCCTGATAATAAAGAAGTGAAGGTAAAGTGCCCTCTTATTAACAGCTTATTTAATTCACAAGGGCTTGAAATTTGCTACATGTCTGGAACAACATTTTCTTACGCATGCTAATGATGTAGAGCGCACATTAAAATTTCAACGTAATCTTAAGTTTTGTACAGCATGATATCAAGAATTGTATAAGCAACTTGAGAAACAATTTTCACTGTACACTGATTTTAATTTTTTCTTATTTAGTAATAAAAATAAATTGATTTTGTTTTACAAATATGTAACATGGATTTCATTATTACCTTTCTACACGGTTTTGGGGAAAATATTAGAGTTATTTTTCATCTTACACGATTTCTTAAAGTTGTGGAAATCTACCTTATCCCGAAATTTACCGTATGTCGCATATATGTTTTTACACATTTTTTCTTTTTTAGCGAGGTTTTATAAAGAAGATATTTACCGTAAAAAAAGAGTTGGTTGTATATGTATATATATATATATATATATTTGAGGAAGGGTTTTATAATTTTTTGACTTTTATAACCTCTTGTCAAGGACGATACCTGAGCAGGCAGTCTTATTTTTTAAGTATCTTTGGGTACCCTAAGCTGGGAATTTTAAATTTAGTTTAATTTAAAATGTCAATAAAACTAGGTTTGTGAGCGTTATCCTTTCTTAAATTAAGTTGAACGCAGCCATCTTGTTTCATATATCATTTGTCAAGACATCTCCTCGTTTTGAATTTCCAGAATATCATGGCTGAAGTAATGCAAAACTGATTAAATTGACAAGAAAAACATGATAGAAAATTTAATTGCAAAATGTTTTATTTTGAGGTCGAATATGAACATTTGAATTTTTCTTTAAAAATATTGTTCTTGAATAAACAGGAGATCGATTTATCATCAGTTAATTTCCTATGAATATTTAAAGATGTGCGAATATGAAAAATATTCTATAGTTACTGTCCGAATTCTACTTTAGTCATATAACTCGAATGGTGTTCATTCTAAATATTTCTACCATTATTACATTAAAAAGTTATTTTAACAAATACATATACTTTGGTAAGATACGTTTGTAAAAGTAAGCGTTGCTTCGTTAATTTTTAAGTATATAAAGCACAATATCTATAGCTTATTTTCGATGGGTTAGAAGCAACTAAAATATCTTTTTGCAAAAATTACAATTCCTCTTAAAAGCATAGTTATAAAAATAAGTATTTAGGTTATTTTTAAGTGCTGATATTAACTCCCCAGCCTTAAGATGGATCGGATGCAAATATCTATCGACAATCTTGCGTAATGTGTACAATTTCTATTTTATTTATTAATTAAATCTAACTTTAAACAATACAAATTGTGAAAGCAATTCTCTGAAATTGCATTATTTTTTCCACAAATTTTACATAGTTTAAAGGCATATAAATATAAGAATATCTTATATAAAGTAAAATTTCTAATGAATTTTATTTATCTTTTTTCTAATTTTACTATTAGAAACTACATTGTTCTCCAAAGTATCATGCATTTGTAACACTTGCAGTTAATTGTAATTATTAAATGATATCATAAAATTTCCACTTCTAAAAATATGTAGTCATATCTTAAACCTTTAAGAAAAAAATCGAACATCTTTGAAAATATATACCTAGGTTTCTTAATGAGAAATCAGTAGACCAGGAATACAAATTTAAAGAAAGATTTATATGCGATGAATTTTAAATACTGTAACAATCTTTTAATACATATTTTACCCTAACTATTCCTCTTGCTCTCATTACTTTTAAGTTTTTTTAATGAAAAAACGTACAAATTTCTCCAATTTTTTACTGTAATATAAATTAGCTGTGTAGCATAGACATATCAAAAGATTTCTTGAGAATACTCAATGCAATCTATAATATACAACTGTAAACCATACATGTGCCTGTAATACATTCGAATTTTGTTTTGATTAAATTTATAATATTTCTCCGTTGTGTAGCTTCAGTACATGTATTTCATTTTTTATGTCAGTTTTGCATAAAAAGTAAATCTGGCATCTATATTTGAAGATTCATATAAACTGCTGATTCAATATTTACAAAAATATAATTCTCTTTAATTTATAATAAGGCCTTTTCTTAGATCTATATATACATTAATTTTACAGTAATTAAAATAGATTAACTGTAAATTAACCTTTATAGGAAAGAGAGTAATTTTTTTGTTCTTACTAATAATAAAAGTGATGTGATGACTTCTAAAAATATTATATATATATATATATATATATATATACAATGCAAGTAGGAGCAGAAAAAAATAAACCTTCTGGTGACTAATAAAGGAAGTTCCATGGTCACAAATGTGATCTTGGAATTGCTTTTTGTTTCGAATTTTTTTCATCACATTTTAAAAGAAGGCTTAACATTCCTTTTTAAAGTTATTTTCCAGTAAATTGGAGGAAAAACTCACGATAGAACGTGGGTTTAAAAGAAATCATATTCCATTTTTAAAATCTTCAAAGAAATGAATTCGTGCTCCGAGTCAATTTTTCATGTTGTTCGAATTTTTCCTTGTCACTTCAGCGCATTCTGTAATAAAGCCATAAAGCTCAAAAAATATGGCCGATTTTCCCAAACGCTGACATTTCATGATATTAAATTTCGTGAAACGTGAAGTCGAGTGATTTTGGAAAGATTTTATTACTGGGGTTTTCAATCAAAGCACAAATGAAAAACAGAAAAAATCATTGTAAACTTTTCTATTTTTATTCACTTTAGTTTATAACAGTTTAAATTATAGTAAAATACAAATAGATTTTGCAGAATTATGCTTAGAAAATTATCATTATGATCATATAAGCTCTAGAAATATTTATATATATATGAATGTTTTTTTCTTTTACTATATATAAAATACAAGATGCCAGACATATTATTTCTTATTTTAGGCATACTTTTTTTACGTTCGTGCTAATCAGTCAATTCACGTTTTTCTTGAACTTATCTAGGAATTTCATGGGGGAAGGGATATAAAGAATTCATCATGTTTAAATGGAAATCATTACAATTTCTCCTAAAATTAAGTACTGGCATTTGAAAAAGCTAAGAATGAAAAATAAAATAGCTGACAGAGAAAATTATTGATATTAGTTGATTGAAAGTTTTCAGAGTACAAAGGAATTGTGAAGAAAAAATAAAACAACAGAAAACATAATTGCATTTAAATTTGCTATCCCCAGTAGAAGAGTCTATATTTAGTAAAAATAAATTAAATATAATTGTCACAAAATATGACGTGAGGATGATAATGTTGAGGGACTTCGTAAATTTAAACATCAGTAACGTGACAAGAACACCACTTAAGCTGAACCCACTGTTTAAAACTCTGCCAAAAAGAGGGCTTTTTGAGACTCTACAGATTTAACGTGCATCAGCGAGGAACAGCGAGTATTTTAATACAATCAGAGCTGAAACTCATGTTCCGAAAACACAGGTCTGGAATTTACAACCATAACCACTCGGATACCTTGGTCACATTGATTTGACCGAGACAGTGTGTCAAAATTTGAGTCTCGGAAAATTAAACTCGAGATAAAGTTAAGTAATTTTGAACATTTGAGGCATTTAAATTCTAATATACCCCAATACAACTCTTCTACTCTTGTGTTGTACGTCTTTAAAAACTATCGAAGTTTAAACATTGGCCTGCTCCAAAATATTCTTAGATCCTAATACTTTCAACCACCAAGCTCAATTAAAAAACAACCTTACTTCCTTCTCAGAATTTGCCAACTTTTAGTTCATTCTAAGAAACATGAGGAAAAAATGATAGATTTATATTAAATAAGTCGTTCTAAGACACAGAGTAATATTTGTTAATTATAATGAAATTATTTGTTTCCTCAAGAGGGTTAGTTCCTGAAATTGTACAGTCAAATTTCATTCAAATTTTAAATCTGCTTGTTTTTCCTACGTTAGGTATTTTCGTTTACTCTTACATAGTTTATCTCTCACAAGGTTAGTTTTGAACCAAATTTCGTTATCTAAGTTTCATAAATATGCTTGTGCTATTATAAAATCACCTATGCCATTGACAGATTTATCTCTGTGTTACGAATTTGATTTCTTTCTTTATAAAATTCAAATAGCATGCTTTTTTATTAACATGTTTCATAATCGATATTATGTTGATCAAAAACAATATTAATATATCCCCCTACAAAATAATAGTAATGTATGTAATGAAGTAAAACAAATTAAATGATGAATTCAAAGTTATTAATAGTCTAATTTTTATATTAACAGATTTTCTCACAAAGTTTTCTGAACTCTGATTATTCCAAATTAATATTTCATACTCACATTGATCCCTTTCATAGTGGATTACTTATCCTAATTGGTAAATACAGCTGTACAAAATACACAATACCTTATACTTTATTTTGCATGCATAATAAAACCACCAAATGTGTAATTATGAAGCGCAGTAAGGGGATTATGACAAAGCCTTATATCATTTTCCTGAGACAAAGATCAGTTATCACCTGTCACATGTAAAGCATATCTTAACGTGTATTAAAAATCCTCTCTAATCTACTGTATTTAATAATCTCATAAAACTGAAACATGTTATTGAAATCTGGATTCAGATAACAGACAAAAATAGTTAGAGGTTAAGTAATAAATAGTTTGGATAGTGCATTCAGTATTTTCTTCGATTTCTTATTTTTCTTTTAAATTTTATGTAAAGACTAAACATGTTAATATTTCTTTTTAATAGGAAACTAGCATAAATATTAAAATTCATGAAATTCTATTTTTAACATGAAACTGTTTTAAGGGGTCTCAGGGGTGTTAAAAATGTTTCGAGAGCACAAAATATGAACAATTTTCGACTAGAAATAATTCTTTGAGGTTAAAATGAAATAATTTGATTCTTTTACACATTTTTTATAAAGGAATAAAGTTTCAAAAAAGTATAAAATGTCTAAAATATAATCATAATTTTAAAAATAATAAGCACATAAATATAAGAAAAATTTTTGTAAGAAACAAATAGTAAGTTTTACGACGCGCATGATATTTTCTGAAATAATAATTCTAATTACTAGCAATAAGTTGATTTATAAAGTCAAATATATCCTTATTAGATGGTAGCGATTAGATATAAAAAGAATAAAAAATAATATTTTTTAAAAATAAAAAAAGTACATTTTTAAAATTTTTTTCAAAAAATTTAATTTTTTTGAAATTTTTCAAACAATTACAAATATGTAATACTATAAATAGCTAGGATTCAAAGATTATGATAGAGTTTATAATTCTGTAAAGTTTTATGCATCAAAGTATGATAGTTTTTGAAACGCAATGCGCGTAAGTGAAAAAAACACAAACTGAGAAAAAAGGCTTTAAAGTTTTAAATTGAATTTGAGAAAATAAATTTTAAAACTTACATGCTAAAATGCTCCAGGATGATAGGATATGCCTTCCTGTTGCTCAAACAGCTCAATTTCTGTACTCTTTTTAATTTTTTTATCTCTCCAAGCTTCAAACGATGACGTTGAGCTCCTCTTTCTTGACGTAAAGATTCGACGATTGTCACGTTCAGCCAGGGACACACAAACATTTTTGTTAATTTTTAAGCCAAATTTCTCTAAAATAGTAATAAGTATTTGATTTCCATCATTAAAAATGCTGGTTGCTAGATTTGCAGCAATCTCTGCAATCTGAAGGCTAGAATCAATCGTCTTCGAACAAAACTTCCAGATTAATGAATTTAAACTTTCATTAGGATTCTGTGTCTTACCTCCTAAGCATTTCTTCAGGAGTGCCAGATGAGATAAGTCTGCAAATACAGGCTTAATTACATCTCGAACAGCTTTCGCAACTGAGGGTTTGTGTTTATAATTTTGTAAATTATTATTAATTGCGGCATTATACTTACTCTATGTATTTGGATTTGTAGGACAAAATCAGTGCATCGGTTCATCATCGGTGCTGCAAGAATGACCCCAAACAGCCCAAATGGCTTTCCGCATTTCCTTTACACTAGTAGAATTGCATCGAATAGCATTACCATAGTAATGCGCAAGCTTATCAATTAAACTATCAGTTAACCTACCTTTACCGCCTATAGTTTTACCATCAGATAATTTCTTCTTACCATATACTAATTTAAGCTTCCTAAGCCTTGTACCCATTCTCTTTTGCACATGGCCTACACATTCTATTTTCTGAATAAGATGGCATCGCCGTATGGATTGTTTTCAGAAAGGGCATTGAATGTTTTTGTGTCGCCATCTCCTATGTAGTTCGAATATTTCAGGTTGTGAAGCTTTTCTGATCGATTAAAAATCCTCAACATCCCGTCAACCTCCATCTTACCAGCAGAGCCAGAATAATTTTTTCTACGTGAAATCTTATGCGCTCTTTTCCATTTATTGTACTTGATACCAAACTTTACCCCTTTATAACTGTCGCTTCATTTGCAAAATGAGGACAACACTTCCCTATCCAAAACCTTACCTGTTTCGGCCCATTAGAGTACATACTCCAATCAACGATGAATGTCCTCTCGTCTTCCAGGTCCCATCACCACTTACCGTTAAAATGTTATCAGGTAACGAAGAATTTTCTTCGACAGCTGCCCGTTCATGCTTTCTTCGGCGACTTCCTTCATAACAAGTGAAAGTTTATTATTAATAACATCATATGATTTTTGTTCAACAGGATTAGGAAGACTCATTACAGAACAAAAGGTTTTTAATGACTCTAAACCTTGACCTATGCATCTGATTGCTAAAATAGATCTTCTGTTAATTTCTGGAGCATTATTTTTATTCCCAATGTTTTCACAGCTTGAAAAAGTACAAATACTTCCACAGTTTTTACAATGTATTTCAAAATTTGAACATAAACCACAAGTGGATTTTTCATTAATTGTTAATGGTTTATGACATTTTAAACAGCATGATACTGACAAAATAGAGCTAAAGGTTGAAATAAAATCAAAAATACGATATTCTTTGAAGTTTTCACTTACCTTAACAAGATTTCACTTTAATGAAGTCTGAATTCCTGAAAGTTTTTTACTAGAAGCATTTTTCATTTCGGCACACTTACTTGTACTTTTCAATTCTGCACACTTTCTCGTATCTTTCATATCTGTAACATGTGAGTCACTTACCTTTAAATATTTATTACCTCTAAATCTTTTGTTGGGGCGATTGCCAACGATTTTTTCAGAATAAAACAACACATATATTCGATTTAGATAAGCGTTTTAAAAGAACGTGTACTAAAGTAAACACAACAGAATCAAAACACGGCAGAATGAATGTGTTGAGTTGCAGGCTTCCTTCTGATCAACTCAAGCGCTTAAAATATTTCATGAGGCTTATTAAAAACAGAAAAATGAAAGGTATGCATAAATTTAAAAATAAATGGGCGTGGCATCTGTCCATTTAAAAGTTGTTATGACTAAATTGCTGTTTGCAATTTTTTGAATAACTTTCGAAGTTTTTAGAGTATTGTCACGTGGTTAGTATCAAAATGTTCAGAAAAAAATAAAGAACAAGATATATTTTTTTCGAAAATTCGAAAAAAAAAATTGTTAACACCCCTTAGACCCCTTAATAAAATAAAGAGCTATTGAAATTAGAAGATGAAATGCTGATATAATTCGTTTGTAAGCTAAAAAGGAAAGTAACTGCTAGTGAAATCCAACCTAACCACTTATTTTTGCTTGTATTGGAGAAAAAATAATTTTTGTCCAATACCAGAAAAATAATTAATGATAAATATTTTATCATGTATTATAATATATTTTAATGTTATATAATTATAGTATTGTAGTTTTTATTTATTTAATATGTATAATTATTTATTTTTTTAAAATAAATTTAGATTTTTTTGGTTTTGAAAGAAATTTTAAAATTGTTTAACCGTTTATTTAAATTATTATTACTTATTAACATTTCCTGCAAATTTCAACATTTGAGAAAAGTTCTGCCTTAAAGAAATTTAAAAAAACTATGATAATATATTACTTCTTACTAAAACAAAGCCTAAGAACAATTTTGAAGAAGTAAATTATTAATGTTTGAGAAAAAAATATGTCGTCTGAAAGAGAAAGTCTAAAATATTTTATAACACTTAAAATTATTAGTTAGTTTAAATTGTTTTCTCCCATTATATACAATACATTTATTATTTATGAAAAACAAATGTAATGCATGTAACGGGTGAAAATATTTTCTTATACGTATAACAATGAATTATAGGCCAATAAATCAACTCTAAAATAAAATATTTACGAAATATATCATTTTACTTTGTGAGTGTGTGAATTTTGTTTCGATATACTCTTTTTAAAAGATAAATTGTTGTTGTTTCAAAAAGAATGTTTTCACTTTTCTGTAGTTAAACACAAGAGAATAAAATTAATTTTAGCAAAAAATCCTGTTAAATGTTTGACTTTTTAAAACATTTTATCGCTAATATGATTAATTTTGTATGAAGTAAAAAAAAGAATGAGAAGTTACGAAATAACAAATCATGTAAACAAAAAGGAATAACCTTACTGTAATAGGTAAAGTTAACAAAAGAGAAGAGTAAATTATTTCGTAATAAATTGCGAAATCTATATATTTATTCCCTCAAGTCCGAGGTACTCAACATTTTCCCCCCTGGGCCACATACGTGTAATAACTATTTTATGCTGGCCTCAACATGAGGATCAATGGGGAGGTAGGGGGTGACACTATGGAGCGAAGGACATTTAAAACGCGGAAAATTGATCAGAATGATAAAAAAACTAACTTTTGGCTTTTATTTTAATACTATATTAATTTCTATATCAAACACACTTACATAAAACCTGGGTTTTGCATTTTTTTACCGAGTTATCGGGTAGTTTCGATTTTCTTTCATCTGTGTGTAATCAAGCCCCTCATTTACAGTCTACTGTCGTACAAACAAAGTTGCCATATACTTTGAAAATTTCATTTTTCTTTTGACAAAGCCCCGCTTATTTTTATTCCAAATATTAATTTATCAAGTACAAGGGTAGTAGAAAAATATTTTTACTAAATTCCAGACTGAAATCAGTATTATTTGCTTAAAATTCATTAAGACTTGCGTGTATATTTTTGCTTCATATTGAAATACCTATTAATATTACAAAAACAAAAAGCTCTTTTCAAGGCGAAAGATTATTTCAGATTTTAATGGTTGTTAAAGAACATAAGTATGGATCTTATAACAGCCAAATATAGAAGTACGAAAGTCATACATAAAGGAAAAATATGTTATCTGAAAATAATAAGAAATGACAGCAGAAATCATCTAAAACTGCTCTAACTTTTGAAGAAAATAACTGCAAAACTGAGATCTTACAACAAAGGTCAATCATCTGACACTCAGTCATCTTTCCAAACGAAGCAAATTATGATTTAAGTTGCTCCAGATTTTGCAAGATATACATTATTTTAGATAAAATTGGCTTAAAACGAAAGCATATTGATATTAAAGTGTATAATATTTGGAACGTATATTTTGTAATAGTATACTTGAGAAAATTTTTATTTGTGACAGGAAATACTATTTTTTTCAAAAGTCATATTTTGTTGAGTATTATAAAAATGAAATATACTGTATTGCTCACCACAATGGAATTTTTCAGTAGAACAATATTCTTAGTTTTAACAGTATAAAATAAAAAAATAAAGATGCATTTCTAAAATTTGAGCCTACTAAAATTGCTAACGCCATAGAAAATAAAACCATTTATCATATTTAATGATGCTGTAAAAAAGATAAATTCAATAATTTAAGTGTACTAAAATCACTGATGTCATACAATGTAAAACCATTCATTATAATTAATAATTCTAAATTAATCCATTGTTAGGGAAAATATTCATACCGGTTCCAAATGAAAAATTGGGAAATTCAAATAATTTTTCAATACGGGATGAGAGAACATTTTACAATCTCTCAAAAAATTGTTATTATTATAAAAAAGGAATTGTTCGAATTTCATAAATTGTCAGTAATAATTTAATGTAAAATTAATTCAATGTGCAAGAAATGGCCAATGATAATTTAAGCATTCACAGATTGTTTCATAGTTTTATCAACACCGCACCCATAATTAACGGCATGTACTTCGTAATTTTCAAACTTAGTTAAGAAGCGCCTTAGATATGTGTGGCCTATTCAACTATCCAGTTTTGACACCAAATTTTTATATCACGCATGAGGAATTTGACAATTAACATATTTAACGTACATAAGCACATACCATATGGCGAGTACTTAGTGGCATCATAATTATTCTTGGAATAACGCAGTAAATAAATTGTCAACCAAATTGTGTGATTTTATGAATTATAAATAGATCTTCGGAAGATTTGTATAGCCTAAAATACTTCTAAGGACGTGAAATCTTAACAACGACTTTTATGTCTGATTATAGTAATAAATATGTCCAATTTGGCATGAACATCACTTTATTTCACTTAAACATATCTTTTGAATCTAAAGCAGTGCTTCTCAAGCTTTCAACAATTGCAACCCAATTTTCAATCATAATTTTCATCGCACCCGCCTCCATACAATACCAATGTATTGAATGCACTAATAATGTACTTTGACGCGCGCTTAAAAAAAAAAGCTAATATTCGACTTGAATTATAAGCCATACAAATTACCAAGATAAGTATTAAATTTTCTATATAATTTTGTACACGACAAGCCCATCGGTGTCACTAGTGATTTATAAGCTTGTTCTTGACTTAGTTATTGATAAATTAATTAATTATCACATACATTGAGCAGTACTGATACATTCATAAGTTTATTATATTGGTGTAAATGTGATTTTTATTTTTATTATGTCAGAATGTACTTTGGTTTGCTTCCTTTCATTAAATTAGTAATTTATTAAATAATCCTTTGTTTTCAACTTTTTGATATGCTCGCGTCCTCCACGTAGGGTTCTTATACCCCCTAAGGAGGCAAGTCCCACAGTTTGAGAAATGCTAATCTAAAGCCTTTCCATACTTATTACGATGGTTTAATCATATTTGTTAGGATATACTCTGAATGAAACATTAAAAAATGTAGTACAGAGCGTTCTAATGATATTAATTCATGGATAAATAATTGCAAAGATATAAAAAATGTTGTTTTTGATATATTAGACCTACAGACTTTAATTTGTGGTTGGAATGGTTCTTTTGTTCATTAGAGATCTGCTAAGAACGAGTTTTACGGAAATCGACTACAAAGGTTAGATTGCGGGGGGCTACAGGAGTGTATAAATTAAAAACACTTGATTTTGAACTATTGAACCCACGAAATTCGAATTCCGTAAGCATACCATTTTTGCTGAAAAGTAACCCGATATAAAACTGGTCGACTCCCAAGAGTGTTCCGGGATCGTAAAAATTAGATTTTAATTTTATAAATCCAAGTCCTTTTTAATTTAAGAGGAGACGGTTATAAGATTTTTTTCTATATATATAGTAGCCCAAAGATAAGACGTATACATTGATAGAAATACAAGAATATACCTTCATACATCATGAAATACGAGTTCCTTATAAAGAAATTTGAGATATTGTTTGAAAAAATTCGTAATGGAAAAATTCTTCTCCCGATAAATTCGCTGAAAATTTTCAAAATAGAAATTTTTCTGAGAGTCACACACAATGTTAGACCAAAACTTATTTTGTTAAAGTAGGTACTGTAAAATCAGGCATATAATGCACACTTGGAATAATACCTTGAATAAATTATTTCAAAACACAGAACATTACGCACTCTAAATTCAGGATCCTTCGTAAAAATATATATATATATATATATATACATATATATATACGAGGGCTGTGTGTTCAAAAAGTATCGAGACTGAATTTATTATGCAAAAACATACATACATAAACAGGTTTTGAGTCAATCTCCTTCGAAATATGCTCCATTGGCAGTAACACACTTGGACCAACGATGTTTCCAGTCCTCGAAACATTTCTGGAACTCAGACTTTGGGATGGTCTGAAGCTGCGGTGTCGAATTCTGTTTTACGTTTTCAATGTCCTGAAACCGGTGTCCTTTTAAGGTGTTCTTGAATCTTGGGAAAGAGGAATTGCAGTCGTTGGAATTGCTGATCCTCAGTGAGGAGACGCGGCACAAACTTTGCAGACACTCGGCGCATGTTCAAGTCCATCCTCAAAATTTCATCACATGATCCTACGGAAATGTGACACTCCTGTGCAATTTCTCGGACTGTTAAACGACGATCAGAGCCCACCACAGCCTTCACTTGTACAATCTTGTCCTCATTGCGAGAGGTGGATGGGCGTCCAGAACGGGGATCACTGTTCACTCATTGACGACCCTCCTTGAATCGCCGGAACCACTCGAAAACCCGAGCACGACTCATCGCCTCATTTCCAAATGCTGTTTTCATCATCTCGTAGGTTTCGGTGCCCGTTTTACCGAGCTTAAAGCAAAACTTGATACCTGTTTTCACACATTTTCTTTTTTCGACGAACGCACGCAAACACTCCACGTGAAAGAAGTCAGTGTGACTGAACGGCGCGA